>JAVRFV010002272.1:127193-194693 GCA_032716605.1 Paralithodes platypus | reverse complement strand
CACACTGACTCAAGCAACACTTAACACCGAAACACAAGCAAAACACACGATAACAATGCTTACCCTCCCAACTTTGCAACACGCGAGCAATACAACTTCTGGCATCACACACGGGACCAACTTCTAGAATACATTGGGTGAGCAACAGGCCACGGTAGCTGATACTGGATCATACGACAGGGACAACGTTAAGGGGAGATGATTGTTGTTTTTTATGGCCCCCCTTCTCCCTCATGTTTAGCCCCACATCCTCAATACATCCCACACTTCTGCAACACACCCCACATCCTCAACACACATCTGCAACACACCCCACATCCTCAACACACATCTGCAACACACCCCACACCTCTGCAACACAACCCACACCTCTACAACACCCCCCACACTTCTACAACACAACCCACACCTCTGCAACACAACCCACACCTCTGCAACACAACCCACACTTCTGCAACACACCCCACATCCTCATCACACCACTGCAACACACCGCACCTTTAGATACCTTTACCTTTAGATGTGTTCGCCGCTCTTCTAGCGGCACCAAGGAGCGCGACGCCCCTCGTTATAGGTGGTGATTTGGTGCAGTAGACTGTTTGAAGCGACAGCTCGCTCCCTTGCGAGGATGGGCTCGTCTGGCACTTTTTGCAGTTCGACATCTAGGGCTCTCTTGAAGTTGTCTAACGAGATGTCCCTCATGTCTCTTACTCGCCGTGGGAGTTTGTTGAAGAGACGTGGGCCTCTGTGTGATAACCAGCCCTCTCGCAGAGAGCCCATAGCACCCCTGTTATTCATCCGGGGGATTTCGCATTCCCAGCCTCTCCTATCACTGAATTTCATGACTATCGGAGTATGTAGGTTTGGTACTAAACCCTCTGCGATTTTCCACGTGTATATTATTAGGTAACGTTCTCTTCTACGTTCCAGTGAGTACAGATTCAGTGCTCTTAAACGCTCCCAATAGTGTAGATGTTTTATCGAACTTATATGCGAAGTGAAATTTCTTTGTACACTCTCTACGTCATTTATTTCACCTGCTTTGTATGGGGATTTTAATACGCTACAGTATTCAAGCCGCGGTAGCACTAGAGATTTGAAGAGCGTTATCATAGGTACTTCACCGCGTGTTTTAAAAGTACGCAGAATCCAACCCGTTAGACGTTTCGCAGCCGCCACTTTGACCTGGTTATGTACTTTGAAACCCATATTTTCAGACATTAATACCCCAAGGTCTTTCACACTGTCTTTCCGTTCTATTATGTGGTTAGATTCTGTTAAGTAATTTGTAATTTCTTTAACACCATTATTATCTCCGTACCGTATTAATTGGAATTTTTCCTCATTGAATTGCATGTTGTTTTCCCTGGTCCACTGGAACACTACATTCATGTCTTCCTGCAGTCGGCCTGTGTCTTCTTGTGTGTTTACTATCTTGCTTAATTTTGTGTCATCAGCAAAAGACGACACCGTACTGTGTCTGGTGTTGGTATCTATGTCGCAAATTAGTATGAGGAACAGAAGGGGCGCTAGCACTGTTCCTTGGGGCACTGAGCTTTTGACATCCGAAGGCTCAGATGTGACTTCGTTTACTGCTACTGATTGTTTTCGGTTTACGAGGAAATTGTATATCCACCGTCCGATTTTCCCAGTTATATCTTTTGCTTTCAGTTTGTGGGCTATTATACCATGGTCACATTTATCAAATGCCTTAGCAAAATCGGTGTAAATGACATCCACGTTTTTCTTTTCTTCTAACGCTTTAAGAATTTTGTCATAGTGTTCCAAAAGTTGTGAGAGACATGATCTTCCCGCTCTGAATCCATGTTGACCGGTGTTGTGTAGTTCATTTGTCTCCATGAATGTTGAAATTTTGCTTCGCAGGACTCGCTCGAAAACTTTAATGATGTGAGAGGTTAGAGCTACCGGGCGGTAGTTTTTTGGTAGTGCTTTACTCCCTCCTTTATGCAGTGGGGCAATTATTGCGTTTTTCAAGCTATCTGGTATGTCACCAGTGTCTAGACTCCTTCTCCACATTATAGCCAACACACCCCACACCTCTGCAACACACACCCCACTTCTGCAACACACCCCACACTTCTGCAACACACCCCACATCCTCAACACACCTCTGCAACACACCCCACACCTCTGCAACACACCCCACACTTCTGCAACACACCCCACATCCTCTGCAAAACATCCCACACAACACACAACAATAGCCCAGGGAAGGTGGTGGTGGTGGTGGAGCAGGACAAATGGTGGCAAAGTATCATTTTCCAGGCTCTCTTTATTTCGTATTTTTTCTCTCCCTGCAACTCTTATCATCTGAAAGTGTCTCCTCGTATTTTGGTTATTTCCTATTTCCCATTTTCCTCTCTCTCTCTCTCTCTCTCTCTCTCTCTCTCTCTCTCTCTCTCTCTCTCTCTCTCTCGCTCTTTCTTAAACCAAACCGCATAACATTTGAGTAAAAAAACCAAAGAGCAGGCACAATATGGAAAGAGAGAGAGAGAGAGAGAGAGAGAGAGAGAGAGAGAGAGAGAGAGAGAGAGAGAATGAAAGAGAAACTAGCACAGAGAAAAGACGGAAGCAGCAACTGGACATAAAAATTGGGAGGGCAAAGAGAGAGAGAGAGATGAGAGAAGAGAGAGAGAGAGAGAGAGATAGAGAGAGAGAGAGAGAATGAAACTAGCACACCAGGAAGAAAGACGGAAGCAGCAACTGGACATAAAGATTGGGGAGGGCAAAGAGAGAGAGAGAGAGAGAGAGAGAGAGAGAGAGAGAGAAACTAGCACACCAGGAAGAAAGACGGAAGCAGCAACTGGACATAAAGATTGGGGAGGGCAAAGAGAGAGAGAGAGAGAGAGAGAGAGAGAGAGAGAGAGAGAGAGAGAAACTGTCTGCCATAAATGATGAACACTTGTCATAGCAATATAAAGGGGTACCGGTAGTGGTTATTGTTTAGTTGATTTTGTCCTTTATATATTATCATTTCAGTTTCCTTCCAAGACCTCTATCGAGCTTAACACCTCAAGATAAATTTATACATTTTTCGGTAGAAAAATGTCCCGGCCTTCTCCCAGAATTACAGGCTTGCTATCGCTTGCCAGGAAACAATCGACACCTCAATGACACGAAAGGTCTTGATAACACAAAAATGGGGCGAAAGTTCTAAAAAATCGCCAAAGTAATGGAACGAACGTCTTACAATCTGAAAACAAATGGGGCTAAGCAAGAGGGAGACGGGGGTCCAGAAAAAAATAAAAATAAATCCCCTTTAACACCCAACTTGTTTTACAGTCTATAAATAACCAAACAATATTTTTGTTTACATTTAACCCTTTGAAGCTATCATTAGACGATTGTATGCAGCTTGGGAAGTATCTGTGGGTATTGAAAGGGTAAATACAATCTCAATCAACCCTCTGACTTCCATATACCGTTACTAATCTGAATAAAATCGTATAATAGTAGCCAGAAACAGAACAGAAACGCGTATTGGAGCTTGAAAGGGTTAATTGTACCGTGTTTTTTCTTTCTAGATACACCTTCTGTGCTTTAAGGGGAGATGGTTGGTTTTTCTGGCCCCTTACTCCCCCCCCCCCCCATGCTTAGCCCCATTAGTTTTGAGATTTAAAGACGTTCGGCCCAATAGTTTGTCGATTTTAAGACCTATCGCTCGCCTAAACATTAGGGAGGTGGTCCAAAAAAACACCGGTCTGCCTCCCCTTAAGAGAGGCAGGAAGGCAAGACAACAAATACTGGTTTAGTTCCTTCCATGACCTAAATTTTTGTGTCGGTCTCTTGGGCCTGCTGACTTCGTTTACCCAACAACATTTCTTAGCCAACATTTACACGCCCACGCCGCCCAGACAACATTTACACGCCCACGCCGCCCAGACAACGTTTAAGGGGAAGTATTATTTGTATTCTGTATTCTGAACGTTTAACCCCTTCTGTACCGGCGACGTCCTTTTCACTTTATTCCAGTTACTATTAAGCGATTACATTCAGTTTCAAAAAGGCCTTCAGCAATTCACAGGCCTCGAACTATCTCACTTAACGGGAGGTATTTAGTTTGTTCCATAGACCTCCATCAAGCTTAAAATTACACCCCCTTGAGTCCCTTTCAAGATATATTTGTACATTTTTCGGTAGAAAAATGTCCCGGCCGAAGGCCGGTTCCTCTTAAATTACAGGCTCGCTATCGCTCGCCAGGATAAAATTGACACCTGAATGGTACGAAGGTCTTAATATGGGGTGAAATTTCTTAAAATCACTAAACTAATGGGGCAAACGTTTTATAATATCAAAAGCAATGGGGCTAAACATGAGGGAGAAAGGGGTCAAGAAAAAAATCCCTCAAGTGGAGACCTCCCCTTAACCCTTTTACCAACCACAGATCCTTTTTAAACTGTAATAAATCCTCTTAATATAGCTAAAATATAATTACAAAGACGTCGACGGTACAGAAGGGGTTAAAGGGAAGTATTCTTTGTATTCTGTATTTTGAACCCCCTTCTCCTTCATGTTCAGCCCCATTATTTGGCAAATGTTAAGACCTTCGCCCATTTTGTTGTCAGTAATAAGAATGGTTGTGTCATGTTGGTGTCAATCTTTGCCTGGCGAGCGATAGCAAACCTTTAATAAAGGAGAGATTGGCCGTCGGCCGGGTCATTATTCTAACGAAATATATACAAATTTAACTCGAAGGGTGATCTTCGGTACGGTATGTTTTTTAAAGGTTTAATAAAGGTCTATGGAGGAAACTGAAAAACAAAATAATAAATAAATACATAAATAGACCAATAAATAAAAGCTACCCCCTTAAGCGGGGTTAGGTCAGCATACGTGGGGTTAGGTCAAGCTGACTTAGGTTACACAGAATCAGGTTAGGCCTAGACGGGTTAAGCTTCAGTAAAATAGAAATATCTCTCTTTCTCTCTATCTGTCTATCTATCTATCTATCTATCTAATTTCTTCTCTCTGTCTGTCTCTCTCTCCTTCCCCCACCCTCACCTCTTCTCTCTCTAATGCAAACTGGTATAAAAGCTACATTTACTCTTATTTAGCGCCGGGGATGAGAGAGAGAGAGAGAGAGAGAGAGAGAGAGAGAGAGAGAGAGAGAGAGAGAGAGAGAGAGAGAGAGAGATTTCTTACTTCATCCTAACCTAACTAATATTTCCCTATAGTACAGTCGCGCTAATAGGTGAAGTCTCGGCACCAAGTATGTTTTGATCAATAATTGGTATCAGTAATATCTAAGCTTCATTTCTTCATATCGAGTGAAATATATAAACAAGTTTCTACACTTACCCACCCTATTCAACATCTGACAGACATTAATACAGCACAGAGCAAGCCAAACATAATGATAGCTGGGGATGACTTATTAGCGCGACTGTACCTTCTATTTTAGCGCAAATGAGATAGAAAGTGAAGAAAAAAAACAATGAAAAACAAGGGACAATTGACCACTTGTGAGCTTCAGGCTATGAGGAATTTGGAGCCGTAATCATCGATATTTAACAGAAATACCAGTTAAAATACACCTATAATGCACATATAGACATAAAACTAATAGACGGAAAAAGGTAGAATATACGGACCAATGAAAAAAACACATTATGCAAAAAAAAAAAAAAAAAAAAACAATGAACAAAACTAAATATATACAGTACATCACAAACAAGTGGACAAATAATAGACCAAATAGAAAAGCAATGGGGTGCTAGGAGTAACATAACATAAAATTAAGGACAGGAAAACAAAAAAAGAGAAAAACATATGAAATAAATGAATTGCAGAAAAGTGTAAACAAAATATGACGTGCAAATAAAGGACACGAAATATTATAACAAAAAACAACATCCATCCGTCCATATGCTCAGGACCAATCCCCATTGTTCCTATTGTTATTATTAGTTTCTATTTTATTCTATTTTATTTTATTTTTTCTTGGGGGTGGCCGACTCAAGACAGAGCAAGAACAGGGAAAACACAAAACAAATATAAGTAAAGAAAGGGCGGAAGGGCCAAACAAAGGCTAAAGAGATGAGGAAATGAGGACCCAAAATGGCGGAAATAAGTGAGGATGGGAAAGTGATGAAAGACCCGGGAGGACGGGAGGGTGGGGTGGAGGAGGAAGTGAGGAAGCCGAGAAGTTAGTGACAGAAGGAGATTACGGGATGAGAGAGAGAGAGAGAGAGAGAGAGAGAGAGAGAGAGAGAGAGAGAGAGAGAGAGAGAGAGAGAAAATGAACAAACAGTGGTGTGAGAAAGAGTAATAGATAGATAGATAGATAGATAGATAGATAGATAGATATAGATAGATAGATAGATATATAGATATAGATATAGATAGATAGATAGATAGAGAGGGGGGGGGGGCTGGCGGAGTATGGTGACAACAATGTGATAATGTAGAGAATGTATAATATGGTTCGCGAAAGAGGAGGAAGATGATAAGGAGGAGGAGGAGGAGGAGGAGGAGGAAGGGACGTTAGAGAAGAAAAATGGTGAGGAGGGAAACGAAGTAAGGTGGAATGAGCAGAGAGTAGAGAGGAATTATAGGCTCGCTATATATATATATATATATATATATATATATATATATATATATATATATATATATATATATATATATATATATATATATGTATATATATGCGCCATAAGAAGGGAATAGAACATAGAAATAAACGGAGAGAAGGGAGAAGATGAGATTAGTGAAATAGGAGAGGGATAATTAAGAATAGAATAAAGGAGAGGCGAAGGAAAAATATATGAGGGAGGAAGGGATGGTGGGAGGAGGAGGGGAGGCAAAAGACGATAATGAAGCTAATCTCTTGTAATGAGTTGAAGGCAGTGACGTGACGGGGGAGAGAGAGATAATCAGAATCAGAATATGCATTGATTCTCACGAGGCTGCTTGTACCTACTCTACTAAAGCTATTATGAATACCTGATCTACCTAAACTATATGTAAGAGAAAAAGAACAGCTAATAAAGGGTAAAAGGGTGGGGTGGGGTGGTGTGGTGTGGGATCAGGTGGGATGGTGGTGGGTGGGGTGGGATGGAGGTGGGATGTTGGTGGGGTGGTGGTGTGGGGTGGGATCAGGTGGGGGTGGCGGTGGTGTTGGGCGCAGTGGGATGGGGTAGTGTGTGGCGGGGTAGGGAGCTGCCCGGAGGGTGTTGCGCAATGGGGTGTGGGATGGTGGGTGGCGAGGTGAGGTGTTGCACGATGGGGGGATGTGTGTTGGAATGCGTGGTGTATTGTGTTAATTAGTTAGTTAACATAGGACTTCAGAGGCTATCAACCCTTCTAGATTATTAAGCCAGCACACCGAAAGTCAAGAATAGCGTCAGGACTAGAGCCCCTTTTCGACAACTCCAGTGAGTAGGTGTGGTGAAGTGTTGCGGGGTGCAACTGCGCGGGAGTTAATGCGCGGTGGGATGTGAGGTAGCGGGCATAGAGTTTATCTATTATCTATGGTAGCGGGTGTGTTGAGGGGTGGGTGGGTGTGTGAGTTGAGGGGTGGGGGGGGGGGGTGTTGTGGGGTGGGGTGGGGTGGAGGAGTGGGTTGTGGGGTGGGGGGGATGTGTTGTGGGGAGGGGTGGAGGCTTGTGTTGCGGGGTACGGACCTGCGCAGCTGGGTGTTGCGCGGTGGGATGTGAGGTAGCGGGATGTGTTGCGGGGTAGGGTGGAGGAGTGTGTTGTGGGGTGGGGTGGGGTGGGTGGGGGAATGTGGTGTAAGGTGGGGTGGAGGACAAGGAGTGTGTTGCGGGGTACGGACCTGCGCAGCTGGGTGTTGCGTGGTGGGATGTGAGGTAGCAGGATGTGTTGCGGGGTAGGGTGATGTGTTGAAGGGTGGAAGAATGTGTTGTGAGGTGGAGTATGAATATTATACTATAGTCTATACCCCATATACTAAATAATAAAGTATCACGTAATTATAGTTGAGGAACATCCTATATTGTATATGTGTTTATTATGTAGGTATATCCAATACTGTATATGTGTTTATTATGTAGGTATATCCAATACTGTATATGTGTTTATTATGTAGGTATATCCAATACTGTATATGTGTTTATTATGTAGGTATATCCAATATTGTATATGTGTTTATTATGTAGGTATATCCAATACTGTATATGTGTTTATTATGTAGGTATATCCAATATTGTATATGTGTTTATTATGTAGGTATATCCAATACTGTATATGTGTTTATTATGTAGGTATATCCAATACTGTATATGTGTTTATTATATAGGTATATCCAATACTGTATATGTTTATTATGTAGGTATATCCAATACTGTATATGTGTTTATTATGTAGGTATATCCAATATTGTATATATGTTTATTATGTAGGTATATCCAATACTGTATATGTGTTTATTATGTAGGTATATCCAATATTGTATATGTGTTTATTATGTAGGTATATCCAATACTGTATATGTGTTTATTATGTAGGTATATCCAATATTGTATATGTGTTTATTATGTAGGTATATCCAATACTGTATATGTGTTTATTATGTAGGTATATCCAATATTGTATATGTGTTTATTATGTAGGTATATCCAATACTGTATATGTGTTTATTATGTAGGTATATCCAATACTGTATATGTGTTTATTATATAGGTATATCCAATACTGTATATGTTTATTATGTAGGTATATCCAATACTGTATATGTGTTTATTATGTAGGTATATCCAATACTGTATATGTGTTTATTATATAGGTATATCCAATACTGTATATGTTTATTATGTAGGTATATCCAATACTGTATATGTGTTTATTATGTAGGTATATCCAATACTGTATATGTGTTTATTATGTAGGTATATCCAATATTGTATATGTGTTTATTATGTAGGTATATCCAATACTGTATATGTGTTTATTATGTAGGTATATCCAATACTGTATATGTGTTTATTATGTAGGTATATCCAATACTGTATATGTGTTTATTATGTAGGTATATCCAATACTGTATATGTGTTTATTATGTAGGTATATCCAATACTGTATATGTGTTTATTATATAGGTATATCCAATACTGTATATGTGTTTATTATTTAGGTATATCCAATACTGTATATGTGTTTATTATGTAGGTATATCCAATATTGTATATGTGTTTATTATGTAGGTATATCCAATATTGTATATGTGTTTATTATGTAGGTATATCCAATATTGTATATGTGTTTATTATGTAGGTATATCCAATACTGTATATGTGTTTATTCTGTACGTATATGTGTAGGACAATATAATGTTAATATGGTAAATGCACTTGGGTCACGAATAATTCTAACTTACGCAAACATGATCTTAGTCCATCAATATATACATCAATCACTCACAATTACGCTCAACTCCTTCCCTAGCGTAAACTTATGTTATAAACAACGAACGCATTCAGGTGATAATGGGCATTGATGTGAAAGCATGGCGTAAATGATGAAGACCGAGATAACTTAGTACTTCATATTTATCTATCTATATACCCACCATCCATTGCTATAATACCTCAATATATCAACAAATGAAGTCAGGAATAATTAAGCATTGTCATCACATCGATAATATATAAAGCAACACAGAGGTTATTAAGAGGCACAACAGACGGGAGGAGGATGCTGATAACGATGGCGGCGGGCAATAAGATTTTCAATGCAATTTTTACCTTGTCCTTGGTGGCGATCGCAGGCTCCCATTATCCCTCCCGATACTCCAGTGACCCACGGACACCCCATGAAGCGCCGATGAACGCCGCAGATAGCCGATAAACACCGCAAACCCGCCGCAAACAACACGAGAACACAGAGAGCAAGAGAAACGTGCGCCGCCAAAGTTAGTCTAGAGGCGGAAAGAGACGGGGAGGTTCAAAGGGGCGGAGCCTAATCTGTGACGTCACGGAGTCAGATCATGACAATGTTTACATCTTGCGCACGGGGCATTAATTACTATACGCACGAATGGATACCCAAACCATTCGTAATTCAACTAGATCAAGGTGTTACCTAATTATAATATACAATTCACATGATTAACGCCGATTTATATTATTGGATTGATGTAAAACGATTCTAGCCATCCGTTTTTGTCTGACATGATAAGTTGGATGTCACCTCGTGTGCCTTCCTCCGTAAACTCCCCTCCTCCTTCCTTGCCCACATCTTTACACCTCCCTCCTCCCTACTCCCCCTCCTCCTTCCTTCCCCCCTTTTCCCTCCTCCTCTCTCCACCCTCATCTTTACTCCCCCCTCCTCCCTCCTCCTCCTTCCTTCCTCCCTCTTCCCTACTCCCATCCCTCCTCCTGAAGTGAATGGCCTGAAAAATAGAACTACTGATATTCACTATAATTATTATTATTATACTTACTGTTTTAAATTGTACTTGTATTACTATATTGATGTAGCCTACTATAATTGTACTTGTATTACTATATTGATGTAGCCTACTATAATTGTACTTGTATTACTATATTGATGTAGCCTACTATAATTGTACTTGTATTACTATATTGATGTAGCCTACTATAATTGTACTTGTATTACTATATTGATGTAGCCTACTATAATTGTACTTGTATTACTATATTGATGTAGCCTACTATAATTGTACTTGTATTACTATATTGATGTAGCCTACTATAATTGTACTTGTATTACTATATTGATGTAGCCTACTATAATTGTACTTGTATTACTATATTGATGTAGCCTACTATAATTGTACTTGTATTACTATATTGATGTAGCCTACTATAATTGTACTTGTATTACTATATTGATGTAGCCTACTATAATTGTACTTGTATTACTATATTGATGTAGCCTACTATAATTGTACTACTACAATTTACAAGTCGCCAAAATGTAGGTAGCTTGGTGTATCCATGGGTATAATTAAAAAGAAATAAATTAGTTTGCCCGAAGGGTGTGAATATCTGCTAAGTGGCCCCAGGTGGGCTGAGGGGCGGTCCGGTTTCCTCGTTAAGAGAAAATCTGGCCGTTTTCCAGCCCACTGGGGATTGGCAGGGATTAACTACCAGCCCTTGTCTCCTAAACACAGGATGTCATATACAGTCATTTGGTTGTTTTTCTGTATGCATTTATGTAGGGTAAATATTGATTTGTATATATATATATATATATATATATTACAATATAGACTGGGGGGAAGAAAGTCCAATCATCTTCAGCCTTTTGAGTCTCCGTGTATAATACATACCTGTATGCAACATTTGTATATCCTGTATTTATACCAACTTAATAAAATACTCAAATCAAATCAAATCAAATCAAATCCCTCCTCCTCTCTCCACCCTCCTCTTTCCTTCCCCCCTCTTCCCTACTCCCATCCCTCCTCCCTAGCTCCCCACCTCCTCTCTCCACCCTCCTCCTTCCTCCCTCGCTCCCCACCTCCTCCTTCCTCCCCCCTCTTCCCTCCTCCCTAGCTCCCCACCTTCTCTCTCTCCCTTCCTCCTTCCTCCTCCCTAGCTCTCCACCTCCTCTCTCCACCCTCCTCCTTCCTCGACCTTCCTCCATATTCCCCTCCCTCCTCCCTCGCTCCCCCCCTCCTCCCTCGGTCCCCACCTCCTCCTTCCTCCATCCCTCCTCCCTAGCTCCCATCCCTCCTCCCTAGCTCCCCACCTCCTCTCTCCCCCCTCCTCCATAGCTCTCCACCTCCTCCTCCTTCCTCCCCCCTCCTCCCTAGCTCCCCACCTCCTCTCTCCCCCCTCCTCCATAGCTCCCCACCTCCTCTCTCCACCCTCCTCCTCCTTCCTCCCCCCTCCTCCCTAGCTCCCCCCCCCCTCTCTCCCCCCTCCTCCTCCTCCCAACCTATCTCTCTCAGTGCAGTCACCAACCGTAAAGCCGGTATCACACGAAATATATCCTCAACACTGGTCTGGCAGCTAATGAGGTCAACATATAAAATATTTCCTTTGCCTAAATTCATCTATCATCAGTCTAGTTTCCTATACCAGTGCAAAATATTCCAGAAATGTTGCCAGAAACATATTGATCGTAGAATGTTGACAATAAACGCTCTCGTGTGATACCAGCTTAAGGGGGTCACCTGCTTTTTGTTTCTCCTTTTCTCTGGCTTGCATTCATTCGGCCCCATTCAGCCTGCTGTTTTAAGACGCTTATCCCCATCCAGGCGTCGATTTATACCTGGCGAGCGATAGCGAGCCAGCATTGTATGAAGAAATCCGGCTTCGCCGGAGACATTTTTCTATCGAAAAATGTACAAATTTAGCTTGCTGTCAAAACAAAACATATATATATATGCTACCGCTCTCCAGGAAAATATTGACACCTGGATGGGGGTAAACGTTTTAAAAATAGTAGGCTGAATGGGGCAAAATGTATACAACCCAGAGAGAGGGAAAAAACGAGGTGGGTTTGTTTTTCTAGATCCCCTTCTCCCTCATATTTAACCCCATCCTTTTTCAGATTTTAAGATGTTTGCCCCATTAGTTTGCAGATTAGTTTGTGAAAGTGAGAAAGTGTGAAAATATGAAAATGAAATGTACGAGAATGATAAAGCGAGAGAATATGAAAGTGATCAATTGAATAAGTGTGAAAATATGAGTGAGAAAGTGTGAAAATATGAAAGTGAGAAAGTGTGAAAATATGAAAGTGAGAAAGTGTGAGAATATGAAAGCTAGAAAGTGTGAAAATATAAAAATTAAATGTCTGACAGTGAGAAAGTGTGAAAATATGAAAGTGAGAAAGTGTGAAAGCGAAAAAGTGTGAAAATATGAAAGTGTGAAAGCGAGAAAGTGTGAAAATATAAAAGTGTGAAAGTGTAAAAGTGAGAAAGTGAGAAAGTGAGAAAGTGTGAAAACGAGGTCCGAGACAGCAATCTGGGGGATGGAAGGCGAGGGCAAGTTTGTTCAGGGGACAGATACAGTGCTTTAAAGTTCTCCGACACACACAACCACACACACACACGAACGAACGAAGGAAGGAACGAAGGAAAAACATGAGGAAGAAAGAAAGGAATCCAAGGAGTAACGAAGGCCTGTTGAGCGAGAGAAAAAAATACAATGAACAGAAAACGGAATAAACAGACGAACAAAGAAGACGGAAGAGATAAACAGAATAATAACAGAAAACGGAATAAAAGACCAACAAAGGAGGCAGAAGAGATAAAAATAATACCAACAGAAAACGTAATAAACAGAGGAACAGCGAAGGCGGAAGAGATAAACAGAAAAATATATTTATCTAAATCAAATTCAGAGGTGGAAGTGTGTTAGTGTCCATCTCACGCTGTGCTCTCTCTCTCTCTATCTCACACTCACACACACATTCTCTCTCTCTCTCTCTCTTATTAATATCGACTGTTTGGATAATGTATCGAAGATTGTAATCTAACCCAAATACAAGTAGATTTTACTTTTCGTACAGAGAAACTCTAGAAGTAAAAGGATAAAAGATAATCTCAATTTTTGTTTAACTCTGATAGGTTCCTAATAAACAGAAGAAAATCGTCTGCGGGTAGTTAGAGTAAAACACAGATTGGAATTGTTTGATCTGCATGAAAAAGACTCACAAGAAACAATGAGTATGGCAAAACAAAACAAAATATAAATACATAAACAAATTATATTCTATTCTATTCTATATACTCAGGCCCAATCCACACTTTTCCTATTTTTTGTTCTTTTGTTTCCCCCTCTTTTCCTTTTTGTTTCTTTTTGTTTGGGGTGTGGCCGACTCAAGACAGAGCCAGAATAGGGACAACACAACATAAAACAATGAACACACAAAAATAAAATACAAATTCACACACATCTAGGTCATCCAGGAGAAGACCCAGAGACCCGGGTCACCAAGGTCCCTCCAGCACTTCCCCGGCCCCTGACCACCCGGAGAGGTTCCGATCTCGGCAGGCAGACATGCAGCAGAGCGAAACATAAATATATATATATATATATATATATATATATATATATATATATATATATATATATATATATATATCCCCTGGAAGCGTATAAGTGGATTTACACAAAAATTACGATCCGCAACATTTCTTAGCCATTTCCTTTAGTCTATTCTGCACAATTGACGGATTTGAATGGTGTCATTAAAAGCCAACCAACCAATCAGGAAACCCAACCAATCAACTAGCAAACCCAACCAATCAACACACTAACAAACCATCCAATCAACAAAACAACAAACCTATCAACCAACCAACTAGAAAACCCAAACAATCAATGGACTAACAACCCATCCAAGCAACCAACTAGAAACTCCAAACAATCAACGGACTAACAAACCATCCAATCAACAAAATAAGAAACCAATCAACCAACCAACTAGAAAACCCAAACAATAAAAAACCACACTAAACAAAATCCAACCAACCAACCAACCAACCAAACGTGATAAACAACAAAAAACGTCTCCAAGTCCTCCATAAAAAACGTATCCAGATTCTCCATAAATAAAACGTCTCCAGGTTCTCCATCCAGCAAGAAGCAAAAAATGCCCCCCCCCCCCCCCCCCCCCCCCAAACGCCCACCCGACCACGCTGTCACGGCTAAATCAAGACAAGCTAGCGGGCGTGACGAATTGGGGGGGGAGGGCAGGGGAGCTGTGGTTTGTTTTGATCTGAGTGTGAGGGGTGGTGGTGGTATACGGTCTCTGTCAGTCTCTCACACACATTCTCTCTCACACACATTCTCTCTCTCTCTCTCTCTCTCTCTCTCTCTTCCTGAACCTCTATAAGTAACCTTAATCATCATACATTCTTAACTTAACCTACTATACGTCGGGCCAGATAATGTTAAATATATTCCATTCGAGGCAGCCCCAGCTATAGAAGATCATCTTTTTAATACCCAAGGTAATCTGCCTCGACTTAGGGGGGTCACCGGCTTTTTTTTAATCTTTCTCTCCTTTCCTCTCTTTCCCTGGCTTGTATCCATTTGGCCCCATTCAGCCAACTGTTTTAAGACGTTTATCCCCATCCAGGTGTCGATTTTTTATCGCTCGCCACCATTGTATGGAGAAATCCGGCTTCGCCGGAGAAATTTTTCTATCGAAAAATGTACAAATTTAGCTTGCTGTCAACACAAAAAATATATATGCTGGCTCGCTACCGCTCGCCAGGAAAATATTGACACCTGGATGGGGGTAAACATCTTAAAATAGTAGGCTGAAAGGGGCCAAATGGATACAAGCCAAAGAGAGAGTGAGAAAAAGATAAAAAAAGCGAGGTGGGCTCCCTTAACCAGCTCTGACTAGGCTGACCATACCCATCTCCATATTATGCAGTCTCTAGAAGCGGCGGTGGTAGTCTGGACGTAACCAAAATAATAAACGCCTTCAACCTTCATATACGCAGTCATATATCTCGCACAAATCTCCCAAGCTCATTCTTTCTTTTTAACTCACTCTCTCTCTCTCTCTCTGTGTGGGTGTGTGGGTGTGACCATGTACTGCTGGCTTGCAATTTTATACATATACCCACCCACCCACACACACACATACACTCAAGAATGAAAACACACTTATTATACAGCTATAAACACGCGCACACACACACACACACACACACACACACACACACACACTACGTGTGTGTGACCCTACCTGTACGGACTTGAATTGCCGCTCCCTCTTTACCCTTTACCTCTTTACCCTGACCCTACCAAACAGTTTTTGTATGTATGTATGCTTGTGTGCATACGTGAGCGTTTGTGTATTCGGACATGTGCACACTTACTGCATGTTCTTATGTTCTTATATATGTATGTATATGTATGTGCGTACGTACGTGTGTATATGTATGTTCTGTATATGAGTAAGTAAAATAAATGTGTATATGTACTGTATATCACTTACTCTCATGGTTATTTTATGATAATTTGTATTCTGCACCTGCATCATTATTGTATTTATTTATTTTGTTTGTAAACTGAGCTTACCATCTTCATATCTGTACATCTCATGTTCATCCACTAAATTGTAAAATGTGTATTTTCAGCTCATGAGGCTGCCATTCTTTAATAAACCGTTTATTATTATTATTATTATTATTACACACACACACACACACACACACACAGACGCCCGCCCGCACACACAGTAAACGTCAGGAATTTCAACGTAATGAAAACAGAAGAGAAATGTTGGAAACTCTAACAATGAGAGTAATACAAAGTGATGATATAAATGACCTAGCCGCTCTACAATGACAAGCTGGTGAGAGAGAGAGAGAGAGAGAGAGAGAGAGAGAGAGAGAGAGAGAGAGAGAGAGAGAGAGAGAGAGAGAGAGAGAGAGAGAGAGAGAGAGTAGAGAGGGGGGCTTTTGTGAGTTGAAAAGAGAACAATTCATTTTTTAACGAAAGAGGATTTAGAATCATGAAAGGATATACAAAAAGTGTGTAATACTAAAAACAAGGGTATAATATACGTTGCTGTCACAAGTAATAAATTTATATGTATCAATCTGTCTATCTATCTACCTGTCTGTCTGTCTGTCTATCTAGCTAGCTGTCTACTCATTAATCTTTCTATCTATCTATATATCCATTAATCTATCTATCTATATTTATTGATCTATCTATCTATCCATTTATCTATCTATCTATCTATCCATTTATCTATCTATCTGTCTATCTATCTATTTATCAATCTATCTAGCTGTCTACTCATTAATCTATCTATTTATCCATTAATCTACCTATCTATCTATCTATTTATCTATCTAGCTGTTTACTTATTAATCTATCTATCTATCTATCTATCTACCCATCCATCCATCTGTCTTCTCAATATTGTAATCACATTTATATAAGGGTAGATCCGAATGAACATTGGAGCCCTTTCTTGTAAATCGGACCTATTTATTTCCTCTAGATATTATATTGCACGTTGACAGCTTCTTCCCCTTCCACTGACAGAGGCCACACACACACACACACACACACACACACACACACACACACACACACACACACACAGATTAAGCGTAACAAAGCAGTCAATTAATAGTACGTGTTGATCAAGCCAGTGAGGCGTCCCTATATTCCCGTACCAGGTAATAGCCGTCCGTTAAGGGCCCTCACCGGTTTTTTTTTTAAATCTTTCTGTCCTTTCCTCTCTTTCCCTGGCTTGTATCCATTCGGCCCCATTCAGCCAACTGTTTTAAGACGTTTATCCCCATCCAGGTGTCGATTTCTTCCTGGCGAGCGATAGCGAGCCAGCATTGTATGGAGAAATTAGGCTTCGCCGGGGATATTTTTCTATCGAAAAATGTACAAATTTAACTTGCTGTCAAAACAAAAATATACATATGCTGGCTCGCTACCGCTCGCCAGGAAAATATTGACACCTGGATGGGGGTAAACGTCTTAAAACAGTAGGCTGAATGGGGCCGAATGGATACAAGCCAAAGAGAGGGAGAGAAAGAGAAAAAAGCGAAGTGGGCTCCCTTAATTAGACATTAGCACAGGTGAGAGGCCACCCCATACAATACCTTTATATGAACACACACACACACACACACTCTCTCTCTCTCTCTTGTTCGTCTCTTTCTGTCATTAGTAGGTGTGTCTTCCTCCGTTTTGTATCATGCACTCACTCACTCTCTCTCTCTCTGGTTCGTCTCTTTCTGTCATTAGTAGGTGTGTCTTCCTCCGTTTTGTATCATGCACTCTCACACTCTCTCTCTGGTTCGTCTCTTTCTGTCATTAGTAGGTGTGTCTTCCTCCGTTTTGTATCATGCACTCTCACACTCTCTCTCTCTGGTTCGTCTCTTTCTGTCATTAGTAGGTGTGTCTTCCTCCGTTTTTTATCATGCACTCTCTCTCTGGTTCGTCTCTTTCTGTCATTAGTAGGTGTGTCTTCCTCCGTTTTGTATCATGCACTCTCTCTCTCTCTCTCTCTGGTTCGTCTCTTTCTGTCATTAGTAGGTGTGTCTTCCTCCGTTTTGTATCATGCACAAAATTTGTTAAGCTTCCAGACCATAATTGCCCGTAAAAATTGATCGAAAATGGGCTCGTGTGACTCCGGCTTAACACATATCGTAGTGAGGATGAAGACGTGTATTCCGTGGCTTGTTAGCTTTGATACTAATTGTTGTGGTAGTAGCGTGCTGGAATATTGATATGTAATAGCTGTTCTGTTATTAACGATAGTGTGAGAGAAAGAGAGAGTGTGTGTGTAAGAGAGACGGTGAGGAAGGAAGGGAGAGAGAGAGAGAGAGAGTGTGACAGTGAGGAAGGAAGAAGGGAGTAGTAGTAGTAGTAGTAATAGTGGTAGTGATAGCTGGAATAGTGGTAGTAGTAGTAGCAGTTGTGGTGTTAGTAGTGGTAGTGATGGCAGTGATAATTGCGATAGTGGTAGTAATGATGATAGTTGTTGTGGTGGTGTTCGTAGTGGTAGTAATAGTGGTTCTGATAATTGTGATAGTGGTAGTAATGGTGATAGTAGTAGTTGTGGTGGTGGTAGTAGTAGTAATAGTGATTGTAGTGGTTGTAGTGGTAGTGATAGTAATGGTAGTAGTAGTAGTAGTTGTAGTAGTAGTACTAGTAGTGGTACCGGTGGTGGTAGGTCAGCCATGTTATCCCAAGATACATGATTCCAGGCTCATCCAGACGAATAGCACCGAATGAACGGGGATCTGGGCGGAATACTGGTGATGGAGAGAGAGAAGGAAGGATGGAAGGAAGGAAGGAAGGATGGAAGGAAGGAAGGAAGGAAGGAAGGAAGGAAGGACGGACGGAAGGAAGGACGGACGGAAGGAAGGACGGACGGAAGGAAGGACGGACGGAAGGAAGGAAGGACGGACGGACGGAAGGAAGGAAGGACGGACGGACGGACGGACGGACGGACGGAAGGAAGGAAGGAAGGGAAAGAGAGTGAGATAGAGAGAAGGAATGAGTGAATGAATGAATGAATGAATGAAGGAAGGAAGGAAGGAAGGAAGGAAGGAAGGAAGGAAGGAAGGAAGGAAGGAAGGAAGGAAGGAAGGAAGGGAGAGAGAGAGAGAGAGAGAGAGAGAGAGAGAGAGAGAGAGAGAGAGCAGGAAGGAAGGAAGGAAGAGAGAGAGAGAGAGAGAGAGTGAGGGCAGGAAGCAAGGAAGGAAGAGAGAGAGCAATAGATATAAATTAAGCGAGATACAGTAGGTTGTCTCTCTGTCTATTTCATGCACAAGTTCATCCTTATTTTTTCACTTTCCATACAAAAAAACACTTCGCTCATTAATTTTACCCTTCGTACCTCTCTCTCTCTCTCTCTCTCTCTCTCTCTCTCTCTCTCTCTCTCTCTCTCTCTCTCTCCTCAGTGTATTTAGTTCGTAATTGGGAGAGGTGGAGGAATGGAAAAAGATGAAACGAAAGAAGGAAGACGCACGTAATGATGACGGGAAGAGACGAAAGAAAGATGGATAGATAGATGGATAGGTAGATATGGATGGATCTATCTATCTATCTATCTATTTATCTGATACACACCGGATTTTTCCATACAATGCTGGCTCGCTATCGCTCGCCAGGAAGAAATCGACACCTGGATGGGGATAAACGTCTTAAAACAGTTGGCTGAATGGGGCCGAATGGATACAAGCCAGAAAAAGAGAGAAAAGGAGAGAAAGATAAAACCAAAAAGCAGGTGACCCCCCACAAGCATTTATTGTGTGTCTCCTGGTTCTTATTAGGCTACACACTATTTACACTAACCCTTTTCACTACCACAGATCCTTCCTAAGCTGCATAAATTAACCCTTTTCACTACCACAGATCCTTCCTAAGCTGCATAAATTAACCCTTTTCACTACCACAGATCCTTCGTAAGCTGCATAAATTAACCCTTTTCACTACCACAGATCCTTCGTAAGCTGCATAAATTAACCCTTTCACTACCACAGATCCTTCCTAAGCTGCATAAATTAACCCTTTTCACTACCACAGATCCTTCCTAAGCTGCATAAATTAACCCTTTTCACTACCACAGATCCTTCCTAAGCTGCATAAATTAACCCTTTTCACTACCACAGATCCTTCCTAAGCTGCATAAATTAACCCTTTTCACTACCACAGATCCTTCGTAAGCTGCATAAATTAACCCTTTTCACTACCACAGATCCTTCGTAAGCTGCATAAATTAACCCTTTTCACTACCACAGATCCTTCCTAAGCTGCATAAATTAACCCTTTTCACTACCACAGATCCTTCCTAAGCTGAATAAATTAACCCTTTTCACTACCACAGATCCTTCGTAAGCTGCATAAATTAACCCTTTTCACTACCACAGATCCTTCGTAAGCTGCATAAATTAACCCTTTTCACTACCACAGATCCTTCCTAAGCTGCATAAATTAACCCTTTTCACTACCACAGATCCTTCCTAAGCTGCATAAATTAACCCTTTTCACTACCACAGATCCTTCCTAAGCTGCATAAATTAACCCTTTTCACTACCACAGATCCTTCCTAAGCTGCATAAATTAACCCTTTTCACTACCACAGATCCTTCCTAAGCTGCATAAATTAACCCTTTTCACTACCACAGATCCTTCCTAAGCTGCATAAATTAACCCTTTTCACTACCACAGATCCTTCGTAAGCTGCATAAATTAACCCTTTTCACTACCACAGATCCTTCGTAAGCTGCATAAATTAACCCTTTTCACTACCACAGATCCTTCCTAAGCTGCATAAATTAACCCTTTTCACTACCACAGATCCTTCCTAAGCTGCATAAATTAACCCTTTTCAATACCACAGATCCTTCCTAAGCTGCATAAATTAACCCTTTTCACTACCACAGATCCTTCCTAAGCTGCATAAATGCATACAAATATAGCTGAAATATAATATAAAGACGTCACCGGTACTGGAAGGCTTAAGGGGAGGTTTCTAGTTGATTCCCTAGACTTCCATCAAGCTTAAAATTACTCCCCCTAGACCCCCTTTCAAGATAAATTTGTAAATTTTTCGGTAGAAAAATGTCCCGGCCGAAGGCCGGTTCCTCTTAAATTACAGGCTCGCTATCGCTCGCCAGGAAAAAATCGACACCTAAATGGCACGAATGGTCTTTAAATTGACAGAAATGGGGCGAGCGTTCTTAAAATCGCCAAACTAATGGGGCGAACGTCTTAAAATCTCAAAAGCAATGGGGCTAAACATGAGGGAGAAAGGGGTCCAGAAAAAAATCCTCCAGGTGGAAATCTCCCCTTAACCCCTTGAAGCTCTGACGCGTTTTAGCAGTATATTTTGGCTATCATTAGAAGATTGTATGCAGCTTAGGAAGGATCTGTGGGTAACAAAAGGCTAAATACTATCAACCCTTTGACTTCCATATATCGTTACTAATCTGAATAAAATCGTCTAATAGTAGCCAGAAAACAGAACAGAAACGCGTATTGGAGCTTGAAAGGGTTAATGTATAAGTCTGTATGCATTACGGCATTTAGGAATACATCTACAAAACGTACGGTGGCGCTAATAAAGTCATGTCTCAGCTGTCAATACGTTTGGCTCGCTCTGTGCTGTATTAATGTCTGTCAGATGTTAAATAGGGTGGGTAAGTGTAGGGAGATATGTTTGCATATCTCACTCGAAACGAATAAATCAAGTTCTATCTATCTATCTATTGCCTGACGCCGTGATCCCCGAAGGGGTGGCCACGAACGAACCGCCCCCATGCACCTCTGTCCCCAGTCAGTCGACGCCCCTCCCCCCAACCAGCACCGCCTTCGTTCATGTAGTTCCTCACTCCATCCTTCCACCTCATATTCGGTCTACGTCTCCCCCTCTGTCCCTCCACCTCGCTCTCGTACACCCTCTTAGTCATTCTCTCGCTTTCCATACGTTCCATATGGCCGAACCATCTCAAGTTGTTCCTTTTCACACTTTCCAGCACATCTACCTCCATAAATCAAGTTGATACCAATAATCCCTCAACTTTTAGCTAGACTTTTCCGAGGTCGCTACAATTCACATACTTGCTTCTATCCTGGCCAATGATCGTATTCTTCAATGTATATAGAGGCAATTCTGCCTCTTGTCTCCCTCATCTACATAGAAATATATATATATATATATATATATATATATATATATATATATATATATATATATATATATATATATATACCCGGTATACACATTATATATGTCTTCGTGGTGCAATGCATAAGTGTGTTGATTTTCGGTGTGAGCGTCCTGGGTTCGAATCCCCGGACTGCCACATGTGTTTGTTAATTTCATTAATCGAGTTTAGGAGTAATGTTGGTTGGTGGAGAGAACATCTATCTATCTATTGCCTGACGCCGTGATCCCCGAAGGGGTGGCCACGAACGAACCGCCCTCATTCACCTCTGTCCCCAGTCAGTCGACGCCCCTCCCCCCAACCAGCACCGCCTTCGTTCATGTAGTTCCTCACTCCATCCTTCCACCTCATATTCGGTCTACCTCTCCCCCTCTGTCCCTCCACCTCGCTCTCGTACACCCTCTTAGTCATTCTCTCGCTTTCCATACGTTCCATATGGCCGAACCATCTCAAGTTGTTCCTTTTCACACTTTCCAGCACATCTACCTCCACACCACACCTCCTTCTTACTTCCTCATTAGTCTGTCTATCCCTCCATGTAACTCCGCACGCACTCTTTAAGTAATTCATTTCCACTGCTCTCACTCTTGGTCCGAGTCTCTCAACCAACGTCCATGCTTCGCTTCCGTAAATCAGTGTCGGGATTACCACACTGTCATGCAAGGACTTCTTCACTTCCATACTGACCACCCAATTTCTTGTTACTGCTTTTAGCGTTCCTACAACCCTCTTCCCCTGTTGTACCCTCTCCCGCACCTCTTCATCCATAGTCCCATCTTTACTCAACACACTGCCCAGATACTTAAAAGAGTTGACGATCTCCATAGCCTGACCGTTCAGCTTCACCTCACACTCTGTGACTTCACCCCTTTCGAAGACCATAACCTTGCTCTTCTCCGTATTTACCTTCAAATTTAGTTTTTCGCACACTGTTCCAAACTCATTTACCAGACCCTGCAACTCCCATTCATTATCACTCATCAGAACTGTATCATCCGCAAACAGCAGTATAGGTAGCTTCCACTCAATTACCTCCCTTTTCAGCGATACACCAACATCCACTGCTCTTGATAGTATTTCTTTCATGACTCCATCCATATATACAGTAAACAACCACGGGGACATCACACACCCCTGTTTCAAACCAACATTCAGGTCAAAGAACTCGCTCTGCTCACTCTCCACACGTACTGCCGCCTTTGCACCCTCATACATGCTCTTCACTGCTTTCAGCAACTTGCCCTCTACTCCGTATATTCTAAGTACTTTCCACAAACCTTCTCTATCCACTCTGTCATAGGCCTTCTCCAAGTCCATAAAGGCAACATACACCTTTTGTTTCTTCTCCAGATACTTCTCCACAACACAATTCAGGGTAAAAATCTGATCTACACATCCTCTTCCCTTCCTAAAACCTCCCTGCTCGTTGCCTATCCATTTCTCCGTTCTCACTCTCACTCTCTCAATCACTACCCTACTGTATACCTTCCCTACTACGCTTAGAAGACATATTCCTCGGTGGTTACCACACACTCCTCTTTCCCCTTTGCCCTTATATAGGGGGACTATTATGCCAGTCTTCCAGTCATCGGGTGCACTCCCCTTCTCCCATGCTAGTTTGCACATTTTCCATACCCATTCTATCACTATCTCACCACCATACCTCAACATTTCCCCACACACTCCATCTGTTCCTGGTGCTTTCCCCAACTTCACTCTTTTCATGGCTTCCCACACTTCTGACCTCCTGATCCCCACCTCCTCCTCCACTACTTCTCTTCTTCTCCCTCCCATACCATATCCAGCTATGTTTGCTGGCTCTTCATTCCTTACATTTAGCAACTCACTGAAGTACTCCTCCATCTTTCGACTCTCTCTTGCTTCTCGGCTATCATTCTCCCATTCTTATCTTTCACACCCTTACTGTTTCCCTTGCTACCTTCCCTAACTTTCTTGACTTCTTTCCAGAACAGTTTCTTACTCTCCCTCCATTTTACACTCAGATTCCTTCCAAATTCCTCATCTACTCTTCTCTTACTTTCCTTCACTACTCTCTTCACCACCCTCTTACTCTCCACGTACCTCGCTCGTTTCTGTCTCTCGGAATCTTCATTCCCTCTACTACCCAACCACTCTCTATATGCTTTCTTCTTTTCTTCCACAGCTATTCTTACCTCTTCTGTCCACCATGCTGTACCTCTCACTCCCCTCCCTCTTCTCCTCACTCCACACACCTCCTCACATGCTGCACAGATCTCATCCTTAAACACCTTGCTCATCTCCTCCACTTCCTCCATAACTTCCAGGTCGAACCCACCTAGTCGTCTTTCCACTGCTCTCCTGTACTCCTCCCTGACTTCCTCCTCCTGCAACCTCTCCACCCTCCTCACCATTCCACCCTCTTCTCGCCTCCCTCCCGCTCTTCTCACCCACTTCTTTTGTATCCTAACCTTAGCTACCACTACATAATGATCAGACAGACCCCCTCCAATACCCCTATACACCCTAGCATCCATCACAGATTTCTTCATTCGTTCATCCACACATACATAATCAATCAATGACTTTCGTTCCACCACTGTCTTATCCTTCATCGTCAACATCCGTTTCCACGTGTACCTGTGGATCATTCTGTGTCGGAAGAAGGTGTTGGCTATCCACAGCCTCCTCCCCACACATACGTCCACAAGTGCACTACCATTCCCATTCACCTCTGATGGTACCCCCACCCTTCCACCACTCCCTCAACTTTCCTATCACCCACCTTACCATTCATATCCCCAATCAGAAATATTCTTTCGTTCTTGTCAAACTTCTCCAGGCACGCCTCCACATTCATCCAGAACTCCTCTTTCTTTCTTTCAAGTATATCCTCTGTTGGGGCATACACGCATACAATCACCCACGTTTGTATTCCTACTTTCATTCTCACCCACACAATCCTTGAACCCACAGACCCATACTCTCTTACACATTCCTTCCATTTGCTACTTACAAACAAACATGCACCTTCTCTCGCTGTTCCTTCACTCACTCCAGCACACACACCCATTCCACACTCCCACTCTCTCACATCTGAACCTTTCCATTTGGTCTCTGTCATTCCACATACATCCAGCCTGGCATTCACTAACACTTCCAGAACCTCTCTCTCTTTTGTGCCATCATTCATGCCACTAACATTCCATGTAGCCATTCTCAGAATGTCCGAAGGCATGTCCTTAGTCGGTCGTGGTTCGTAAACGTTGGTTCCGTCCGCATCCGAGGCTGCTCGTTCGTTTTTCTTTGCTTAGATATATTTTCCGGGTGGGGGTCGCAAGCCCACCGACCCAACCTCTTTAGTCGCCTCTTACGACACGCAGAAGGCACGTGGGGCATATTCTATTCCCTAACCCCCAGGGGGTTAGGGAGAGAACATAATAAAAAATAAAAAATAAAAAAAAATAAAAAAATAAAATAAAAATAATAATAATAATAATAATATAATAATAATGTGTATAAATGCATGGTCAATTATCGAAAGTGTTAATATACGTTAGTCTAGTAAAAGTGTTTCTCGCTACTCACTGTCCGCCGCTGTTGACACCTGGTACCACATCAAACACACACACGCACGCACGCTCACCTGTAATTAGCGAGATAATTAATTAGCGGAGGTTAGCATAGCACAGATGAATGGGGTCGCAATAAACACGCACACATAAGGGAGGGTGGGGGGGGGGGGGTTACGCGGCATAGATAGACAACCAGATTGAAATATATATAATTTTCCGCCAGCTGAAATCAAACCAAGTGTAGTTTTCCTTCCTGTGAAAGAACATTATTCATATATGAGATTTAAGGGGGTACTACTCGCTTTTTTCTGGACCCCCTTCCCCCTCATGTCTAGCATATTAGTTTTGAGGTTTTAAGACGTTCGTTCCGTTAGTTTGGCGATTTTGAGACCTTTCGCCTCATTTGTTGTTGTCAATATTAAAACCTTTCGTGCCATTTAGGTGTCGATTTTGTCCTGTCGAGCGAAAGCGAGTCTCTAATTTTAGTAGGAACCGGCCGTCGGCTGGGAAATTTTCAACCGAAAAATGTACAGATACATTTTGAATGGGGGTCTAGGGGGTGTTTTCCTAAGCTTGATGGAGGTCTAGCGAGGAAACTCAACAATAAATGAACACATAAATATAAAGACCAGCCACCAAGCACTGCCCCCTTAACATATTATACATATACACAATAATGGTTATGCTAACATTATTCTGTTCTCTCTCTCTCTCTCTCTCTGACACATAAATATAAAGACCAGCCACCAAGCACTGCCCCCTTAACATATTATACATATACACAATAATGGTTATGCTAACATTATTCTGTTCTCTCTCTCTCTCTCTCTCTGACACATAAATATAAAGACCAGCCACCAAGCACTGCCCCCTTAACATATTATACATATACACAATAATGGTTATGGTAACATTATTCTGTTCTCTCTCTCTCTCTCTCTGACACATAAATATAAAGACCAGCCACCAAGCACTGCCCCCTTAACATATTATACATATACACAATAATGGTTATGATAACATTATTCTGTTCTCTCTCTCTCTCTCTCTCTCTGACACATAAATATAAAGACCAGCCACCAAGCACTGCCCCCTTAACATATTATACATATACACAATAATGGTTATGCTAACATTATTCTGCTCTCTCTCTCTCTCTCTCTCTGACACATAAATATAAAGACCAGCCACCAAGCACTGCCCCCTTAACATATTATACATATACACAATAATGGTTATGCTAACATTATTCTGTTCTCTCTCTCTCTCTCTCTCTCTGACACATAAATATAAAGACCAGCCACCAAGCACTGCCCCCTTAACATATTATACATATACACAATAATGGTTATGCTAACATTATTCTGTTCTCTCTCTCTCTCTCTCTCTCTGACACATAAATATAAAGACCAGCCACCAAGCACTGCCCCCTTAACATATTATACATATACACAATAATGGTTATGCTAACATTATTCTGTTCTCTCTCTCTCTCTCTCTCTCTGACACATAAATATAAAGACCAGCCACCAAGCACTGCCCCCTTAACATATTATACATATACACAATAATGGTTATGCTAACATTATTCTGTTCTCTCTCTCTCTCTCTCTCTGACACATAAATATAAAGACCAGCCACCAAGCACTGCCCCCTTAACATATTATACATATACACAATAATGGTTATGCTAACATTATTCTGTTCTCTCTCTCTCTCTCTCTCTCTGACACATAAATATAAAGACCAGCCACCAAGCACTGCCCCCTTAACATATTATACATATACACAATAATGGTTATGCTAACATTATTCTGTTCTCTCTCTCTCCTCTTCTCTCTCTCTGACACATAAATATAAAGACCAGCCACCAAGCACTGCCCCTTAACATATTATACATATACACAATAATGGTTATGCTAACATTATTCTGTTCTCTCTCTCTCTCTCTCTCTCTGACACATAAATATAAAGACCAGCCACCAAGCACTGCCCCCTTAACATATTATACATATACACAATAATGGTTATGCTAACATTATTCTGTTCTCTCTCTCTCTCTCTCTCTCTGACACATAAATATAAAGACCAGCCACCAAGCACTGCCCCCTTAACATATTATACATATACACAATAATGGTTATGCTAACATTATTCTGTTCTCTCTCTCTCTCTCTCTCTGACACATAAATATAAAGACCAGCCACCAAGCACTGCCCCCTTAACATATTATATACACAATAATGGTTATGCTAACATTATCTGTCTCTCTCTCTCTCTCTCTCTCTCTCTCTCTCTCTCTCTCTCTCTCACACAAATACACACAATACAAAAACAAAAATTATATATACCGGTATATATATATATATATATATATATATATATATATATATATATATATATATATACAGTATATAAAACAATAGTCTAAAAATATAAGAAAAAGCGCGCGCGAGATGATAGAGCCTGGCGCGAAAATTGAAAGGTTCTGAGAGAGTCAGCCGTGAGGAAGGGGCCGGATAAGACAAGGGCCGGACCGGAATAAAAATGGACCCCACCCAGACATTCCAAACTTATAAAGAAAATGGGAGAGGGCCGAAATGGTGGGTAGAAAGACAAAACTGAATATTGTTTTTTATTTTTCTATTTTTATTTATTTACTCAGGCCCAATCCCCACTTTATCTATTTTTATTTGATTTCGTTTTATTATTCTATTATTTATTATTATTATTATTATTATTATTATTATTATTAACTTTTTTTTTTGGCGGGGGAGGGGGGGGGGGGGTCGACTCAAGACAGAGCAAGAACAGGGACAACACAAAACACAACAGAAAACAACGAACACACGACAAAAAAACAAGACAAAATATATAATATAACGCTGGGTAGATAGATGGGATTCTGAATTTAGTGATATGAGAGATATGGAATTAAGGGAGCCCACCTCGCGTTTTTTCTCTCTCTCTCTCTCTTTGGCTTGTATCCATTCGGCCCCATTCAGCCTACTGTTTTAAGACGTTTACCCCCAGGTGTCAATATTTTCCTGGCGAGCGGTAGCGAGCCAGCATATATATTTTTTTGTTTTGACAGAAAGCTAATTTTGTACATTTTTTGATAGAAAAATGTCTGCGGCGAAGCCGGATTTTTCCACACAATGCTGACTCGCTATCGCTCGCCAGGAAGATATCGACACTTGGATGGGGATAAACGTCTTTAAACAGTTGGCTGAATGGGGCCGAATGAATACAAGCCAGGGAAAGAGAGAAAAGGAGAGAAAGATAAAAAAAAAAAAAAAGGCCAGTGACCCCCGTAATCCTGTTCCATTCTAGGTAACAGACGATATTCCAACCTTATATAGAAACTGGGAGAGGGCCGAAATAGCGGGTAGGAAGACAAACATCATCATGGTCCAGAGAATATATAGCGGGTAGGAAGACAAACATCATCATGGTCCAGAGAATATATAGCGGGTAGGAAGACAAACATCATGGTCCAGAGAATATATAGCGGGTAGGAAGACAAACATCATCATGGTCCAGAGAATATAGCGGGTAGGAAGACAAACATCATCATGGTCCAGAGAATATATAGCGGGTAGGAAGACAAACATCATCATGGTCCAGAGAATATATAGCGGGTAGGAAGACAAACATCATCATGGTCCAGAGAATATATAGCGGGTAGGAAGACAAACATCATCATGGTCCAGAGAATATATAGCGGGTAGGAAGACAAACATCATCATGGTCCAGAGAATATATAGCGGGTAGGAAGACAAACATCATCATGGTCCAGAGAATATATAGCGGGTAGGAAGACAAACATCATCATGGTCCAGAGAATATATAGCGGGTAGGAAGACAAACATCATCATGGTCCAGAGAATATATAGCGGGTAGGAAGACAAACATCATCATGGTCCAGAGAATATATAGCGGGTAGGAAGACAAACATCATCATGGTCCAGAGAATATATAGCGGGTAGGAAGACAAACATCATCATGGTCCAGAGAATATATAGCGGGTAGGAAGACAAACATCATCATGGTCCAGAGAATATAGCGGGTAGGAAGACAAACATCATCATGGTCCAGAGAATATATAGCGGGTAGGAAGACAAACATCATCATGGTCCAGAGAATATATAGCGGGTAGGAAGACAAACATCATCATGGTCCAGAGAATATATAGCGGGTAGGAAGACAAACATCATCATGGTCCAGAGAATATATAGCGGGTAGGAAGACAAACATCATCATGGTCCAGAGAATATATAGCGGGTAGGAAGACAAACATCATCATGGTCCAGAGAATATATTCTCTGGACCCTGGTAATGACCGGAACTAATTTGCAAATGAAATTATAAATACACCGATATTATTTTTTCTAATTTCTCAAATAGCACATTGCCTACTTACGTAAATTCCTAAGGTTATATTTGCATAATGAATCTTACTAAACACTTCCACGCAGTACTGTATGTGAGAGACAGTCTATCTAGCTATCTATCTATCTATCTATCTATCTATCTATCTATTGCCAGTGGAAATAATGGGAAATAAGGGGAAGACGAAAACTTTGATGATAGTGGTGATGATGGTGACGGTAGTGGTGATGATGGTGACGGTAGTAGTGATGATGGTGACGGTAGTAGTGATGATGGTGATAGTAGTAGTAATTGTCTTTAAGGAACCCCTAATATTTAGTGACAGTCTCCGACAACACGGCGGGAGCGAAGTCTACCATCTCTGATTGCCTTATTATTGTAGTGATATTTTATTAGTTTCTCGGCAAATTTCAGTTCCAAAATGTATGATAAATGTTCCGTTATTAACCCTTTCACTACCGAGGATGCCTGCTGTTTTATTTCAGCTATATTTAGACAATATTATGCAGCTTAGGAAGGATCTGTGGTAGTTAAAAAGGTTAATTGAGATAGTCTGTAGCCTCTTAATTGCTACATATCCGCCATAAGGTGCATAAAATAGTCGAATTAAAGCTGGAATACAATACAAAGAACGTCACCGGTACGGAATGGGTTAGGCAGAATACAATACAAAGAACGTCACCGGTACGGAATGGGTTAGGCAGAATACAATACAAAGAACGTCACCGGTACGGAATGGGTTAGGCAGAATACAATACAAAGAACGTCACCGGTACGGAATGGGTTAGGCAGAATACAATACAAAGAACGTCACCGGTACGGAATGGGTTAGGCAGAATACAATACAAAGAACGTCACCGGTACGGAATGGGTTAGGCAGAATACAATACAAAGAACGTCACCGGTACGGAATGGGTTAGGCAGAATACAATACAAAGAACGTCACCGGTACGGAATGGGTTAGGCAGAATACAAGATCGTGTACAAATGCAAATAAACAGTACATGTACCTGCAGATATTATAGTCGCTAGTATTGATGCATGCAAGTCATAAATTAATTGCATACCTAAGTTTGAGGACAAATATGTTAAAGGTCAGGTGTATGAATATATGAATAGTGTGACACCTTAGACCCATACTATAGACACTTTCCATTTTGGCTAACATTAGACGATTTTACTCAGATTTGGAAGGACCTCTACGAATCAAATTAGCAAAATCTATGACAATTAACCCTCTGACTCCAACGGTTCCTTCCTAAACTGAAAACAAATTCGTCTACCTATCGCCAGAATAAAAAGAAGCGCGTCCTCGTAACTATCCTAGCCGTAACCTATTCTATAGCTGCACTGCACGGTCGGCCACATAAGTTATGTCCCTCGTCGTGATCCTATGTATGACATTACAATAGTATCAATGAATTGCGGGTGTCTATCTATCTATCTATCTATCTATATGCTCAGGCCCATATTTGTTTCTATTTGTATTGGCATTTTCGATTTTATTATACTTTAATAATAAAACAATGGGGGGGGGGGAGACTCAAGACAGAACAAGATCAGGGAAAACACTAAACAACATAAAACAACGAACAAACACAAATTCACACACATCTAGGTCACCCAGGAGAAGACCCAGAAACCAGGGTCACCAAGGTCGCTCCAGCACTCCCCCGGGTGTGGTTTCTTATAATAATAAGTTGACTAATCAGATTAGTTAACCACTGTAAGATTCTACACTCGCAACTCAAGCATGCACTTTATATTTCTATGTATAAGATCACTACACGGAGAAGAACATAACTTATGTGGGCCACTGTACATTACTATGTATAAGATCACTACACGGAGAAGAACATAACTTATGTGGGCCACTGTACATTACTATGTATAAGATCACTACACGGAGAAGAACATAACTTATGTGGGCCACTGTACATTACTCAAAAATCCATACACGTCACTGTGTGAATGTAGGGAGTCAGTAAACAGGAAATAGACGTTGCCGTATGTACTGTCGTCATCCATAATTAAATAAAACACTAATTTGTATCGTTGAACCTTTATAGCCAAGTTCTGAAGTACCTGTATTTCAGAAATAAAAATATTTCATCTATGTGTAATGCAGATACAAATGAGTGTCTCACTACTGTGGTTCAACGCTGTCCCAAGTACACTAACCAGGTTGAATAAAACAAAAAATAACTTATCGTCACCCAGCTGTCAGTACCATATTACCATAAACTACCTGGAGACCCCCCCCCCCCCCCCGCTGTATGTATGGGGGTAATGCAGCCTAGTTAACACGCATTTTAATGATAAGCTAATAAATAATCTTTTCTCCAGATTAAAACTAATGGCACCCTGTTTCCAAATTTCTCTCCAAAGCCCCTCCTTCTCTTCTCTCCCTTCTCTCCCTCTACTCTCTCTCTCTCTCATCATTTCTTCTCTCTCTCTTTTCTCTCTCTCCTCTCTATCTCTCTCTTCTCTCTCTCTCTCTCTCTCTCTCTCTTCTCTCTCTCTCTCTCTCTCTCTCTCTCTCCTCTCTTCTCTTCTCTCGTCTCTCTCTCTCTCTGTCTTGATGATTTTTTCTCTCTTCCTGGTATTTAGTCTACTCTCATCTCTCTCTTTTCTCTCTCGCTCTCACTCTCTCTACTCTCTCTCTCTCTCTCTCCTCTCTCTCTTCTTCTCTCTCTCATCTCATTCCTACTATTTAGGTCTCTTCTCTGTGGTTTTAACTGTGGATTCTCTCTCCGCATCTCATATACTCTCTCTCTCATCCCAGGCGCGGAACATGACAGGCCACTAAGTTTATGACAGGTTTTAGTCTGACGTCACCGCACGAACTGACTCGATTTTTTGGGGTCTCCTTTGGGCCCGTTTCTTTTAGCTGGCGAAATTACAGCTTAGGTAGCAGCTGGGGTGATTAGCCCGGAAGGAAAAGTCCCCCGGCCGACATGAGGTGGTTCGGTCACATGCTCTTCGTTATTGGTGTCCCCTTGCATGTCAATCCTAGGACATTTTTTGGCCCTGAGGAGTTCATGTCGATGGTGGAGGGCGGATGGAAGGGTTGATAGCTGAGGGGAGATTGGTTTGGGTTGAAGGGAGGAAGGCTGGAAGGGTTGATAGGTAAGGGGAAGTTGTTGTTGTTTTTGTTGTTTAAAGGGAGGAAGGCTGGAAGGATTGATAGCTAAGGGAAAATTGTTTTGGCTGAAGGGAGGAAGGATGGAAGGATTGATAGCTAAGGAAATTGTTTTGGTTGGAAGGAGAAGGCTGGAAGGATTGATAGCTAAGGGAAATGTTTTGGTTGAAGGAAGAAGGGTGATAGCTAAGTGGAATTGTTTTGGTTGAGGAAGGAAGGAAGAGCTAATAACTAAGGGTCATTTGTTTAGGTTTTAAGGGAGGAAGGCTGGAAGGGTTTGTTTAGGTTTTAAGGGAGGAAGGGAGGAAGGCTGGAAGGGTTGTTAGCTAAGGGGAAATTGTGGTTGAAGGTAGAGAGGCAGTAGCATTGTTGTGGATGAGGAAGGAGAAGAAGGAAGGAGGGAGGGACAGACAGAAAAAAGGGCTATTATTGCTGGGCCTTGCATGTCAACCGTGTGAAAATGTGGCCCTGAGGAGTTGCTGCCGCTGGAGGTAGGTGGCAGGAGGAAGGAAGGAAGGAAAGAAGAAAGGAAGGGTGGACAGGTAGAGGAGGGTTACTGTATTTGAAGGTAGACATACAAACTGTTGGGCTTAGGATGGTGGATGCAATTGTGCATGGATAGAGAAGAACGAACAGGAAGAAGAAAGGAAGGGCAGATAAGTCGAGAAGAAGGGTTATTGTGGAGTACAATTTGTTTGGCTAAAGATGAAACATTGTTTTAAGCTTAGATAGACTTGGAAGAAGTGATAATTAGTATTATTGTTGGACAAAAATGAAATAGTTTGTGGATGAAGTAAGGAAGAAAGGATCAACCGATAGAAAAGAAGAGTACAATCATTCTTACTGGTAATACTGTATATATAATAGATACCATTGGAATGAATAAGCAAGCTCTAACTGAGCGATTGAACTGAGCAGGTCGAAGCAAGGAAGGGAATATGAAGAAGTTTGGAAGGACAATTATAGTACAATTATTAGATTACATACAAAAACAACAGTATTACAGAAGGAAGAGCAGGTTATGAGAGTTATGGGAAATGTGGACAAATGTACAGTATTACAGAAGGAAGGACAGGTTATGAGAGTTATGGGAAATGTGGACAAATGTACAGTATTACAGAAGGAAGAGTTCGCTTCATAACATGGCTAAATTGTTTTGACGATAATATATACCATATATATATATAATATATATATATATATATATATATATATATATATATATATATATATATATATTATTATTTTTTTTTAGCAAAAACAATATATATCACCAATAATAAAATAGTAATCAATACTGTTTCAATGATATAAGAGTGATCCTTTCAAGCACAAATAATATGGTCTAACTTTAGGTAATATACAGTTATATGACAACAGGCGTCAGCGGTTTGACAACGTGCCTATGATCGTGGGGATACAACCAGACAATACAGTATACAGTCTAATCATTATAACTAGGCCAAACATCTTGAACACTCGCCTCTATAACTCAAACGCGACTATAGTAACGTCAAAGTAGTATTTCTACCATTTGGGAAGAGTCAGCCAAGGAATAGATGTGGAAATTTACAGCCCATTTGCTCAAGCCCTTTTTCAGTTACAAAGATTTGGGTTCACAATTTCTGGCTTACTGATAATGAATAACCTAAAGGCAGGAGAATTAATGTGGTTAAAGAAAATAATGACAAACAGAAAATTGTATAGTCAGTCACCATACTAAGCAGAACATGGATATTCTGGATGAAATGTGAGAAGGAGAGTTACACTGCCTGAAGGAACGTTAGCTAGGCAGGAATGTGAGAAGGAGAGTTACACTGCCTGAAGGAACGTTAGCTAGGCAGGAATGTGAGGATACACTGAATAAACGTTTAGCTAGTCAGGAATTTGAGAAGGAGTACACTGCCAGAAGGAACGTTAGCTAGGAATGTGATAAGAAGTTACATGAAGGGTTAGCTAGGCAGGAATGTGAGAAATTTACACGTGAAGGAACGTTAGCTAGGCAGGAATGTGGGTTACACTGCCTGAAGGAACGTTAGCTAGGCAGAATAGAAGGAGAGTTACACTGCCAGAAAACGTTAGCTAAGCAGAATGTGAGAAGGAGAGTTACACTGCCTGAAGGAACGTTAGCTAGGCAGGAATGTGAGAAGGAGAGTTACACTGCCAGAAGGAACGTTAGCTAGGCAGGAATGTGAGAAGGAGAGTTACACTGCCTGAAGGAACGTTAGCTAGGCAGGAATGTGAGAAGGAGAGTTACACTGCCTGAAGGAACGTTAGCTAGGCAGGAATGTGAGAAGGAGAGTTACACTGCCAGAAGGAACGTTAGATAGGCAGGAATGTGAGAAGGAGAGTTACACTGCCTGAAGGAACGTTAGCTAGGCAGGAATGTGAGAAGGAGAGTTACACTGCCAGAAGGAACGTTAGCTAGGCAGGAATGTGAGAAGGAGAGTTACACTGCCTGAAGGAACGTTAGCTAGGCAGGAATGTGAGAAGGAGAGTTACACTGCCTGAAGGAACGTTAGCTAGGCAGGAATGTGAGAAGGAGAGTTACACTGCCTGAAGGAACGTTAGCTAGGCAGGAATGTGAGGAGAGTTACACTGCCTGAAGGAACGTTAGCTAGGCAGGAATGTGAGAAGGAGAGTTACACTGCCTGAAGGAACGTTAGCTAGGCAGGAATGTAACTAATTCCTGTTTTATACTGTACCGTATATATGTAGACTAAAGGAGAAAGAAAGAGGAAGCTAGATATACATATTTCCTGAATAGAAGGACTAGATAAGTTACTGCGGCTGGTGAAGGAGCAGCCTAGTTATTGAGGCTGAATAAAGTTAAGGAGAGTCAAGTCAATATGGTAGACGAAATAAGCCAATACCGGTACTAACACTGTAGGTAAAGTTATATAATGTTTATTGAAATGTTATAACATATATTGTGTAATTCGCTTCCAGCATAAATAGTCAAACTAACAAGGCGGTGACGTAGTTGAGAATATTTTTGATTAATATTTTGTGTCATGCCCCAGCCAGGGTTCGAACCCAGGCCAGTAGTGCAGCACTCAAGCACCTAAACCACTAGACCACCGAGGAGCTTAATGATGTTACCCTGGGTGTTGGGGCTTGTACTCAAAGGCGATATCACACGAGCGCTTTTTCCCTCAACATTTATCTTCCACACTGGTCTGGCAGCTTATGAGATCAACTTTTCTAAATAATTCAGCCACTTAAATGTCCCTATGATCAGTCTTTTTTTTTTTTTTTTAGTTTCCCATACCGGTGCAAAATATGCCAGAAATGTTACCAGAAAACTATGGATCGTCGAATGTGGAGTATATAAAGTCCTCGTGTGATACCCCCTTTTAAGGGGAGACAGACCGTTTTTCTGGACCCCCTTCTCCCTAATGTTTAGCCCCACTAGTTTTGAGATTTTAAGACGTTGGTTCCATTAGTTTGGGGATTTTATGACCTTTCACCCCATTTCTTTGTCAATATTAGGACCCTTCGCGCCATTTAGGTGTCGATTTGTTCCTGGCGAGCGATAGCAGTCTGTACTTTTAGGAGGAATCGGCCTTTGGCCGGGACATTATTCTACCCAAAAATGTACAAATCTATCTTGAAGGGGGGTCTAGGGGGTGTTTTTCTAAGCTTGATGGAGGTCTAGCGAGGAAACTAAGAAATAAAGGAATACATTAATTAATAGACCAAAAAGGTCCGTCTCCCCTTAAGGTCCGTCTCCCCTTAAGGTCCGTCTCCCCTTAAGGTCCGTCTCCCCTTAAGGTCCGTCTCCCCTTAAGGTCCGTCTCCCCTTAAGGTCCGTCTCCCCTTAAGGTCCGTCTCCCCTTAAGGTCCGTCTCCCCTTAAGGTCCGTCTCCCCTTAAGAGGTAAATAAAGCCAAAACCCAACAGAGGAAGTGCCTGTTCTACCGGGTGAGTGTGCGGGGTTATTTCAAGGCATGGCAAATGAGAGAGAAGAGAGTTTTGGAGTGACAGACGGGTGAGGAGTGGTGAAGTGACTGACAGAAGGGCTGACAGACGCTGATTGCCAGTTAGAGTGCATGGCTGACAGAGCGCATGAGAGGAGGTAGAGAGGGAGGCGGGGGTATTTGAGAAAGGGGAGAAAGGGGAATTAGAGGAGGTAGAGAGGGAGGGCGGGGTATTTGAGAAAGGGGAATTAGTGGAGGTAGAGAGGGAGGCGGGGGTATTTGAGAAAGGGGAATTAGAGGAGGTAGAGAGGGAGGCGGGGGTATTTGAGAAAGGGGAATTAGAGGAGGTAGAGAGGGAGGCGGGGGTATTTGAGAAAGGGGAATTAGAGGAGGTAGAGAGGGAGGGCGGGGGTATTTGAGAAAGGGGAATTAGAGGAGGTAGAGAGGGAGGCGGGGGTATTTGAGAAAGGGGAATTAGAGGAGGTAGAGAGGGAGGCGGGGGTATTTGAGAAAGGGGAATTAGAGGAGGTAGAGAGGGAGGCGGGGGTATTTGAGAAAGGGGAATTAGAGGAGGTAGAGAGGGAGGCGGGGGTATTTGAGAAAGGGGAATTAGAGGAGGTAGAGAGGGAGGCGGGGGTATTTGGAGAAAGGGGAATTAGAGGAGGTAGAGAGGGAGGCGGGGGTATTTGAGAAAGGGGAATTAGAGGAGGTAGAGAGGGAGGCGGGGGTATTTGAGAAAGGGGAATTAGAGGAGGTAGAGAGGGAGGCGGGGGTATTTGAGAAAGGGGAATTAGAGGAGGTAGAGAGGGAGGCGGGGGTATTTGAGAAAGGGGAATTAGAGGAGGTAGAGAGGGAGGCGGGGGTATTTGAGAAAGGGGAATTAGAGGAGGTAGAGAGGGAGGCGGGGGTATTTGAGAAAGGGGAATTAGAGGAGGTAGAGAGGGAGGCGGGGGTATTTGAGAAAGGGGAATTAGAGGAGGTAGAGAGGGAGGCGGGGGTATTTGAGAAAGGGGAATTAGAGGAGGTAGAGAGGGAGGCGGGGGTATTTGAGAAAGGGGAATTAGAGGAGGTAGAGAGGGAGGCGGGGGTATTTGAGAAAGGGGAATTAGTGGAGGGAGAGAGGGAGGCGGGGGTATTTGAGAAAGGGGAATTAGAGGAGGTAGAGAGGGAGGCGGGGGTATTTGAGAAAGGGGAATTAGAGGAGGTAGAGAGGGAGGCGGGGGTATTTGAGAAAGGGGAGAAAGGGGAATTAGAGGAGGTAGAGAGGGAGGCGGGGGTATTTGAGAAAGGGGAATTAGTGGAGGGAGAGAGGGAGGCGGGGGTATTTGAGAAAGGGGAATTAGAGGAGGTAGAGAGGGAGGCGGGGGATTTGAGAAAGGGGAATTAGAGGAGGTAGAGAGGGAGGCGGGGGTATTTGAGAAAGGGGAATTAGTGGAGGTAGAGAGGGAGGCGGGGGTATTTGAGAAAGGGGAATTAGAGGAGGTAGAGAGGGAGGCGGGGGTATTTGAGAAAGGGGAATTAGAGGAGGTAGAGAGGGAGGCGGGGGTATTTGAGAGAAAGGGGAATTAGAGGAGGTAGAGAGGGAGGCGGGGGTATTTGAGAAAGGGGAATTAGAGGAGGGAGAGAGGGAGGCGGGGGTATTTGAGAAAGGGGAATTAGAGGAGGTAGAGAGGGAGGCGGGGGTATTTGAGAAAGGGGAATTAGAGGAGGTAGAGAGGGAGGCGGGGGTATTTGAGAAAGGGGAATTAGAGGAGGTAGAGAGGGAGGCTCTATTTGAGAAAGGGGAATTAGAGGAGGTAGAGAGGGAGGCGGGGGTATTTGAGAAAGGGGAATTAGAGGAGGTAGAGAGGGAGGCGGGGGTATTTGAGAAAGGAGAATTAGAGGAGGTAGAGAGGGAGGGGGGGTATTTGAGAAAGGGGAATTAGAGGAGGAAGAGGGAGGCTGGGGTATTTGAGGAAAGGTGTTTCTGCTGAGGTATAGAGGGAGGCGTGGTAGTTGATAAAGGGGAACTGTAGATTGCCTGGCGTAGGAGTTGTATAATAATAAGGTGTTTCTGCTGATGTATTGCCTGGCGTAGCTCTAGTTGTATAATAATAAGGTGTTTCTGCTGATGTATTGCCTGGCGTAGCTCTAGTTGTATAATAATAAGGTGTTTCTGCTGATGTATTGCCTGGCGTAGCTCTAGTTGTATAATAATAAGGTGTTTCTGCTGATGTATTGCCTGGCGTAGCTCTAGTTGTATAATAATAAGGTGTTTCTGCTGATGTATTGCCTGGCGTAGCTCTAGTTGTATAATAATAAGGTGTTTCTGCTGATGTATTGCCTGGCGTAGCTCTAGTTGTATAATAATAAGGTGTTTCTGCTGATGTATTGCCTGGCGTAGCTCTAGTTGTATAATAATAAGGTGTTTCTGCTGATGTATTGCCTGGCGTAGCTCTAGTTGTATAATAATAAGGTGTTTCTGCTGATGTGATGTATTGCCTGGCGTAGCTCTAGTTGTATAATAATAAGGTGTTTCTGCTGATGTATTGCCTGGCGTAGCTCTAGTTGTATAATAATAAGGTGTTTCTGCTGATGTATTGCCTGGCGTAGCTCTAGTTGTATAATAATAAGGTGTTTCTGCTGATGTATTGCCTGGCGTAGCTCTAGTTGTATAATAATAAGGTGTTTCTGCTGATGTATTGCCTGGCGTAGCTCTAGTTGTATAATAATAAGGTGTTTCTGCTGATGTATTGCCTGGCGTAGCTCTAGTTGTATAATAATAAGGTGTTTCTGCTGATGTATTGCCTGGCGTAGCTCTAGTTGTATAATAATAAGGTGTTTCTGCTGATGTATTGCCTGGCGTAGCTCTAGTTGTATAATATTAAGGTGTTTCTGCTGATGTATTGCCTGGCGTAGCTCTAGTTGTATAATAATAAGGTGTTTCTGCTGATGTATTGCCTGGCGTAGCTCTAGTTGTATAATAATAAGGTGTTTCTGCTGATGTATTGCCTGGCGTAGCTCTAGTTGTATAATAATAAGGTGTTTCTGCTGATGTATTGCCTGGCGTAGCTCTAGTTGTATAATAATAAGGTGTTTCTGCTGATGTATTGCCTGGCGTAGCTCTAGTTGTATAATAATAAGGTGTTTCTGCTGATGTATTGCCTGGCGTAGCTCTAGTTGTATATGGGATTATTCATATTGGTTTTCACCAACCCACCAATTTATTTACAAATAAACCAAACTAATGAAATCAATGAAAATAATTACTACATGTGGTACTCCAAGGACTCGAACCTAGGATACTCACACCGATATTCCGCACTCTAAGCATTACGCTATCAAGACATACAATAGAGAATTAACCCTTTCAAGCTCCAATACGCGTTTCTGTTCTGTTTTCTGGCTACTATTAGACGATTTTATTCAGATTAGTAACGGTATATGGAAGTCAAAGGGTTGATTGAGATAGTATTTACCCTTTTAAAACCCACAGATACTTCCTAAGCTGCATATAATCGTCTAATGATAACCAAAATAAACTGCTAAAACGCGTCAGAGCTTCAAAGGGTTAAGGGAAATTAAAAGAAAGGAGTGACTAATAATAGTAAAATGGCCCCTCCTGAGATACGAAGCAATGGAGCTATACTGTATATTATATATACTGTATATTATACATTATATGGACGTTATATGGTCCCTCCTGAGATACCAAGCAATGGAGCTATACTGTATATTATACATTATATGGACGTTATATGGTCCCTCCTGAGATACCAAGCAATGGAGCTATACTGTATATTATACATTATATGGACGTTATATGGTCCCTCCTGAGATACCAAGCAATGGAGCTATACTGTATATTATACATTATATGGACGTTATATGGTCCCTCCTGAGATACCAAGCAATGGAGCTATACTGTATATTATACATTATATGGACGTTATATGGTCCCTCCTGAGATACCAAGCAATGGAGCTATACTGTATATTATACATTATATGGACGTTATATGGTCCCTCCTGAGATACCAAGCAATGGAGCTATACTGTATATTATACATTATATGGACGTTATATGGTCCCTCCTGAGATACCAAGCAATGGAGCTATACTGTATATTATACATTATATGGACGTTATATGGTCCCTCCTGAGATACCAAGCAATGGAGCTATACTGTATATTATACATTATATGGACGTTATATGGTCCCTCCTGAGATACCAAGCAATGGAGCTATACTGTATATTATACATTATATGGACGTTATATGGTCCCTCCTGAGATACCAAGCAATGGAGCTATACTGTATATTATACATTATATGGACGTTATATGGTCCCTCCTGAGATACCAAGCAATGGAGCTATACTGTATATTATACATTATATGGACGTTATATGGTCCCTCCTGAGATACCAAGCAATGGAGCTATACTGTATATTATACATTATATGGACGTTATATGGTCCCTCCTGAGATACCAAGCAATGGAGCTATACTGTATATTATACATTATATGGACGTTATATGGTCGCTCCTGAGATACCAAGCAATGGAGCTATACTGTATATTATACATTATATGGACGTTATTTGTGTATCATATTGCAAGTATACGCCAATATTTTATTGCCGATAATATTGCCGATAATATTATATTCCTTTTGCCGACAAAAGGAAAAAGCTAAGTCTGTTTTCATTGTCGGTGATTCATTGGTTAGATACCTTGGCAGGGCAAACAAAACACTCAGGTTGGTAAAGTTGTCCTGCGTGCCTGGTGGCCGGAGTCGGGAGGGTGGCTGAGAAAGATAGATGCCTGTCATTGGAAGTGAGTGGGGGAGGACCCCATCATCTCCTCAACGCAGGAGGAGCAAACGACAATTGGAGATGCAGGTGACTGAGAGTTGCTCTCCAAGTATCAGGAAATGTTTGGAGAGGATCAAGGAAAAAAGGTCGAGTTCCTGTGGTAAACAGTATCCTGCCTAGACGCGGGGTAAGGAGGGAAGGGTCCTCGCGGGCTATTGGGGTAAATAGCCGGCTGGAGAAAGTATTGTCAGGCAAATAAGACTATTCCATTCCTGGATACACTGGTCCCTCTTTTATGGTAAGGAGGAACTGATCTGCCCAGGATGGAGTACATCTCTCTCGACTAGGAGTTTCGACCGTTGGCCAGCTCACTCGACAAAGATTGTTGCGGGGTTTCGTTAAAAAAACCTGGGTGTGTAAGTAAAATACTGTCTCCATATGGAAGGGGGAACCAGGTACTTTCATGTGACAAAAAAACCAGTGAGTAAAATAGAAATAATCAGTCAAGATAGTGCGGATATAGTTGATGATGTGTACTAAGTAGTATCGATAACACTACACATGTAACTGTAGTAAAGATGAGAATACTGATAGAGTAGAATTTCCGTCTAGAGCTAGTAGTTCAACAGGAAATAATAAGTTAGCTAAACCACAATAGAAAATTTAGTTGCAAATAAAAGTAATAGGTTGAGGGTATATTATACAAATTGTAGTAGTTTATGTAACAAAAATGAACGAACTTAGAGCACTCGTTAGCACAGAAAAATATAGACATAATAGCGCTAACTGGAAACGTGGATTAATACAGAATCTAGGCATTTTTTAGGCAGAATTTGATATTCCAGGATATTAGTTTTGTTTAAATATGACCGGGACAAGTAGGAGGGGCGAGGGTATTTAGCAGTGTTTGTCAGGAGTACATTAAAAAAAAGCTTTTTTGTGTAAACATGTAAATCAGGTATTAGACTAAATAATGATATGAAAGTGTTTGGGTAGAGGTTAAACGAAGGTAGTGAGACCATAGTTATTGGAGTTATATATAGAACCGCCTAATATGAGTAGAAATGGCGGAAAATCGTTATGGGAGGAAATTAAAATAGCATCAAGGTTTAGCAATGTGTGCATTAATGGGGGATTTAATTTTCCGAACATTGATTGGCAGCACCAAATAGGCGACTCCGATTCAGTAGAGTTTATAGAGGTAGTACAAGATAGTTTTTATTTCAATTCATAGATACGCCGACTAGAGGTATTAATATTCTTGATTTAGTTTTTTAGTAACAATGAACATATGATAAATAATGTAGAGATTGGTGACCACCAGGCAAATAGCGATCATAAAATCTATTTATTTTAATATACAATGGACAGGAAATGCTAAAGAGAATACGACACTTATCCCAGATTTCAGAAAAGCCGATTATGGGTGGGCTAAGAAGAGACTTAAGGGTGGACCCTATTGTTAAGCGATTAAGGTCAGGATATGCCAGAGTTAAACTTGCCACCTACATATAACCAGTTTATTGCTTCACTCGCACAATGCTCAAATAAATTATCCTAAAAGAAGATTTTTCGATCGACGCAGAACCAACCAAAATGGATGACTAATAAGCTAATAGATCTTATAGAAAAAAAGAAAGGAATATATCGAAAAATAAAGAAAGGTGAAAATCATTTAGATATATACTATCAGACTCTATCAAGGGGAAACAGGGTCAAAAAAGGAAATCAGGCAAGCAAATAAAAAAAGAAATTATGAAATCAGGATAGCCTGCGACTCAAAAAATATCCCTAAAGCTTTTTACCAACTATATAAATCTAAAGTTAGAGATGTAATAGGCCCCCTAAAAACTTCAATAGGAGAAATAACAGAAAATGATTTTTTAGAATGTGCAGTACATTAAATAGTCAGTTTCTTTCCGTTTTCACTAATGAAAATTTGGCACCAGATTCCAGAAGTCAATATGGTATATAGTGATAGTATAGAAAATATGTTAAGTACAGTTAGTATAAGTAGAATGATGTGCTTAAGTAAATTGACAGACTGAAAACCTCAAAAATCGCCTGGTCCTGCACGAGGTATATGCTTATAGAGTATTAAAAGAATGCAGAGATTGAGTTAAGTAGTCCATTAGCATTTATATTTAACAAGTCATTAGAAACAGGTTTAGCTTTCCAGAAGCTTGGAAGCTGCAAATGCAAATAGTTCCGATCTTCAAAAAAGGTGATAAATCGATAGCATTCCACTTACCGCCCATTAGTCTCACATCAATCATAGGAAAGTTGCTAGAGTCTATTATTGCTAGGAAAATTAGAAGCCACTTAGTAAAAGTAAAAAAATTTAACTTAATAAATTCTTCTCAGCATGGATTCACTCAGGGACGTTCGTGCCCTTACTAATTTGCTTAGCTTTTTCTCAGAGGTATCTATGAACAGCAGATAGATAGTGACAAGTATATGATATATATATATTTTAGAGAAATTTCAGTAAAGCTGTCGACAGAGTCCCTCATGAGAGATGATGAGAAAGGATGCAAAGGTTTGAGGCACAGATTAGAGGAGGGTCGTTTGTGGGATGGATTAGGTCATGGCTAATTGGTAGGAAACAGAGTCAGCATAAATGGTACCAAGTCAGAGTGGGGAGCAGTCAAAGTGGTTGGTCCCCCAGGGATCGGTATTAGGTCCCCTGTTGTTTCTTATATACATAAATGACCTAGATTTAAGGTATAAACTAGTTTAGGATAAGTAAATTCGCAGACGATAACATAAAATGGGGAGATCAATTGATGCAGATAGCGATATAGAGTGCCTCCAAAGGGATCTAGATACCTTTACCATGAATGGTCAGTAAATTGGCAGCTGAAGTTTAACATTGACAAATGCAAGGTATTAAAGATAGGGAAGATGCAAACAAATGTCTAAATATTAAACTAGCTAATTTAGAATTAGAAAATTCAGACTGCGAGAAAGATCTAGGTGTGTTTGTTAGCAATGAGTTTGAAGCCTAGAAAACAGTTTGTATAAGCGTTCGTAATAAGGCAAATAACAGGATTTCTCGGGTTCATCTCTAGGAGTGTGAAGTAACAGAACTGCTGATGTTATCTTAAAACTTTACTTGTCATTAGTGAGACCCCCATATGGAGTTATGCTGTCCATTTTGGTGTCCCTTATTACAGAATGGACATAGATTCATTGGAGAGAATTCAGCGTAGAATGACAAAAATCCATATATTAGAAATTTCCGTATGAAGAAAGGTTGAAGAAAATTTAGGTTTTACATTCGTTAGAGAGGCAGAGTTTAGAGGGGATAGTGATAGAGGTGTCAAGTGGGTTAGTGGGATTAACAAAGGGGACATGTCCAATTTACTAAAGCTCAGTGATAGCGAAAGAACTCGTACCAATGGTTTCAAATTAGATAAATTTCGTTTCAGAAAAGATATAGGAAATATTTTGGTAACAGAGTTGTAGATGGGTGGAATAGGCTACCAAGTGATTCTAGTGGGCTCAAGAACGATAGGGATGCTTTAAGAGAAAAATTGGATAAGCATATGGACGAGAAGGGGTTGGGTGTGAAGGGGGATCAGCCGGGTTGGGCCAATCAGCGCTCTGCAGACCCCCGTAATCCTGCGTTAATCTCTAACCGGTTTGGTAAGATGATCCTCAGGGTATTAGAGTGTTGAGCCTATAATTGGGCTTTGTAATTGGGGTTGTGTGGGACAGGGATCTGCCTTGCTTAGGCCAATCGGCTTTCTGCAGACTCCCATTTTCTTATGTTCTTATGTTCTTATGTTCTTATGTATGTATGTATGTATGTATGTATGTGTGTACTCAAGCCCATTCCCCAAGAAGTGATATGTGGAAACAAAAATAAAAAATAAAAATAGGTTCTCCGGACGTATATAATAAGGCTGCTGTAGAGTTTTAGACGTTAATTTACATAGTATCATAATTTATATAAACAGTATGGATATAAACATGGTTATCAAATGCCGTATATGCTAGGATAAATATTAACCCTTTGAGGATCATGAAGCGATGTAGTAGATTCTTCTGGCTATCCTTAGACAATTGCATACAGCTTAGAAAGGATCTGTGAGGATAGAAAGAGTAAACACTACCTCAGTTAACCCTCTGACTTACAAACACCCTTCCTAATCTGAATAAAATCGTCTAGTAATAGCCAGAAGACATAAGAAAAGCGTCGTCGGAGTATTCTTTGAGAGGGTTCAAGGGGGGGGGGGGTATTTTTGTCCTCATTTATGTATATTATAAATATGTTATTATTTTCCTCCCTAGACCTTCATCAAGATTTAAAAGCACCCGCCAAGACCCTCCTTTAAGATTAATTTGTACATATTTCGATAAAAAAAGTCTGATTTCTCTTGAATTATAGGCTCGCTATCGCTTGCCAGGAAAAAAATGACACCTAAATGACACGAACAGTATTAATATTGGCAAAGAAATTTGGCGAGTCTTAAAATCGCCAATCTAATGGGCCGAACGTCTTATAATTTGAAAACTACTGGGGCTAAACATGAGGAAAAGGGGGAACCAAAAAAAACGGCCCATCTCCACTGAACACAAAGTAGGTAAAATAAGGTTTAGAGAACAATAAATGTATAACCCGTGTTGCTTAGGGGAGTTGGTTTATAAATTGGCCTTTCATATTATAAATGTGCACAATACAGATTATTGATCATTTAACGTGACCTGCATTTAATGATGCCAAAATATGTGAAAAGCATGATAATACATACATAATATTACATGAAACCAAGCAACTGAAAATATGAAGGTATGCCACACGTTAGTAGTAGTAGTAGTAGTAGTAGTAGTAGTAGTGTGTGTGTTAAGTGTGTAGTAGTAGTAGTGTATGTGTGTGTGTGTGTGTTAAGTGTGTAAATAGGATTCTTTCTCAAATTCCTGTGATATTTGGCAGTATATAATTCCTGTGATATTTGGCAGTATATAATTCCTGTGATATTTGGCAGTATATAATTCCTGTGATATTTGGCAGTATATAATTCCTGTGATATTTGGCAGTATATAATTCCTGTGATATTTGGCAGTATATAATTCCTGTGATATTTGGCAGTATATAATTCCTGTGATATTTGGCAGTATATAATTCCTGTGATATTTGGCATTATATAATTCCTGTGATATTTTGGCAGTATATAATTCATTCCTGTGATATTTGGCAGTATATAATTCCTGTGATATTTGGCAGTATATAATTCCTGTGATATTTGGCAGTATATAATTCCTGTGATATTTGGCAGTATATAATTCCTGTGATATTTGGCAGTATATAATTATAGCTTATGTAAATTATACTTGGTAGTCATCAAAATTCATCTGGTAATAATATATCTATGGGAGTATAATTGCACACAGAAAACACTGAGAGCTCCTGTATATCGAGAGGTTTCTATAATTTGCAATAATGCCCTTTTAGTAACTATATTTGTCTATATCTCAAATACAAACATTCTGCGTGTATGCGTGTGTGTATATATATATATATATATATATATATATATATATATATATATATATATATATTGTTCACGTATCCTTGATCCTCAAGTGTAACTAACTACTTGATGAATCTAGATAGCACAGAGATATATATTAAGGTATCAGCCAGCTGAAGGCAAAACAAAAGTAAAATCTAATAAAATAATTTCCTGTTGTTGCTTCCTTTCCTTTTGGATCTTAGGACTTAGTATCCTTTATTGACTGATACTCTTTAATTATGAAAAAATACTGACACTAATTAAAAGGTCCATGTAGTATTTATAAAGAATTATTATATTAACCGAAGCTTAGTAGGCTATGGTTTATGAACCGAATAAGTTATAGCTAAAAGAAGGACTATTAATTTTATAAAAAGTCTTGAAAGATAATATTAAAGTAAGAATATTTCTGTCTCTTACCTTTTGAAATGAATAGATAGTTTTCTTCTATGTCCTTTTATTTTATTTTAATGTAATTATTCTTGGTTCTTGTCTTACGTTTAATAGTATTATATTATTATTATCATCAGGAGTAATATCAAAGTCACATAAAAAGTTAGATATATATTAATAATTAGTTAAATTTACTTTCTTAACCACGTAACATTGAGGTTTGATTATGAGTAAATTAAGTTACAGATCGTTTCATAGATTCGATTCAGGTCTCCCTCAAATAATATGAAAAAGCAAATATTAATATTTTGAAAGCAAAAGAATTTCTTCAGCCGGCTTAGGAAATCACTATAAGTAATATTAACACAGCCGCCATGGTTAGTCTAAGGCGATATTACTAATAAGACCGACAATAGCATCACCGTAAAGCAAAACCATTAAGCAATGTAAGCTTAATTCAAAGAAAATGAAGAACTCTTAAGTATTAAATAAAACAGAAAAAAATAGTATTACTTTCATCATAACCAATTACTAAAGAGTTGCTTTAGTCCACAAGTTAGATCAAAACTAAAATAGTTGAGTACATAATAATAGCGTTAAACGTTAATTCCCAATTAAATAGTTAAAACACATAATAGTAGTGTTCACGTTAATTCCCAATCAAATAGTTAAACACATAATAGTAGTGTTCACGTTAATTTCCAATTAAATAGTTAAGCACGTTACACACATTAACACATCACGTTAATTCCCAATCACATATCTCACTAACCAACATAACGTAAGTGTTTACACCGAACACACTTAACACACATTTATATAATCTGACTGACAGTCACCATCCCATTATAATACTTCACCCCGTCTTCGCCCTCAGCTGCAAGTTCACCTTCCCCAACTCCAAATGAGACTGATTTTTGGAATGCCCACAACTCGGGTCTTATATACCAAACAATGATGGTGTAGGAAACGAATCAGGAGGCGAGTGATGGTGCGGTGCGCTCCAATCATAGCTCCTCGAATCACATAACAGGTGTGTCGTCCACTCACAGCTCCTGGCGTCGATCCATACGTCATAGCATCGGTCATCGAGGTGTGAAGGCTAGCATGCTGGTATGGGGCGAGATGGTTTGCCCACTCGCTCGTTCGCTAGTCTGCTTCACCGTTTTGGGTAGTGGGCTCCTTCAACTCTAATTCTAACTCTTAAATTAACATACAGGGCTCCGTATGTCAGAATATATATATATATATATATATATATATATATATATATATATATATATATATTCAGTACATACAAAACACATTAATGCAGGTGAGTAGTATATCTGTATACGTGACTGTATACTACATATGCCTTTGTGTATGAATGGAGTATGTGTGTATGCGTGCGTGACCATGATATATGTGTATGCGTGCGTGACCGTGGTATATGTGTATGCGTGCGTGACCGTGGTATATGTGTATGCGTGTGTGACCGTGGTATATGTGTATGCGTGTGTGACCGTGGTATATGTGTATGCGTGCGTGACCGTGGTATATGTGTATGCGTGTGTGACCGTGGTATATGTGTATGCGTGCGTGACCGTGGTATATGTGTATGCGTGCGTGACCGTGGTATATGTGTATGCGTGTGACCGTGGTATATGTGTATGCGTGTGTGACCGTGGTATATGTGTATGCGTGTGTGACCGTGGTATATAGCCAGGTTTACTATAAAACACTGTGACCTGGTATCAATCAAGGTGTATGTTGGCTACCTGTGTATGCGTGGTAACATGGTAATGGTGTTGTTTTGTGACCGTGGTATCATCACTATACTGTTATCACCGTCATCATTACTACTACGGCCACCATCACCACAACTGCTATCATCATTACTTACCACAACTGCTATCACCATCATTACTACTAATACTATCACAATCACCTTCACAGTAGTACTAACTATCACCACTACCATCACACTAGTACGATGCTTCACCACTATACTGTGTACTGCTATCACCATCATTACTACTAATACTATCACAATCACCTTCACCAGTAGTACTAACTATCACCACTACTACCATCACCTTTACCACTAGTACGATCAGCTTCACCACTACTACTGTCACCATCACCACAACTGCTATCACCATCATTACTACTAATACTATCACAATCACCTTCACCAGTAGTACTAACTATCACCACTACTACCATCACCTTTACCACTAGTACGATCAGCTTCACCACTACTACTGTCACCATCACCACTACTGCTATCACCATCATTACTACTAATACTATCACAATCACCTTCACCAGTAGTACTAACTATCACCACTACTACCATCACCTTTACCACTAGTACGATCAGCTTCACCACTACTACTGTCACCATCACCACTACTGCTATCACCATCATTACTACTAATACTATCACAATCACCTTCACCAGTAGTACTAACTATCACCACTACTACCATCACCTTTACCACTAGTACGATCAGCTTCACCACTACTACTGTCACCATCACCACTACTGCTATCACCATCATTACTACTAATACTATCACAATCACCTTCACCAGTAGTACTAACTATCACCACTACTACCATCACCTTTACCACTAGTACGATCAGCTTCACCACTACTACTGTCACCATCACCACTACTACCATCACCATCATCACCACAGAGATGGAATACTATGAGTGTACGTTTTCATCAACAAGCCTTCTGACCAACTACCGGTACTGTCCATGTATTGAGCCTACTAATTTTGCCACAGACGCACAAAATATAATATTGCAGTTTACGGTCAAAACAATAAGGTTTCAATTGTGTCCGCTATAATGGTAGATGTGAACCTATAAAGACGAGTTGAAGTTGGAATGAGTTATAATTACGCAACTATACTACCACAGATCCTTCCTACACTGCATACAATACTCTAAATATAGCTAGAAAACAATGAAAAACATGTCACCGGTACAGAAGGGGTTAAAGGATAATGAAGAGGGGATATAAGATAACCCTTTCAAGTAGATTACAGTTATTACCATTTCATTCGGTACAGCCAACCTCAGAACGATTATATTCAACCTAGGAACCAATGTTAACAGTCACACTATTAAAACATGAGTAGGAGGAACACGGAAGAAAGAGTTTGTAACAAAGCATTGATTAGCGAAATAAACACTGTTTAATATTAACCCCTTCAGGATCTAAGGCGTACGGTTTAGATATTATTTTGGTTAGCAGTAGACGATGTTATGTAATTTAGGAAGGATATCTAGGAATCAAAGGGGTAAATACTATTTCAATTCACTCTTTAGCTTCCACAAGTTCACCCTCAGCTCAACAACATCTTCTAACGATAGCCAGAACAAAACCCCGAATATACTGTCAAAACGGATCATGATCCACAATGGACTCGTAAATATTATTATATTGGATATAGATACACACACACACACATATATATATATATATATATATATATATATATATATATATATACCGGTATATATATACTGTTTCCCTTATTATGGATATTGAAGTCTATGAACTTGGTTGGTTGCAAGTCATTGTGTTAAAAGGTGTCCCAAATCAATCTTTGTCCTCAGTTTACCCTTTCTGGTTTGAATGGAATCATGCAGGTAATTCAAATAATAAATTCGTCATCCTAACAAGAGGGTTCATGATTTATCTGAACTTACTTAGAATATGCATTGGAAACACACAAAGAACCTACAGTATTTTTCTCCTTTAAGGGGAGATATCGACTGGAGGGATTTTTTTCTGGACCCCTTTCTCCCTCATGTTTAGCCCCATTGCTTTTGAGATTTTAAGACAGTCGCCCCATTAGTTTGGCGATTTTAAGAACTTTCGCTCCATTTCCGTCAATTTTAAGACCTTTCGTGCAATTTAGGTGTCGATTTTATCCTGGCGAGCGATAGCGAGCCTGTAATTTAAGAGGAACCGGCTTTCAGCCGGGACATTTTTCTACCGAAAAATGTACAAATTTATCTTGAAAGGGGCTCAAGGGGGTGTAATCTTAAGCTTGATGGATATCTAGACACCAAACTAAAAACCTCCCCTTAACCACATTTTTACCGAAGATGGATTGCAGCCTAACTAATCTATGAAAAATAACGTTTGTTTTACGAGTTATATTCTCTCACAACTATTAACAGCTTTTCATTCTTCGAGCTTAGAGTAGGCTATGAGAGTAGTGGTTACCTCCTTCAATCGGATGACTCTTAATTTGTGTCTTAATATTGCTATCTCCAGCCGACTTTAATCGAGTTCGGAAGGACCTGTCAGAGTTAGCAGGTGAAATGAGACGGTATTTAACCCTGCGTTACATGTAAATCACTCTAATCACTCTTAGGTCAATTACAATCGTCTGTGCAGTAGAACAGTAACTACGTAGGCGATTGTACAGTTGGCCATATTAGTTTGAATCCACGCCATAGTGACATGTATGGAAGGAAACTTGCAATAATGATTTTCTATAAAACTGTTAATTCGTTATATAATTAAACTATTGCATACGGAAATACAGCTATAATTCAATCCTACTAATTTGCCTCCCATATACAGTATATAGGCTACACATGGAGTGTATACAATGTATGTGATTAACTGTACATATAGATATTGTTGAGGTTTACTCCTATCTATATAAAGTTACTGTCACACTGTCCCTTTCACGAGTTAATAATGAATATACGCTGATACAGGAATCTTAACCCCTTCACCACTATCATTTATAAGCTACCCTTTATTCTGGCTACAGTTAGATCAAGCTATGCAGTTTAGGGCAGATTTCCACTCGAGGGATTTTTTTCTTTACCCCTTTCTCCCTCATGTTTAGCCCCATTGCGTTTGAGATTTTAAGACGTTCGCCCCATTAGTTTGGCGATTTTAAAAACTTGCACCCCATTTATGTCACTTTTAAGACCTTGCGTGCCATTTAGGTGTCGATTTTTTCCTGGCGAGCGATAGCGAGCCTGTAATTTAAGAGGAACCGGCCTTCGGCCGGGACATTTTTCTACCGAAAAATGTACAAATTTATCTTGAAATGGGGTCAAGGGGGTGTAATTTTAAGCTTGATGGAAGTCTAATCTAGCAACCTCTGCGTCATATGTGCGTGAATGGGTTAAGAATTACCTATGTTATTCAGAGTGTATTTACTACTCTGAGACCTAGAGGTAGACTATGAGCTAAATCAAATCCTGTGATGGTGACCAGAATAAGAATAGCGGGTAGACAACCAGGGATGTTAACCCGTTCAGTACCGTTGTTAACCCGTTCAGTACCGTTGTTAACCCGTTCAGCACCGTTGACGTCCTTATAACTTCATTCTGGCTACTATTAGACGATTATATGCAGTTTAAAAAGGACCTCCAGCAATTAAGAGGCTTTAAACTATCTCACTTAACCCTTTTTACTACCACAGATCCTTCTTAGACTTCATACAATTGTCTAAATATAGCTAGAATGAATTGAAAAGACATCGCTGGTACCATAGGGGTTAACAGTGGCAGTTGAGGAAGTTTAGAGGCAAATCTTTGGCTGATCTTATATTTTGTGGTAGAAAAGCTCCTATGATACGCTAAAGGGATGCATTATATAAGTGGATGAGTTATATTTACTCAAGCTAATAACGTCACTAACTGTTTCCATCCAACGAAGACTGTTCCTTATATTGCAGTCAGATTACAGCCAGACTATTTTAACCCTTTGAGGATCATCACGTGTTTTGACATTTTAGTCTGGCTATTATTAGATGATTTTATTCAGAATAGGAAGGGTATATGGAATTCCGAGAGTTGAGATAGTCTTTACCCTTTTCATGCTCACAGATCATTCCTAAGTTGTATCTTATCGTCAATGATGGCCGGAATAAACTGTCAAATGCGTCATAATTCTGAAGGGGTTAATCAGGCAAAGGAAGAACCTCCATAGGTCGAAGGGTAATACACAAAATCAGTCTGAATCATAAGCCTCCTAACTTCCAGAGTGCCTTCCTAAGCTGTGACTAATGTAGCATTGGTAGTGATGGAACATAGTGAAAGTAGTAATTGAAATGATACAGTATAAACCCTGTACATGTCCACACGTATCAGAACCTATTGCATTATTATATAGTACTGTACTGTACAGTATATCCTGTAATAACGGTAACACACCATACTAGGCAACAGTGGCTCATCGGAACTTAAGCTCCTGTTAACTTTATAAATAAATGGTCTAACTCAAGCAGTGATTATATCCATGATAAATATCCATCTTCTAGGTGTCGTATACTACGCAAAACAGCTCGAATAGGTAAACTTGTGATATAGGAATCCGCATGTATGTCAGTTGTGAAACTCATTAAGTTTTTATAGAACGACACAAAAAGAAAAAGTCATTATATGATCTAAACTACCACTCTGTACTGGCCATCCTGTGGGACTCTGTAACGACTCATATTCAGCTTCTACATCCCACCAAGGGAGATGAACTCATCGTTCCAACAGACACCCTCCCCTCTCTAGATTGTATAAAAGATTACTCAAGTTGTTTCACCCTGCTAAGTTTGGGGTCGTAGGAAGACGTAGTAGAGGTAGATTTATTCATGTGTGTGTTCCCCGGGAGACGAGAGGGACTAGAGGTAAAGATATTCGGTATGCACGGGCGCTCACTCCGCTGTCTTCACTGGAATGCAGAGTTTATAATACTCGGTGTGGTTTGTGATTCACCAGGGGACAACCCGAGCAAGGCCGGAGGCTGGCTATAAGCTCACCTCGCCCACAACTGCACGAGTACCTGGGAGTGGATGAGATGAGCGCCCGTGTGAGGAAGGAATTGGGAGGAGGATGCGGGAGGGAAGGAGACGGGAGGAACGGTCTAACTCGGAATGCCTCCCTCTCTCGTTCTGAACCCCCGCGCGCTCTGGCTCCTCCTCTCTCACGAAACCCCCCCGAATCCGCCCTTTTCCCCGGACTCCGCCCATCTCCTTACTCCGCCCATTACCCCCGCCTCCCACTTTCTACCCCCGCTAGACACACACCCTCAACTCCACGCATGTGTAAAAGGAAGTCATTTTGCGCACATGCCCTGTAAGAGTGCGAGTTTTTATCAAGGGGCAGGACCCAGGCCCGGCCCCCGCCCCTCCGTTCTCTGTTGGCCGACCGTCTTGGGACCCCCCGCGCCCCCACTCACCTTCTGATTTTGAGAAAACGGGAAACCAGGGGAGGCTTTGATGCCGACTATCAGCGATAACGCGCACATGGCCTCACTTGTCATCTTATTTACTGTAGTGTCTTGAAGGGATAGCTATTACATTCCTCTCTTCCTGGCGATAAGGAGGGCGGAGTGTGCTTCATGCGCTATTATACGTGAAGGGTTATTGTTGCTCGGAAAGAAACTGCCGGCGGGGCGCTGCTTCCCCCGACGAACTTGGCCCACACTTTACATTTATGGCTTTTCATATATCAGGTGGAAAAGGAGTAGCGGCGGCGGCGGCGGCGGCGATGGTGGTGGAGATGTTGTTGTTGGTGGCTGATTCTTGCTTATCAGTAGCTCCCTCCACCACAACCACCACCGTAACACTGCCTCAATCACAACCGTATCATTTTCTGACAATTCTCCGCCACTTAGGGTTTCTTGGGGTTGAATTGGCCACGCTGAGAATTTGATCTGACATGCCCTTTCTTTAGCGTAAACACTTAGCCACTTTGCTATGTATATATGCCATTCTTTCTATATAACTTAAACAAAATAATTTGCTTGAATAAGATGGTTATCTTAAAACATTTTAGGCAATAAATACTCCCAAGACTTTCGAAGAAACACAGTTTTTCCATAGGCCTGTTGTATCATTAGGTACAAGTATATTTGAAATGTCCATCTTTGTTAATGTAAGTAACACTGACAAAATGTAATATAAATTCACCCATATATTCGAAACAGATGAAATGCGAAACAGATGAAATGGTAGTCCTGTTGACAATAATTGCAATATTCTAGTGCATTTATAATAGTATAACGGGAGATTTATAATAGTATAACGGGAGATTTATAATAGTATAACGGGAGATTTATAATAGTATAACGGGAGATTTATAATAGTATAACGGGAGATTTTCTCTGCTAATTTATAGTTTAGTGATAATATAGTAGCAACCATAAAAACAAAACGACTATGCCTATTACCAACTACCATTAACCCTTTGACAATCATGAAGCGTTATCATTCCACGATTTAATACAACTTAAGAAGGAACTGTGGGAATTAAAACGGTCAAGACTATCTCAAATTAACCCACCGACTTCCATATATGGTACCCTTCCAACTCTGAATCATATCGTCAAATGCTAGCCAAAATAAACTGTTTAAACGCGTCACAATTCACAAGGGGTTAATTAAAGATAGGAAAGGCATATACTTAATGTGGTTAATTACCAGACATATAAATACCTGCATTCCTTGTTCTGTTCTACATACTATTATGGGAGGGGGGTTTCTGGACCCCCTTCTCCCTCATGTTTAACCCCAGTAGTTTTGACATTTAAAGATGTTCACCCCATTAGTTTTTGCTATGTTAAGACCTTTCGCCCCATTCATTGTCGATTTTAAAATATTTCGTACCCATTAGCTGTCGATTTTGTTTCCTGACGAGCGATAGTGAGCCTGCAATTTAGAAGCAACTGGCCTTTGGACGGGGTAATTTTCTACCGATAAATGCAAACATTTATCTCGAAGCGGGGACTTGGGGCATTTTTTGAAAACTTGATGGAGGCCTAGGGAGGAAACTAAATAAAATAATAAATAAATAAACAAAAATACCAATCTCCCCTAAATTCAATATGTTAACTTGTACTGTACATACCGTATACAACCTTGGCGGATAAGATTCTACATATGTGGAGTTCACCTTGGGTTTACCGGTATAATATTGCTGACCTTGGCTAATAATTCAATATGTTAACTTGTACTGTACATACCGCATACAACCTTGGCGGATAAGATTCTACATATGTGGAGTTCACCTTGGGTTTACCGGTATAATATTGCTGACCTTGGCTAATAATTCAATATGTTAACTTGTACTGTACATACCGTATACAACCTTGGCGGATAAGATTCTACATATGTGGAGTTCACCTTGGGTTTACCGGTATAATATTGCTGACCTTGGCTAATAATTCAATATGTTAACTTGTACTGTACATACTATACAACCTTGGCGGATAAGATTCTACATATGTGGAGTTCACCTTGGGTTTACCGGTATAATATTGCTGACCTTGGCTAATAATTCAATATGTTAACTTGTACTGTACATACCGCATACAACCTTGGCGGATAAGATTCTACATATGTGGAGTTCACCTTGGGTTTACCGGTATATTGCTGACCTTGGCTAATAATTCAATATGTTAACTTGTACTGTACATACCATATACAACCTTGGCGGATAAGATTCTACATATGTGGAGTTCACCTTGGGTTTACCGGTATAATATTGCTGACCTTGGCTAATAATTCAATATGTTAACTTGTACTGTACATACCGTATACAACCTTGGCGGATAAGATTCTACATATGTGGAGTTCACCTTGGGTTTACCGGTATAATATTGCTGACCTTGGCTAATAATTCAATATGTTAACTTGTACTGTACATACCATATACAACCTTGGCGGATAAGATTCTACATATGTGGAGTTCACCTTGGGTTTACCGGTATAATATTGCTGACCTTGGCTAATAATTTAATATGTTAACTTGTACTGTACATACCGTATACAACCTTGGCGGATAAGATTCTACATATGTGGAGTTCACCTTGGGTTTACCGGTATAATATTGCTGACCTTGGCTAATAATTCAATATGTTAACTTGTACTGTACATACCGTATACAACCTTGGCGGATAAGATTCTACATATGTGGAGTTCACCTTGGGTTTACCGGTATAATATTGCTGACCTTGGCTAATAATTCAATATGTTAACTTGTACTGTACATACCATATACAACCTTGGCGGATAAGATTCTACATATGTGGAGTTCACCTTGGGTTTACCGGTATAATATTGCTGACCTTGGCTAATAATTTAATATGTTAACTTGTACTGTACATACCGTATACAACCTTGGCGGATAAGATTCTACATATGTGGAGTTCACCTTGGGTTTACCGGTATAATATTGCTGACCTTGGCTAATAATTCAATATGTTAACTTGTACTGTACATACCATATACAACCTTGGCGGATAAGATTCTACATATGTGGAGTTCACCTTGGGTTTACCGGTATAATATTGCTGACCTTGGCTAATAATTTAATATGTTAACTTGTACTGTACATACCGTATACAACCTTGGCGGATAAGATTCTACATATGTGGAGTTCACCTTGGGTTTACCGGTATAATATTGCTGACCTTGGCTAATAATTCAATATGTTAACTTGTACTGTACATACCGTATACAACCTTGGCGGATAAGATTCTACATATGTGGAGTTCACCTTGGGTTTACCGGTATAATATTGCTGACCTTGGCTAATAATTTTCTAAAGCCAGGAATTATATTGTAACTTCAACCCCTTGAGGATTATGACGCGTTTTGACAGTCTATTCTGGCAATCATATAGACAAGTTTATGTATTGCTTAGGAAGGATCTTTTTGGAATTAATAGGGTCAAGACTATCTCAGTTAATGCTTTGACGTCTATGTATGCTTCCTAATCTGAATGAAACTGTCAAATAATAGCCAGCAAATAGAACAAAAGGTCAAGAAGAACTAATAATCGCCCATATCCACGTAAGAAACTTATTAACCTCCTTCTGTACCGGCAACGTCTTTCTAAATTTATGCTAGCGATGATTTATGCTAGCTATGTTTAGATGATTTATGCTAGCTATGTTTAGATGATTTATGCTAGCTATGTTTAGATGATTTATGCTAGCTATGTTTAGATGATTTATGCTAGCTATGTTTAGATGATTTATGCTAGCTATGTTTAGATGATTTATGCTAGCTATGTTTAGATGATTTATGCTAGCTATGTTTAGATGATTTATGCTAGCTATGTTTAGATGATTTATGCTAGCTATGTTTAGATGATTTATGCTAGCTATGTTTAGATGATTTATGCTAGCTATGTTTAGATGATTTATGCTAGCTATGTTTAGATGATTTATGCTAGCTATGTTTAGATGATTTATGCTAGCTATGTTTAGATGATTTATGCTAGCTATGTTTAGATGATTTATGCTAGCTATGTTTAGATGATTTATGCTAGCTATGTTTAGATGATTTATGCTAGCTATGTTTAGATGATTTATGCTAGCTATGTTTAGATGATTTATGCTAGCTATGTTTAGATGATTTATGCTAGCTATGTTTAGATGATTTTGTGCAGTGTAACAAGGGATCTGTCCTAGTAAAAAGGGTTAAGTCACCCTGTTAATTGCTGGAGGTCCTTTTTAAACTGAATGAAATCGTCTAACAGTAGCCAGAATAAACTGTAAAGACGTCGACGGTACAGAAGAGGTTAATCATTGTTATCAAGAAGACCCATTAGTTTTCCAATTTTAAGACGCTTGGCCCATTAGTTTGGCGATTTTAAGACCTTTCGTCCCATTTCTTTGTCAATATTAAGAATGTTCGTGTCATTTAGGTCTCGATTTTTTCCTGGCGAGCGATAGTGAGCCTCTAATTTAAGAGGAACCGGCTTTCGGCCGGGACATTTTTCTATCGAAAAATGTACAAGTTTATCTTGAAGGAGGGTCTAGGACGGGTGTTTTCATAAGCTTGATGGAGGTCCAGGGAGGAAACTAAACAAAAACATGTAAACAGAGACATAAATGAGCAAATAAATACCCCCATCCCGGCACCCACCTGCTTTATCTCTCTTGGTTTTATCCATTCGGCCCTATTCAGCCAACTGTTTTAAGATGTTATTCCCCATTCAGGTGTCGATTTTTTCCTGGCAAGCGATAGCGAGCCAGCTTTGTATGGAGAAATCCGGCTTCGCCGGAGAGATTTTTCTATCGAAAAATGTACAAATTTAGCCTGCTGTCAAAACAAAAATATATATATATATGCTGGCTCGCTACCGCTCGCCAGTAAAATATTGACACCTGGATTGGGGTAAACGTCTTAAGACAGTAGGCTGAATGGGGCCGAATGGATGAAAGCCAAAGAGAGAGCGAGAGAAAGAGAACAAAAGCAGGTCGGTCCCCTTAAGCACGCATATCCAAGTGAGAAAACTATTAAAATGCAAGCAAATCAATGTTCCCAAGTATGCAAATGACGCCTTTGCACGCCCTAATATTATGCGGTCGGTGGCGCCTGAAAGCAGCGCGTGTGTGCTTGTATGGAAAGGTATAATACCCCCGTGCTTACCCCACCCCTTTTATGCTTGCGGTCAACGTATACCCCCGTGCTTGCCCCCCCCGCCCTTCTGTTTATGCTTGCGGTCAACGTATACCCCCGTGCTAGCCCACCCCCTCTGTTTATGCTTGCGGTCAACGTATACCCCCCGTGTTAGCCCTCCCCCTCCCTCTGTTTATGCTTGCGGTCAACGTATACCCCCCGTGTTAGCCCTCCCCCTCTGTTTATGCTTGCGGTCAACGTATACCCCCCGTGCTAGCCCCCCCCCCCTCTGTTTATGCTTGCGGTCAACGGTACCACAATTATTTCAACTGTGGCTATCTCTTCAGTTTGACCAATATATTTATAAAGGGGAAGGTAGTGGCTTTTTCTACATCCCCTTCACCCTCATGTTTAGCATATTAGTTTGGAGATCTTAAGACGTTCGTTCCATTAGTTTGGCGATTTTAAGATTTGTCGCCCCTTTTCGTTGTCAATTTCAAGACTTTTCGTGCCATTTAGGTGTCTATTTTTTCCTGACGTCTAATAGTCGCCAGAATGTAATGCAAGGTATGTCACCGGTACTGAGTGTAATGCAAGGTATGTCACCGGTACTGAGTGTAATGCAAGGTATGTCACCGGTACTGAGTGTAATGCAAGGTATGTCACCGGTACTGAGTGTAATGCAAGGTATGTCACCGGTACTGAGTGTAATGCAAGGTATGTCACCGGTACTGAGTGTAATGCAAGGTATGTCACCGGTACTGAGTGTAATGCAAGGTATGTCACCGGTACTGTGTGTTCAAGGTATGTTACTGAGTGTAATGCAATGTCACCGGTACGTACTGAGTGTAATGCAAGGTATGTCACCGGTACTGAGTGTAATGCAAGGTATGTCACCGGTACTGAGTGTAATGCAAGGTATGTCACCGGTACTGAGTGTAATGCAAGGTATGTCACCGGTACTGCTGCAAGGTATGTCACCGGTACTGAGTGTAATGCAAGTCACCGGTACTGAGTGTAATGCAAGGTATGTCACCGGTACTGAGTGTAATGCAAGGTATGTCACCGGTACTGAGTGTAATGCAAGGTATGTCACCGGTACTGAGTGTAATGCAAGGTATGTCACCGGTACTGAGTGTAATGCAGTAGTCACCGGTACTGAGTGTAATGCAAGGTATGTCACCGGTACTGAGTGTAATGCAAGGTATGTCACCGGTACTGACTGGGTTAAGCATTGTTGAGCAAGGAAACAAACTAGTTGAAGCTCTCAAGTTGAAAGGACTATTGAGCACTTAATAGTTTGACACTCATCTATGGGGGTATTTATTTGCCTTATTAATGATATTGTTTTCATTATTTTCTTAGTTTCCTCGCTAGACCTCCATCAAGCTAAACAAAAAATCACCCCCTAGACCTCCCTCAACATAAATTTGTACATTTTTCGGTAGAAAAATGTCCCGGCCGAAAGCCGATTCCTCATACTAATATAGGCTCGCTATCGCTAGCCAGGAAAACAATCGACAACTAAATGGCACGAAAGGTCCCAATAATGACAAAGAAATGGGATGAAAGGTCTTAAAATTGCCAAACTAATGGAACAAACGTCTTAAAATCTGAAAACTAATGGGGCTAAACGTGAGGGAGAAGGGGGGCCATAAAAATAGACCCTCTCCCCTTAATGGATACAAAACACGAACAAGGCATTACAATGTTCCATATCCTGTGTTTTACGTTTTAGAGATTCACATAGAAGTGACCATATTAACCCTCTCCGACATATGACGCGATTTTGAGCCTATTGGGGATACTTTAAAGCCTTTGTTACCATCAGGGGTATTTAGAAACCTTTAGTTTAAGTTACTTGAACCTCTGCAGTTGTCTTTGAGTTAGCTGTGGGCAGAAAACTAATTTTGGAGAGGTATTTATAAGAGTGAGAGAACTCTATTTGTTATTGCTAATCTGGCAACCTCTGCGTCATATGTGTCTGAAGGGGTTAACGTCCATACCACAGTGGATAGCGTCGTGGAATGCAGACCAAAAGGACCTGAGATCGAATCCACCCCAAACGTCAGGGGATTTCTGAGGTGATCTGATCGTTCCAGCTGTTGTACAAATATCCTGGCTACACCGACACGTCAAGAATACACCCCCTATATCGTCACCAATTCATAGCATAGAAGATGCCCGACCACATTCCAAGATGCTGTCAACGACCTTATAGCTGCTCTCTCTCTAAATCAAGTGTCGTGTATAAATATGGTGTCTATTGAGATTTAGAAAAGCGACATGTGTGTACAGTTGTCCATATAAGTTCTGTTCCTCCTCGTGATCTTATACATGGAAGTACTGTAAAGCGACATGTGTGTACAGTTGTCCATATAAGTTCTGTTCCTCCTCGTGATCTTATACATGGAAGTACTGAACAATTAGTGTGAATGAATTGCGAGTGTGGTTTCTTATAATGAATTGCGAGTGTGGTTTCTTTTAAGTATCAGTTGACTGGTCAGATGAGTTAAGGGGAGATTTCCACTTGAGGGACGTTTTTCTTGACCTTTCTCCATCATGTCTAGCCCCATTGCTTTTGAGATTTTAAGACGTTCGCCCCATTAGTTTGGCGATTTTAAGACCCCTTGCCCCATTTCTGTCAATTTTAAGACCATTCGTGCCATTTAGGTGTCGATTTTTTCCTGGCGAGCGATAGCGAGCCTGTAATTTAAGGGGAACCGGCCTTCGGCCGGGACATTTTTCTACCGAAAAATGTACAAATATATCTTGAAAGGGGGTCTAGGGGGAGTAATTTTAAGCTTGATGGAAGTCTAGGGAATGAACTAAAAACCTGCCCTTAACCACTGCGTAAGACACTATACTCGTACTTGAATGATGCGCATCATATATCCATGTACAAGATAACGGAGAGGAACAGAACTTATGTGGGCTACAGCACATATTCGTTTAACTAATGACTATACGAGAATTGCTCAACAAACGACAATTTACAGTTTAATATATAATTAATTGAACATCATTTTGGGTGTACACTTGATCCCTCGAAGATTATGGGGCGTTTTAGCAGTTTATTTTTGGCTACCGTTAGACGATTTTATGCAGTTTAGAAAGGACCTCTGGGAATCTAAGGTCAAAATCAACTCAATTATGTATCGAACTCCCACCGATTCTTCCTAAGTTGCATGAAATCGTCTAATGACAGTCAAACTAAACTGGTAAAACGCGTCTTAATAATCCTCACGGGGTTAACTCCAGTCTTCACACTACGGTAACATAGTTTTTGCAACAGGGTAAAACAGAAAGAAGAAAACGAAATGAAGAGGAAGAGGGAGGAAACGGTAATAGCAACACCAGCACCAGCAGCAGGAACAACAGTACCATCAACAGTAATAGAACATCAACAACATCAACGGTAACATAATCAACAGTTGAATTAACAGTAGCATCAACAGTAATAGAGCATCAACATTAACAGCAACATGATCAACAGTAGTATTAACAGCAGCGGGAACAACAGTAGCAACAACAGTAACCAAATCAACAGTAATAGAGCATCAACAACATTAACAGCAACATGATCAACAGTAGTATTAACAGCAGCGGGAACAACAGTAGCAACAACAGTAACCAAATCAACAGTAATAGAGCATCAACAACATTAACAGCAGTATTAACAGCAGGAACAACAGTAACATCAACGTAAAATCAACAGTAATAGAGCATCAACAACATAACACATCAACAGTAGTATTAACAGTAGCAACAACAGTAACCAAATCAACAGTAATAGAGCATCAACAACATTAACAGCAACATGATCAACAGCAGTATTAACAGCAGGAACAACAGTAACAGCATCAACATCAACGGCAACATAATCAATAGTAGTATTAACAGCGGGAACAACAGTAGCCAAATCAACAGTAATAGAGCATCAACAACATCAACGGTAACATAATAAACAGTAGTATTAACAGCAACAGGAACAACGGTAGCATCAACAACCTTAACCCCTTCAGTACCAGGGACATCCTCTTCATCATATTCTGACAACTAACTATTATACGATATTATTCAGCTTAGGAAGGACGTCTACCCATTAAAAGGCTACAGACTATCTCAATAAATCCTTTTAGCTACCATTATCCTTCCTAAGCTTCATAAAATCCTCTAAGTGTAGCTGAAATCCAATAAGACATACATCGCCGGTACAGAAGAGATATCCTTGCTGTTACCGATGCTATTGTTACCGATTGTGGCGAAGAATGTAGCATTAAAGGGAAGGGGTATTTTTCTGGACCCCATTGTCTCTTATATTTAGCTCCGTTACATTTAAAATATTAAGACGTTCGCCCCATTAGTTTGGCGATTTTAAGACCTTTCGCCATATTTATTTGTCAATGTTAAGATCGTTCGTGCCATTTAGGTGTCGATTTTTTCCTGGCAAGCGTTAACGAACTTGTACTTCAGGAGAAACTGGCCTTCGACCAGGACATTTCTCTACCGAAAAACGTACACATTTATCTTGAGGGGGGTCTTGAGTGAGTGAGAGAGAGAGAGAGTCTCTCTCTCTCTCTCTCTCTCTCTCTCTCTCTCTCTCTCTCTCTCCATTCTTAAGCTTGATAGAGGTCTAGGGAGCAAACTACCCCCCCCCCCATCCCCCCATTAACATAGTATCAACATCAGAAGAAAAAAAAACATTACCATCTACAGCACATGAGTATAACCGCAGTGCCAACTATTGTAGTCAAAGCAGGAACAATAACGACAACAAAACAACAGTGACAGGCGGTGTCACGCGAGTTATTTTTCAGATTTTTTTTTTTTTACGGTCAATTGTAGTTTGGCATCTTCAAAAATACAGTTACATCATTAATCAGCAACCTAGCATTAATCTACCTTAATACAGTTACATCATTAATCAGCAACCTAGCATTAATCTACCTTAATACAGTTACATCATTAATCAGCAACCTAGCATTAATCTACCTTAATACAGTTACATCATTAATCACACCTAGCATTAATCTACCTTAACAGTTACATCATTCACAACCTAGTTAATCTACCTATCAGTTAATCATTAATCAGCAACCTAGCTTAATCTCCCTTAATACAGTTACATCATTAATCAGAACCTAGCATCTACCTTAATACATCCATTAATCACAACTAGCCTAATACAGTTATCATTAATCAGCAACCTAGCATTAATCTACCTTAATCAGTTACATCATAATCACAAGCATTAATCTACCTTAACTTACATCATTAATCACAACCTAGCATTAATCTACCTTACAGTTACATCATTAATCAGCAACCTAGCATTATCTACCTTTTCATTTATCAATCTACAATACAGTTTACATCATTGACCTAGCATTATCTACCTTAATACAGTTACAATCATTAATCAGCAACCTAGCATTACTACCTTAATACTTACATTAATCAGTCATTAATCTACCTTAATACAGTTACATCATTAATCAGCAACCTAGCATTAATCTACCTTAATCCTAGTTTCCAATTCCAATGTGAAAGAGCCTTAAAATATTACAAGAAAAAACGTGCTCGTCGAAAAAGAGGAAGTGGCCTTTGGCCTGGACACTTATCTACCGAAAAATTAACAAATTTATCTCGAAAGGTGGTCTTTTCTAATACTTGATAGAGGTCTAGGTAGAAAAGTAACATTTAAATTGTGTATTGGACGATTTATAATAAGGCAGGGGGCAATGCAATATAGCGATAGCCGTCCTAGTGATACTAATGGTTTCAATAATTGACCAAATATCCTTAAAACCAAAGCTTTTCTCTTTAAAATCCAAGCTTCCTCTTTAAAATTTAAACTTGCTCTTTCAAATCCAAACTTCCTCTTTAAAATCCAAGTTTCCTTATTCAAATCCAAACATCCTCTTTAAACTCCAAGCTTCATATTTAATACACAAGTTCCTTTTTTCAAATCCAAGCTTCCTCTTTCAAATCCAAGCTTCCTCTTTTAAATCCAAGCTTCCTCTTTAAAACCCCAAGCTTCCTCTATAAAATCCAAGCTTCTTCTTTAAAATCCAAGCTTCCCCTATAAAACCCCAAGCTTCCTCTAAAAAAAAACAAGCTTCCCTTATAAATCCCAAGCTTCCTCTATAAAAACCCAAGCTTCCCCTATAAAACCCCAAGCTTCCTCTATAAAACCCAAGCTTCCTCTATAAAACCCCAAGCTTCCTTCAGTACTTACCCTCCCGTTACCCCCACGTCACAACACCACAAGAGGCAGCCAACTTACCTAAAGGGGAGAGAAAACGGAATTAGTATGGCAGTTAATGCAAGGGGTAACAGTAAGATAAATATAATAAGTGATATATATAATCAATTATATCAGTAATCCTATAAACATCCTAACTTGTCAAATTATATATACCGGTATATATATATAATTGTTCTAGGAATACCGAATACATCTGTACAATTAGTAGATGGAAGATCACATGAATTAAGGGAGCCCACCTCGCTTTTTTTTATCTTTCTCTCTTTCTCTCTCTTTGGCTTGTATCCATTCGGTCCCATTCAGCCTACTGTTTTAAGACGTTTACCCCCATCCAGGTGTCAATATTTTCGTGGCGAGCGGTAGCAAGCCAGCATATATATATTTTTGTTTTGACAGCAAGCTAAATTTGTACATTTTTCGATAGAAAATGTTTCCGGCGAAGCCGGATTTCTCCATACAATGCTGGCTCGCTATCGCTCGCCAGGAATAAATAGACACCTGGATGGAGATAAACGTTTTAAAATAGTTGGCTGAATGGGGGCGAATGGATACAAGCCAGGGAAAGAGAAAAAAGAGGAGAGAGGTAAAGAAAAGCCGGTGACCCCCGTAAAGCACATATTCGGGTGCATGGATTTTCGTGTTCAATGAAGTTGTTTTCCTTTTTTCATTCCACTCACAACATGAATCATAAATTAAGCTAAATATATTGATACAAAGACCATGAACAAATTAATAAAGATCACCCCTTAAGAATAACGAAACTATATCTATACACAACAATAATTGTCCTACTCTCATCCAGACTTCTATAAATGCAACGCCATTAACACATACACCGATATACATAGCATACGCACATATTTGCCCTCGGCGATACACAAAGACACATACACACGCACACACACACGGGCAGTAAGGGAAATCGAACACCAATACTCCAACTTTTATTGGAATTGCATAACTGTTTTTAATTTTTGCTACGAGTCGTCTGGGCTAATGAGAGAGAGAG
>JAVRFV010002272.1:35806-127093 GCA_032716605.1 Paralithodes platypus | reverse complement strand
GACACCAATATACTGAAGATAAATGAAATCGTTTAAGCGGTTAGTTGCCTTTTTTTTTATATATGGTCTGTTAATTATTTTTTCATTTATTTTCTAGTTTCCTTGCTAGACCTTCATCAAGCTTAGAAAAACACCCCTTTCGGTATAAAAATGTCCCAGGCAAAGGCTGGTTTCTCGCTATCGCTCGCCACCTAAATGGCACGAAAGGTCTTAAAATTGACAACGAAATGGGGCGAAATTTGTTAAAATCGATAAAGTAGTGGGCGTCCGACGTCTTCTGTACTGTCTACGTCTTATATTTCTTCTGTAACGCCGACGTCTTCTGTACTGTCGACGTCTTATATTTCTTCTGTACCGCCGACGTCTTCTGTAGTGTCGACGTCTTATATTTCTTCTGTACCGCCGACGTCTTCTGTACTGTCGACGTCTTATATTTCTTCTGTACCGCCGACGTCTTCTGTACTGTCGACGTCTTATATTTCTTCTGTACCGCCGACGTCTTCTGTACTGTCGACGTCTTATATTTCTTCTGTACCGCCGACGTCTTCTGTACTGTCGACGTCTTATATTTCTTCTGTACTGTCGACGTCTTATATTTCTTCTGTACCGCCGACGTCTTCTGTACTGTCGACGTCTTATATTTTCTTCTGTACCGCCGACGTCTTCTGTACTGTCGAACGTCTTATATTTCTTCTGTACCGCCGACATCTTCTGTACTGTCGACGTCTTATATTTCTTCTGTACCGCCGACGTCTTCTGTACTGTCGACGTCTTATATTTCTTCTGTATCGCCGACGTCTTCTGTACTGTCGACGTCTTATATTTCTTCTGTACCGCCGACGTCTTCTTGTACTGTCGACGTCTTATATTTCTTCTGTATCGCCGACGTCTTCTGTACTGTCGACGTCTTATATTTCTTCTGTACCGCCGACGTCTTCTGTACTGTCGACGTCTTATATTTCTTCTGTACCGCCGACGTCTTCTGTACTGTCGACGTCTTATATTTCTTCTGTACTGTCGACGTCTTCTTTTCGTTCTATAATTAGGCGATTTTGTTCAGTTTAAGATGGATCTGTGGTCGTAAAAACGGTGTAATGAGATAGTTCGAAGCCAGTTAACTGCTGGAGGCGCTCTTCTAAACAAAATACAATCGTCTAATACCTTTACCGTTGGATACCTTTGGATGTGTTCGCCGCTCCTCTAGCGGCACCAAGGAGCGCGACGCCCCTCGTTATGGGTGGTGATTTGGTGCAGTAGACTGTTTGAAGCGACAGCTCGCTCCCTTGCGAGGATGGGCTCGTCTGGCACTTTTTGCAGTTCGATTTCTAGGGCTCTCGTGAAGTTGTCTAACGAGATGTCCCTCATGTCTCTTACTCGCCGTGGGAGTTTGTTGAAGAGACGTGTGATAACCAGCCCTCTCGCAGAGAGCCCATAGCACCCCTGTTATTCATCCGGGGGATTTCGCATTCCCAGCCTCTCCTATCACTGAATTTCATGACTATCGGAGTATGTAGGTTTGGTTACTTGGTACTAAACCCTCTGCGATTTTCCACGTGCATATTATTAGGTAACGTTCTCTTCTACGTTCCAGTGAGTACAGATTCAGTGCTCTTAAACGCTCCCAATAGTGTAGAGGTTTTATCGAACTTATATGCGAAGTGAAATTTCTTTGTACACTCTCTACGTCATTTATTTCACCTGCTTTGTATGGGGATGTTAATACGCTACAGTATTCAAGCCGCGGTAGCACTAGAGATTTGAAGAGCGTTATCATAGGCAAGTCACCGCGTGTTTTAAAAGTACGCAGAATCCAACCCGTTAGACGTTTCGCAGCCGCCACTTTGACCTGGTTTTGTACTTTGAAACCCATATTTTCAGACATTAATACCCCAAGGTCTTTCACACTGTCTTTCCGTTCTATTATGTGGTTAGATTCTGTTAAGTAATTTTGTAATTTCTTTAACACCATTATTATCTCCGTACCGTATTAATTGGAATTTTTCCTCATTGAATTGCATGTTGTTTTCCCTGGTCCACTGGAACACTACATTCATGTCTTCCTGCAGTCGGCCCGTGTCCTCTTGTGTGTTTACTATCTTGCTTAATTTTGTGTCATCAGCAAAAGACGACACCGTACTGTGTCTGGTGTTGTTATCTATGTCGCAAATTAGTATGAGGGACAGAAGGGGCGCTAGCCACTGTTCCTTGGGGCACTGAGCTTTTGACATCCGAAGGCCTCAGAAGTGCCTTGGTTTACTGCTACCGATTGTTTTCGGTTTACGAGGAAATTGTATATCCACCGTCCGATTTTCCCAGTTATACCTTTTGCTTTCAGTTTGTGGGCTATTATACCATGGTCACATTTATCAAATGCCTTAGCAAAATCGGTGTAAATGACATCCACGTTTTTTCTTTTCTTCTAGGCTTTAAGAATTTTGTCATAGTGTTCCAAAAGTTGTGAGAGACATGATCTTCCCGCTCTGAACCCATGTTGACCGGTGTTGGTGTATTTCATTTTCTCCATGAATGTTGAAATTTTGCTTCGCAGGACTCGCTCGAAAACTTTAATGATGTGAGAGGTTAGAGCTACCGGGCGGTAGTTTTTTGGTAGTGCTTTACTCCCTCCTTTATGCAGTGGGTCAATTATTGCGTTTTTCAAGCTATCTGGTATGTCACCAGTGTCTAGACTCCTTCTCCACATTATAGCCAGGGGTTTTGAGAGGTTTTCCTTACATTTTTTCATTAGGATCGAGTCCGGGCCTGGTGCCGAGTGGGATGGCATGTTGGAAATGGCCTCTTCTATGTCTTTTGGACCGAAATCAATATCCAGCATCTGAGGGGTTTCCGTGGGGGAGGTTTTCCATGAAAAATATATTTTGGTCTCTTATGACTTTTGTTTCATCAGGCTCACTGAATGCCATTTCATACTGCCTGCTTAAGAGTTCGCTCATTTCCTTTTTGTCCCCTGTGAAAGAGCCGTCCCCTTTGCTCAGTGGGCCGTATGTTTGATGTTGTTTTAGCCTCTTGTTTGGCGTATGAAAAGAAGTATTTGGCTTTTCCTTTATACCTGCAATAGCTTTCCTCTCCTCTTCCATATGTTGTAGTTCATATGATATTCTTAGCCACATTTCCACAATTTCTCTATCTATTTCGACCCTTTTGCCTATCCTGTAGATTTTGATGTGTGCGTCTTTGTGTGAGTAATTTCTTCTTCTGTACAGCCTCCTCCTTTCCCGATCTTGTTTGCTTCTTCGTTTTGTTTGTCTTGCATGTATATGGTGGCTACAGATTTGGGTCATGGTTTCTGTTTATTAAGATAGACATTCTGCTGGTGTCAGGTTATCCATTAAATCTTCCCATTCTATTTCCTCCATTTCTTGATTTACCTCTTCCCACCTAATGTTTTTGTTATTGAAGTTAAATTTACTGAAGGGGCCGGTTTTTGTTCTCGATTCTGAGGTTGTCTGTACACTTTCTAAGGTTTTGATCTCAATTAATTTATGATCTGAGTATGTTGTGTCCGATATGTTAATGCTGTGTACTAGAGAGTCGTTGTTAGTGAAGACCAGGTCTAAGATATTGTTTTCCCGTGTGGGTTCAGCAATATGTTGGGTAAGACTAAAAAAATCACAAAGTTCAAAAAGCTCTCTCGTATTAGTATTTGCTTCTCCGGTGTTATTTGCCACTAACTGGTTTTCTAGTTGTCTCCATTTAATGTTTGGTAGGTTAAAGTCTCCTAGCCATATAATATTTGGTGTTGGGTTCCCCAGGGTTTCCACTTCTGATTTTATTTTGTTGAGCTGGGTTTTGAATTCTTCTCGGGATGAGTCTGGAGGCCTGTATGTAACAATAACTGCTAAATTTAGGGATTCTATTTTAACTCCAAGTATTTCCACCACTTCATTACTGTTATTTAGGAATTCAGTACATATCAGTGAGTCATGTATGTACAAGGCTACACCTCCATGTGATCTATGCGTTCTGTCCGCCCTATGTAGGTTGTAACCAGGAATCCATACCTCACTATCTTCCTGATCTTTAATGTGAGTTTCTGTGAGAGCCGCAAATATAGCAGCGTTTCCTTCTTCTAGCAGGCCCCTAATAAATGGTACTTTGTTCGTGGTTCTATTTTTTAGGCCTTGGATATTTGCAAACAAGATTATCCCTCTCTCTCTCTATGTCTACTCTCTCTCTCTCTCTCTCTCTCTCTCTCTCTTATCTCTCTCTCTCTCTCTTCTCTATCCTCTCTCTCTCTCTCTCTTCTCTCTCTCTCTCTCTCTCTCTCTCTCTCTCTCTCTCTCTCTCTCTCTCTCTCTCTCTCTCTCTCTCTCTCTCTCTCTCTCTGTCTCTCTCTCTCTCTCTCTCTCTCTCTCTCTCTCTCTCTCTCTCTCTCTCTCTCTCTCTCTCTCTCTCTCTCTCTCTCTCTCTCTCTCTCTCTCTCTCTCTCTCTCTCTCTCTCTCTCTCATATTAATTATCATATGTTAATGTTACAGAAAACACCAACATTATCGGAACTATCTTCATTATAGTGGCTTAGAATTAAATCTTATATTTCACTGTGTTTATATACATTGGATAAACAGTTTATTCTGGATATCATTAGTCGATTTTATGCAACTTAGGGAGAATATCAGGGTATCAAAAGGGTAAATACTTCCTGAACTGAAAAACATTCTTCTAATAATAGCCAGAATAAACTCCACAAAATAAAAAAATAATAATAATTTAAAAAAAAAATATATATATATATATATATATATATATATATATATATATATATATATATATATATATATATATATATATATATATATATACGGTATATATATATACAAAAACGCGTCATAATCCTCCAGGAGTAAAACATCCGTCTCCCAAAACATGTAATCCATTTTCGCCGACTTACGAATTACCGGCATATACAGTATATCGGCACCGACTCCACGCCTGGCTAAACAGTTCTTGTGGTACCGGTACCGTATATAAGAGGATTGGTGGAGCTCTTTGGCACCGACTCCACGCCCGGCTAAACAGTTCTTGTGGTACCGGTACCGTATATAAGAGGATTGGTGGAGCTCTTTGGCACCGACTCCACGCCTGGCTAAACAGTTCTTGTGGTACCGGTACCGTATATAAGAGGATTGGTGGAGCTCTTTGGCACCGACTCCACGCCTGGCTAAACAGTTCTTGTGGTACCGGTACCGTATATAAGAGGATTGGTGGAGCTCTTTGGCACCGACTCCACGCCTGGCTAAACAGTTCTTGTGGTACCGGTACCGTATATAAGAGGATTGGTGGAGCTCTTTGGCACCGACTCCACGCCCGGCTAAACAGTTCTTGTGGTACCGGTACCGTATATAAGAGGATTGGTGGAGCTCTTTGGCACCGACTCCACGCCTGGCTAAACAGTTCTTGTGGTACCGGTACTGTATATAAGAGGATTGGTGGAGCTCTTTGGCACCGACTCCACGCCTGGCTAAACAGTTCTTGTGGTACCGGTACCGTATATAAGAGGATTGGTGGAGCTCTTTGGCACCGACTCCACGCCTGGCTAAACAGTTCTTGTGGTACCGGTACCGTATATAAGAGGATTGGTGGAGCTCTTTGGCACCGACTCCACGCCTGGCTAAACAGTTCTTGTGGTACCGGTACCGTATATAAGAGGATTGGTGGAGCTCTTTGGCACCGACTCCACGCCTGGCTAAACAGTTCTTATGGTACCGGTACCGTATATAAGAGGATTGGTGGAGCTCTTTGGCACCGACTCCACGCCTGGCTAAACAGTTCTTGTGGTACCGGTACCGTATATAAGAGGATTGGTGGAGCTCTTTGGCACCGACTCCACGCCTGGCTAAACAGTTCTTGTGGTACCGGTACCGTATATAAGAGGATTGGTGGAGCTCTTTTCGCCCACCTTGTTCTTTGGTTTCCGAGTCGTCAATTCCCGAAGTTGCGTTTATTGTTGCTGCTGCCTGATTTCAGAGGCAACTTATTTCATTAAAGGGAGATGGGCCGTTTTTCTGGTCCCCCTTCTTCCTCATGTTTAGCCCTATTAGTTTCCAGATTATAAGACGTTCGGCCCATTATTTTGGCTATTGTAAGACCCTTTCGCCCCATTTCTTTGTCAATATTTAGTTCATTATTGCTGCCTGATTTTAGATGCAACATAGTTCGTTAACCCGTTCAGCACGATGACGTAATTTTCATGACACACTGGTTGCAATTAGACTATTTTCTTTAGCTTATAATCTACCTATTGGATTCAAACACAATATAAACACATGTATCATTCATAAGCTGCATAACATCATTCATAAGCTGCATAACATCATTCATAAGCTGCATAACATCATTCATAAGCTGCATAACATCATTCATAAGCTGCATAACATCATTCATAAGCTGCATAACATCATTCATAAGCTGCATAACATCATTCATAAGCTGCATAACATCATTTCATATTAGTCCGGATCCAAGGTAAAAAGGCGTCATCGTGCTGAAGGGGTTAAGGGGAGGTTTTTAGTTTCCTCCCTAGACCCCCATCGAACTTAAATGATACCCCCAAGCAATATTATCCTGTAACTATAGTGTATTAATTATAATTATAATTAATGATACCCCCAAGCAATATTATCCTGTAACTATAGTGTATTAATTATAATTATAATTAATGATACCCCCAAGCAATATTATCCTGTAACTATAGTGTATTAATTATAATTATAATTAATGATACCCCCAAGCAATATTATCCTGTAACTATAGTGTATTAATTATAATTATAATTAATGATACCCCCAAGCAATATTATCCTGTAACTATAGTGTATTAATTATAATTATAATTAATGATACCCCCAAGCAATATTATCCTGTAACTATAGTGTATTAATTATAATTATAATTAATGATACCCCCAAGCAATATTATCCTGTAACTATAGTGTATTAATTATAATTAGGCTAATGAAAATACCACTAACCTCTATAACTAAAAAACAACTAGCCTAATCGAGTTAATCATTAGGCCTATGCCAATTAGTTCTAGCCCTTTTTGTAATTACAGCTGTTAGGGGTCACGATTTCTGGCCAATGAATGAACTATAGATGTCCAATTTAAGGGGACGCTATTGTATTTATTTATTTATTTTGTATTATTACCAGTATCTATATTATTAGTTTGCTCCCTAGACCTCTATCATGCTAGGACAAAAATAACAAAAGTAAAAGCACCCCCAAAAAAAAAAAATAATAATAATAATAAATAAATATAATCCCGGTGGTTCCTCCTCTTCCCTCATTCGTCTTATCTTCCCCCATTTCTCCACTTATCACATATTTTATTCGTCTTATTTTAACTCTTATCATTCTTCCCTCATTCGTTTCATCTTCTCCCTTTCCTCCTCTTGTCACTCTTTACTCATTCGTCTTGTCTTCCCCCATTCCTCCTCTTCCCTCATTTGTCTCATCTTCTCCCATTCCTCCTCTTCCCTCATTCCTCTCATCTTCTCCCATTCCTCCTCTTCCCTCATTCCTCTTATCTTCTCCCATTCCTCCTCTTCCCTCATTCCTCTTATCTTCTCCCATTCCTCCTCTTCCCTCATTCCTCTTATCTTCTCCCATTCCTCCTCTTCCCTCATTCCTCTTATCTTCCCCCATTCCTCTTCTTCCCTCATTCCTCTTATCTTCCCCCATTCCTCCTCTTCCCTCATTCCTCTCATCTTCTCCCATTCCTCTTCTTCCCTCATTCCTCTTATCTTCTCCCATTCCTCCTCTTCCCTCATTCCTCTTATCTTCTCCCATTCCTCTTCTTCCCTCATCCCTCTTATCTTCCCCCATTCCTCTTATCTTCCCCCATTCCTTCTCTTCCCTCATTCCTCTTATCTGCTTCCATCCTTTATCCATCCCTCTTCTTCTCTCATTCCTCTTCTTCTCTCATTCCTCTCATCTTCCCTCATTCCTCTCATATTCTCCCCTCATTCCTCTCATCTTCCCTCATTCCTCCTCTTCCCTCATTCCTCCTCTTCCCTCATTCCTCCTCTCCCCTCATTCCTCCTCTTCCCTCATTCCTCCTCTTCCCTCATTCCTCTCATCTTCCCCCATTCCTCCTCTTCCCTCATTCCTCTCATCTTCCCCCATTCCTCCTCTTCCCTCATTCCTCTCATCTTCTCCCATTCCTCTTCTTTTACTCTCCCTCTCCCTTGCATATATAGAGTCGATAAGCTGGTCCAAAGAATGAGACGGAAAAACAGACTTAAATCCCTCTCCCCTACCATCTCTTCGTAATCCCTACCAAGAAGAAGACTCCCTCCCTCCCTACTGTATGGTTGCAAGACTCCCTAGCTTCCTCTCTTTCTTCTTCCCCTCTTTATTTGCTCCTCTTTCTTCTTCCCCTCTTTATTTGCTCCTCTTTCTTCTTCCCCTCTTTATTTGCTCCTCTTTCTTCTTCCCCTCTTTATTTGCTCCTCTTTCTTCTTCCCCTCTTTATTTGCTCCTCTTTATTTGCTCCTCTTTCTTCTTCCCCTCTTTATTTGCTCCTCTTTCTTCTTCCCCTCTTTATTTGCTCCTCTTCTTCTTCCCCTCTTTCTTCTTCCCCTCTTTCTTCTTCCCCTCTTTATTTGCTCCTCTTTCTTCTTCCCCTCTTTATTTGCTCCTCTTTCTTCTTCCCCTCTTTATTTGCTCCTCTTTCTTCTTCCCCTCTTTATTTGCTCCTCTTTCTTCTTCCCCTCTTTATTTGCTCCTCTTCTTCTTATTCTTCTTCTTCTGTGTAGCCTTATTATTATTCCTTATCCGCATTCTCTGCTTTGTCACATAATTCCTCTATTATTGTGCTTGCATCTCTCTCTCTCTGTCTCTCTCGCGGCACCCTTCTTTATGCTCTCCCGTTTTCCCTCCCTCAGCCTCCCCCCCCCCCCTCCCCCTGCCCCCACAGAAAAGGCGTATCGCAGAAAATGGGAATAATTTGACCCCCCACTATCTCAGACGCTCGGAATTTCTCACCCTGATTCTCTATGGCATTCTTGGACGACTCGTGTTCTCTTATTGTATTCTCTTGCGTGATATTCTACTTTCATTTTATCGACTCCCTTGAAAGACTTTGTTTTATTTTCTGCCCAAATTGTTTTAATTTTGAGTTCGTCTTGGTGGATATAATTAGGCCTATACATATGTTTGGTTTTGTAAGTAAGGATGCTCTTGATGAAACACACACGCTCTCTCTCTCTCTCTCTCTCTCTCTCTCTCTCTCTCTCTCTCTCTCTCTCTCTCTCTCTCTCTCTCTCTCTCTCTCTCTCTCTCTCTCTCTCTCTCTCTCTCTCTCTCTCTCTCTCTCTCTCTCTCTCTCTCTCTCTCTCTCTCTCTCTCTCTCTCTCTCTCTCTCTCTCTCTCTCTCTCTCTCTCTCTCTCTCTCTCTCTCTCTCATTAGCCCAGACGACTCGTAGCAAAAATTAAAAACAGTTATGCAATTCCAATAAAAGTTGGAGTATTGGTGTTCGATTTCCTTTACTGCCCGTGTAAGTGTCTTTGTGTATCGCCGAGGGCAAATATGTGCGTATGCTATGTATATCGGTGTATGTGTTAATGGCGTTGCATTTATAGAAGTCTGGATGAGAGTAGGACAATTGTTGTGTATAGATATAGTTTCGTTATTCTTAAGGGGTGATCTTTATTAATTTGTTCATGGTCTTTGTATCAATATATTTAGCTTAATTTATGATTCATGTTGTGAGTGGAATGAAAAAAGGAAAACAACTTCATTGAACACGAAAATCCATGCACCCGAATATGTGCTTTACGGGGGTCACCGGCTTTTCTTTACCTCTCTCCCCTTTTCTCTCTTTCCCTGGCTTGTATCCATTCGGCCCCATTCAGCCAACTATTTTAAAACGTTTATCTCCATCCAGGTGTCGATTTATTCCTGGCGAGCGATAGCGAGCCAGCATTGTATGGAGAAATCCGGCTTCGTCGGAAACATTTTTCTATCGAAAAATGTACAAATTTAGCTTGCTGTCAAAACAAAAATATATATATGCTGGCTTGCTACCGCTCGCCACGAAAATATTGACACCTGGATGGGGGTAAACGTCTTAAAACAGTAGGCTGAATGGGGCCGAATGGATACAAGCCAAAGAGAGAGAAAGAGAGAAAGATAAAAAAAGCGAGGTAGGGTCCCTTAATTCATGTGATCTTCCATCTACTAATTGTACAGATGTATTCGGTATTCCTAGAACAATTATATATATATATATATAATTTGACAAGTTAGGATGTTTTAGGATTACTGATATAATTGATTATATATATCACTTATTATATTTATCTTACTGTTACCCCTTGCATTAACTGCCATACTAATTCCGTTTTCTCTCCCCTTTAGGTAAGTTGGCTGCCTCTTGTGGTGTTGTGACGTGGGGGTAACGGGAGGGTAAGTACTGAAGGAAGCTTGGGGTTTTATAGGGGAAGCTTGGGTTTTATAGAGGAAGCTTGGGGTTTTATAGGGGAAGCTTGGGTTTTTATAGAGGAAGCTTGGGATTTATAAGGGAAGCTTGTTTTTTTTTAGAGGAAGCTTGGGGTTTTATAGGGGAAGCTTGGATTTTAAAGAAGAAGCTTGGATTTTATAGAGGAAGCTTGGGGTTTTAAAGAGGAAGCTTGGATTTAAAAGAGGAAGCTTGGATTTGAAAGAGGAAGCTTGGATTTGAAAAAGGAACTTGTGTATTAAATATGAAGCTTGGAGTTTAAAGAGGATGTTTGGATTTGAATAAGGAAACTTGGATTTTAAAGAGGAAGTTTGGATTTGAAAGAGCAAGTTTAAATTTTAAAGAGGAAGCTTGGATTTTAAAGAGAAAAGCTTTGGTTTTAAGGATATTTGGTCAATTATTGAAACCATTAGTATCACTAGGACGGCTATCGCTATATTGCATTGCCCCCTGCCTTATTATAAATCGTCCAATACACAATTTAAATATATGTTACTTTTCTACCTAGACCTCTATCAAGTATTAGAAAAGACCACCTTTCGAGATAAATTTGTTAATTTTTCGGTAGATAAGTGTCCAGGCCAAAGGCCGCTTCCTCTTTTTCGACGAGCACGTTTTTTCTTGTAATATTTTAAGGCTCTTTCACATTGGAATTGGAAACTAGGATTAAGGTAGATTAATGCTAGGTTGCTGATTAATGATGTAACTGTATTAAGGTAGATTAATGCTAGGTTGCTGATTAATGCTAGGTTGCTGATTAATGATGTAACTGTATTTTTGAAGATGCCAAACTACAATTGACCGTAAAAAAAAAAAAAAATCTGAAAAATAACTCGCGTGACACCGCCTGTACTGTTGTTTTTGTTGTCGTTATTGTTCCTGCTTTGACTACAATAGTTGGCACTGCGGTTATACTCATGTGCTGTAGATGGTAATGGTGTTTTTTTCTTCTGATGTTGATACTATGTTAATGGGGGGGATGCGGGGGGGTAGTTTGCTCCCTAGACCTCTATCAAGCTTAAGAATGGAGAGAGAGAGAGAGAGAGAGAGAGAGAGAGAGAGAGAGAGAGAGAGAGAGAGAGAGAGAGAGAGAGAGAGAGAGAGAGAGAGAGAGAGAGAGAGAGAGAGAGAGAGGAGAGAGAGAGAGAGAGAGAGAGAGAGAGAGAGAGAGGAGAGAGGAGAGAGAGGAGAGAGAGAGAGAGAGAGAGAGAGAGAGAGAGAGAGAGAGAGAGAGAGAGAGAGAGAGAGAGAGAGAGAGAGAGAGAGAGAGAGACTCACTCACTCAAGACCCCCCTCAAGATAAATGTGTACGTTTTTCGGTAGAGAAATGTCCTGGTCGAAGGCCAGTTTCTCCTGAAGTACAAGTTCGTTAACGCTTGCCAGGAAAAAATCGACACCTAAATGGCACGAACGATCTTAACATTGACAAATAAATATGGCGAAAGGTCTTAAAATCGCCAAACTAATGGGGCGAACGTCTTAATATTTTAAATGTAACGGAGCTAAATATAAGAGACAATGGGGTCCAGAAAAATACCCCTTCCCTTTAATGCTACATTCTTCGCCACAATCGGTAACAGCAAGGATATCTCTTCTGTACCGGCGATGTAGGTCTTATTGGATTTCAGCTACACTTAGACGATTTTATGAAGCTTAGGAAGGATAATGGTAGCTAAAAGGATTTATTGAGATAGTCTGTAGCCTTTTAATGGGTAGACGTCCTTCCTAAGCTGAATAATATCGCATAATAGTTAGTTGTCAGAATATGATGAAGAGGATGTCCCTGGTACTGAAGGGGTTAAGGTTGTTGATGCTACCGTTGTTGCTGTTAATACTACTGTTTATTATGTTACCGTTGATGTTGTTGATGCTCTATTACTGTTGATTTGGCTACTGTTGATGCTACTGTTGTTCCCGCTGTTAATACTACTATTGATTATGTTGCCGTTGATGTTGATGCTGTTACTGTTGTTGCTACTGTTGTTCCCGCTGCTGTTAATACTACTGTTGATCATGTTGCTGTTAATGTTGATGATGCTCTATTACTGTTGATGCTACTGTTAATTCAAATGTTGATTATGTTACCGTTGATGTTGTTGATGTTCTATTACTGTTGATTTGGCTACTGTTGATGCTACTGTTGTTCCTGCTGTTGGTGCTGGTGTTGCTATTACCGTTTCCTCCCTCTTCCTCTTCATTTCGTTTTCTTCTTTCTGTTTTACCCTGTTGCAAAACTATGTTACCGTAGTGTGAAGACTGGAGTTAACCCCGTGAGGATTATTAAGACGCGTTTTACCAGTTTAGTTTGACTGTCATTAGACGATTTCATGCAACTTAGGAAGAATCGGTGGGAGTTCGATACATAATTGAGTTGATTTTGACCTTAGATTCCCAGAGGTCCTTTCTAAACTGCATAAAATCGTCTAACGGTAGCCCAAAATAAACTGGTAAAACGCCCCATAATGTTGGAGGGATCAAGTGTACACCCAAAATGATGTTCAATTATTTATAGATTAAACTGTAAATTGTCGTTTGTTGAGCAATTCTCGTATAGTCATTAGTTAAACGAATATGTGCTGTAGCCCACATAAGTTCTGTTCCTCTCCGTTATCTTGTACATGGATATATGATGCGCATCATTCAAGTACGAGTATAGTGTCTTACGCAGTGGTTAAGGGCAGGTTTTTAGTTCATTAACGAATATGTGCTGTAGCCCACATAAGTTCTGTTCCTCTCCGTTATCTTGTACATGGATATATGATGCGCATCATTCAAGTACGAGTATAGTGTCTTACGCAGTGGTTAAGGGCAGGTTTTTAGTTCATTAACGAATATGTGCTGTAGCCCACATAAGTTCTGTTCCTCTCCGTTATCTTGTACATGGATATATGATGCGCATCATTCAAGTACGAGTATAGTGTCTTACGCAGTGGTTAAGGGCAGGTTTTTAGTTCATTCCCTAGACTTCCATCAAGCTTAAAATTACTCCCCCTAGACCCCCTTTCAAGATATATTTGTACATTTTTCGGTAGAAAAATTTCCCGGCCGAAGGCCGGTTCCCCTTAAATTACAGGCTCGCTATCGCTCGCCAGGAAAAAATCGACACCTAAATGGCACGAATGGTCTTAAAATTGACAGAAATGGGGCAAGGGGTCTTAAAATCGCCAAACTAATGGGGCGAACGTCTTAAAATCTCAAAAGCAATGGGGCTAGACATGATGGAGAAAGGTCAAGAAAAAAGTCCCTCAAGTGGAAATCTCCCTTTAACTCATCTGACCAGTCAACTGATACTTAAAAGAAACCACACTCGCAATTCATTATAAGAAACCACACTCGCAATTCATTATAAGAAACCACACTCGCAATTCATTCACACTAATTGTTCAGTACTTCCATGTATAAGATCACGAGGAGGAACAGAACTTATATGGACAACTGTACACACATGTCGCTTTTCTAAATCTCAATAGACACCATATTTATACACGACACTTGATTTAGAGAGAGCAGCTGTAAGGTCGTTGACAGCATCTTGGAATATGGTCGGGCATCTTCTATGCTATGAATTGGTGACGATATAGGGGGTGTATTCTTGACGTGTCGGTGTAGCCAGGATATTTGTACAACAGCTGGAACGATCAGATCACCTCAGAAATCCCCTGACGTTTGGGGTGGATTCGACCTCAGGTCCTTTTGGTCTGCATTCCACGACGCTATCCACTGTGCTATGGACGTTAATATGGTCACTCCTATGTGAATCTCTAAAACGTAAAACACAGGATATGGAACATTGTAATGCCTTGTTCGTGTTTTGTATCCATTAAGGGGAGAGGGTCTATTTTTATGGCCCCCCTTCTCCCTCACGTTTAGCCCCATTAGTTTTCAGATTTTAAGAAGTTTGTTCCATTAGTTTGGCAATTTTAAGACCTTTCACCCCATTTCTTTGTCATTATTGGGACCTTTCGTGCCATTTAGTTGTCGATTGTTTTCCTGGCTAGCGATAGCGAGCCTATATTAGTATGAGGAATCGGCTTTCGGCCGGGACATTTTTCTACCGAAAAATGTACAAATTTATGTTGAGGGAGGTCTAGGGGGTGATTTTTGTTTAGCTTGATGGAGGTCTAGGGAGGAAACTAAGAAAATAATGAAAACAATATCATTAATAAGGCAAATAAATACCCCCATAGATGAGTGTCAAACTATTAAGTGCTCAATAGTCCTTTCAACTTGAGAGCTTCAACTAGTTTGTTTCCTTGCTCAACAATGCTTAACCCAGTCAGTACCGGTGACATACCTTGCATTACACTCAGTACCGGTGACATACCTTGCATTACACTCAGTACCGGTGACATACCTTGCATTACACTCAGTACCGGTGACATACCTTGCATTACACTCAGTACCGGTGACATACCTTGCATTACATTCAGTACCGGTGACATACCTTGCATTACACTCAGTACCGGTGACATACCTTGCATTACACTCAGTACCGGTGACATACCTTGCATTACACTCAGTACCGGTGACATACCTTGCATTACACTCAGTACCGGTGACATACCTTGCATTACACTCAGTACCGGTGACATACCTTGCATTACACTCAGTACCGGTGACATACCTTGCATTACACTCAGTACCGGTGACATACCTTGCATTACACTCAGTACCGGTGACATACCTTGCATTACACTCAGTACCGGTGACATACCTTGCATTACACTCAGTACCGGTGACATACCTTGCATTACACTCAGTACCGGTGACATACCTTGCATTACACTCAGTACCGGTGACATACCTTGCATTACACTCAGTACCGGTGACATACCTTGCATTACACTCAGTACCGGTGACATACCTTGCATTACACTCAGTACCGGTGACATACCTTGCATTACATTCTGGCGACTATTAGACGTCAGGAAAAAATAGACACATAAATGGCACGAAAAGTCTTGAAATTGACAACGAAAAGGGGCGACAAATCTTAAAATCGCCAAACTAATGGAACGAACGTCTTAAGATCTCAAAACTAATATGGTAAACATGAGGGTGAAGGGGATATAGAAAAGCCACTACCTCCCCCTTTATAAATATATTGGTCAAACTGAAGAGATAGCCAGAGTTGAAATAATTGTGGTACCGTTGACCGCAAGCATAAACAGAGGGGGGGGGGGGCTAGCACGGGGGGTATACGTTGACCGCAAGCATAAACAGAGGGGGGGGGGGCTAGCACGGGGGTATACGTTGACCGCAAGCATAAACAGAGGGGGGGGGGGGGTAGCACAGGGGGATACGTTGACCGCAAGCATAAAAGGGGGGGGTGCTAGCACGAGGGTATACGTTGACCGCAAGAAAAAAGGGGGGGGGGCAAGCAGGGGGGTATAGGTTGACCGCAAGCATAAAAGGGGTGGGGGTAGCACGGGGGTATACGTTGACCGCAAGCATAAAAGAGGGGGGGGGGGTGCAAGCACGGGGGTATACGTTGACCGCAAGCATAAAAGGGGGGGGGGGTGCAAGCACGGGGGTATACGTTGACCGCAAGCATAAAAGGGGGGGGGGGTGCAAGCACGGGGGTATACGTTGACCGCAAGCATAAACAGAGGGGGGGGGCTAGCATGGGGGGTATACGTTGACCGCAAGCATAAAAGGGGTGGGCTAGCACGGGGGTATACGTTGACCGCAAGCATAAAAGGGGTGGGCTAGCACGGGGGTATACGTTGACCGCAAGCATAAACAGGGGGGGGGGGGGGCAGGGGGGGTATACGTTGACCGCAAGCATAAACAGAAGGGGGCTAGCACGGGGGTATACGTTGACCGCAAGCATAAACAGAGGGGGGGCAAGCACGGGGGGTATACGTTGACCGCAAGCATAAAAGAGGAGGAGGGCTAGCACGGGGGTATACGTTGACCGCAAGCATAAACAGAGGGGGGCAAGCACGGGGGGTATACGTTGACCGCAAGCATAAACAGAGGGGGGCAAGCACGGGGGGTATACGTTGACCGCAAGCAAAAACAGAAGGGGGCTAGCACGGGGGTATACGTTGACGGCAAGCATAAACAGAAGGGGGCTAGCACAGGGGTATACGTTGACCGCAAGCATAAAAGGGGTTGGGCTAGCACGGGGGTATACGTTGACCGCAACCATAAAAGGGGGGGGGTGCAAGCACGGGGGTATACGTTGACCGCAAGCATAAAGGGGGGGGGCGGCAAGCACGGGGGTATACGTTGACCGCAAGCATAAACAGAGGGGGGCAAGCACGGGGGGTATACGTTGACCGCAAGCATAAACAGAGGGGGGGTGGCTAGCACGGGGGTATACGTTGACCGCAAGCATAAACAGAGGGGGGGGGGGGCTAGCACGGGGGGTATACGTTGACCGCAAGCATAAAAGGGGTGGGGTGCAAGCACGGGGGTATACGTTGACCGCAAGCATAAAAGGGGTGGGGTGCAAGCACGGGGGTATACGTTGACCGCAAGCATAAAAGGGGGGGGGGCAAGCACGGGGGTATACGTTGACCGCAAGCATAAAAGGGGTGGGCTAGCACGGGGGTATTATACCTTTCCATACAAGCACACACGCGCTGCTTTCAGGCGCCACCGACCGCATAATATTAGGGCGTGCAAAGGCGTCATTTGCATACTTGGGAACATTGATTTGCTTGCATTTTAATAGTTTTCTCACTTGGATATGCGTGCTTAAGGGGACCGACCTGCTTTTGTTCTCTTTCTCTCTCTTTGGCTTTCATCCATTCGGCCCCATTCAGCCTACTGTCTTAAGACGTTTACCCCAATCCAGGTGTCAATATTTTACTGGCGAGCGGTAGCGAGCCAGCATATATATATATATTTTTGTTTTGACAGCAGGCTAAATTTGTACATTTTTCGATAGAAAAATCTCTCCGGCGAAGCCGGATTTCTCCATACAAAGCTGGCTCGCTATCGCTCGCCAGGAAAAAATCGACACCTGAATGGGGAATAACGTCTTAAAACAGTTGGCTGAATAGGGCCGAATGGATACAACCAAGAGAGATAAAGCAGGTGGGTGCCCTTAAGGGGTGCCGGGATGGGGGTATTTATTTGCTCATTTATGTCTCTGTTTACATGTTTTTGTTTAGTTTCCTCCCTGGACCTCCATCAAGCTTATGAAAACACCCGTCCTAGACCCTCCTTCAAGATAAACTTGTACATTTTTCGATAGAAAAATGTCCCGGCCGAAAGCCGGTTCCTCTTAAATTAGAGGCTCACTATCGCTCGCCAGGAAAAAATCGAGACCTAAATGACACGAACATTCTTAATATTGACAAAGAAATGGGACGAAAGGTCTTAAAATCGCCAAACTAATGGGCCAAGCGTCTTAAAATTGGAAAACTAATGGGTCTTCTTGATAACAATGATTAACCTCTTCTGTACCGTCGACGTCTTTACAGTTTATTCTGGCTGCTGTTAGACGATTTCATTCAGTTTAAAAAGGGCCTCCAGCAATTAGCAGGGTGACTTAACCCTTTTTACTAGGACAGATCCCTTGTTACACTGCACAAAATACCTCCCCTTAACCCTTTATACTAGGACAGATCCCTTGTTACACTGCACAAAATACCTCCACTTAACCCTTTATACTAGGACCACTGCACACAATACCTCCCCTTAACCCTTTATACTAGGACAGATCCCTTGTTACACTGCACACAATACCTCCCCTTAACCCTTTATACTAGGACAGATCCCTTGTTACACTGCACACAATACCTCCCCTTAACCCTTTATACTAGGACAGATCCCTTGTTACACTGCACCACCTGACAAATGTTGTACTTGCCCTGATACATTATACGGAATTTCAATCGTTAATCCCTTTTGTACCGGCAACGTCTTTTTAATTTTATTCGGGCTACTATTAGACGATTTTAAATTTTAAAAAGGCCTCCAACAATTAACAGGCTTCGAACTATCTCAACCCTTTTTACTACCACACATCCGTCTTAAACTGCACACAATCGTCTAAATATAGCTAGAATACTATTAAAAAGACGTCGCCGGTACAGAAGGGGTTAAATACTGCATACATTCATAAACATGCCACCAGGTTCTATAAATTGGCTAATATAATTTGTCCAAATTATATTCACCCTATTATAGCCCTTCCTAAGCTTACATAACCTAATCAACTTCTCAAATGTCCTTATCCTCAAATATAGCTAAAACGACGTAAATCTAAATTTAAATTAATCTGTAAATTATGAAAATCCTGCTAACCTTTATAGTTGACACGTGTAGCCTCCGAACAAATGAATAGACAACATTTCTAGGAACAGGGAGCCTTAGTCAATATCAAGTTTAATTGCATCACATTATCTATTACGGCTAGCCAATACCACATACACATCTTAAACACTCTAACCATTACACCATCAAGACAGTTAATGGTTAAGTACATTGAAACCTCAACACTGACTTAAGGAAGATATGTTTGTGTGTCAAATTGTATGTTACAGCAAATAGTGATAATTGATCTTACAGCAAAATAGTGGTAATTGTATGTTACAGCAAAATAGTGATAATTGTATGTTACAGCAAAATAGTGGTAATTGTATGTTACAGCAAAATAGTGATAATTGTATCTTACAGCAAAATAGTGATAATTGTATGTTACAGCAACATAGTGATAATTGTATGTTACAGCAAAATAGTGGTAATTGTATGTTACAGAAAAATAGTGATAATTCGAACACGGATAATACAAAAATTCCAATAGCCCGAATTATTGCAAATCAGAAATAAGAACATTACAATGGGGGAACAATACACTAATTAATATGCACGCCATAATCGGCGAAGTGGAGACATACGTAGGTGCAGACGATGCCAATCTGCTACCCCTGCAGCCAACCAGCATCTATGGATTTACTGTAATTATCGATGACCACAGACCAACAACTATGCCACCAACACCATGTACAAGCTTAAAAAGGCTTTATTATCCCAAATTAATTCAATTACAGTTTACAACATAACGCAAATACAATATCACGGCAAGGCAATAACAACAAATGGCAGGCAATGTTATCATAGGATTAACACAGCTAAGTGTACCCAAACTTATTATATTTCATTTTCCGGGTTTTGTTATATTTTGTTATTTTTATTTTTGTTTAAACTTTGTTTTGTTATTGTGTCCGATATACATCAATATTAACAATGCAGTATATGACTAATGATCTCTACCGAAAACATTGTAAAATTCACAACCGATCAGTTGTGTCCGTCTATATTTTACCTAAGGGTCACCGCACACCAAGTAGCGTCAGTCTAGACACGATCTAGTAACTAAAGGGTCACCGCAGCTATGTTTTCGCATATCAATTAATTAGCGGTAGTTGATAATTTATTTCATGATTACTATTATCTATTTTATTGAATCGTTATGTAAGGAAGTAATACAAACATTCACTTGTCCCCAGGGCAACTGCCGGGCAGACTAACATTGAATATCACTAGCTAACCCTTTTTACTAGGACAGATCCCTTGTTTCACTGCACAAAATACCTCCCCTTAACCCTTTTTACTACCACAGACCCCTTGTTTCACTGCACAAAATACCTCCCCTTAACCCTTTTTACTAGGACAGATCCCTTGTTACACTGCACACAATCATCTAAACATAGCTAATATAAATCATCTAAACATAGCTAGCATAAATCATCTAAACATAGCTAGCATAAATCATCTAAACATAGCTAGCATAAATCATCTAAACATAGCTAGCATAAATCATCTAAACATAGCTAGCATAAATCATCTAAACATAGCTAGCATAAATTTAGAAAGACGTTGCCGGTACAGAAGGAGGTTAATAAGTTTCTTACGTGGATATGGGCGATTATTAGTTCTTCTATTTGCTGGCTATTATTTGACAGTTTCATTCAGATTAGGAAGCATACATAGACGTCAAAGCATTAACTGAGATAGTCTTGACCCTATTAATTCCAAAAAGATCCTTCCTAAGCAATACATAAACTTGTCTATATGATTGCCAGAATAGACTGTCAAAACGCGTCATAATCCTCAAGGGGTTGAAGTTACAATATAATTCCTGGCTTTAGAAAATTATTAGCCAAGGTCAGCAATATTATACCGGTAAACCCAAGGTGAACTCCACATATGTAGAATCTTATCCGCCAAGGTTGTATATGGTATGTACAGTACAAGTTAACATATTGAATTATTAGCCAAGGTCAGCAATATTATACCGGTAAACCCAAGGTGAACTCCACATATGTAGAATCTTATCCGCCAAGGTTGTATACGGTATGTACAGTACAAGTTAACATATTAAATTATTAGCCAAGGTCAGCAATATTATATAAACCCAAGGTGAACTCCACATATGTAGAATCTTATCCGCCAATGGTATGTACAGTACAAGTGAATTATTAGCCAAGGTCAGCTATACCGGTCAAGGTGAACTCCACATATGTAGAATCTTATCCGCCAAGGTTGTATACGGTATGTACAGTACAAGTTAACATATTGAATTATTAGCCAAGGTCAGCAATATTATACCGGTAAACCCAAGGTGAACTCCACATATGTAGAATCTTATCCGCCAAGGTTGTATATGGTATGTACAGTACAAGTTAACATATTGAATTATTAGCCAAGGTCAGCAATATTATACCGGTAAACCCAAGGTGAACTCCACATATGTAGAATCTTATCCGCCAAGGTTGTATATGGTATGTACAGTACAAGTTAACATATTAAATTATTAGCCAAGGTCAGCAATATTATACCGGTAAACCCAAGGTGAACTCCACATATGTAGAATCTTATCCGCCAAGGTTGTATATGGTATGTACAGTACAAGTTAACATATTAAATTATTAGCCAAGGTCAGCAATATTATACCGGTAAACCCAAGGTGAACTCCACATATGTAGAATCTTATCCGCCAAGGTTGTATATGGTATGTACAGTACAAGTTAACATATTGAATTATTAGCCAAGGTCAGCAATATTATACCGGTAAACCCAAGGTGAACTCCACATATGTAGAATCTTATCCGCCAAGGTTGTATATGGTATGTACAGTACAAGTTAACATATTGAATTATTAGCCAAGGTCAGCAATATTATACCGGTAAACCCAAGGTGAACTCCACATATGTAGAATCTTATCCGCCAAGGTTGTATACGGTATGTACAGTACAAGTTAACATATTGAATTATTAGCCAAGGTCAGCAATATTATACCGGTAAACCCAAGGTGAACTCCACATATGTAGAATCTTATCCGCCAAGGTTGTATACGGTATGTACAGTACAAGTTAACATATTGAATTTAGGGGAGATTGGTATTTTTGTTTATTTATTATTTTATTTAGTTTCCTCCCTAGGCCTCCATCAAGTTTTCAAAAAATGCCCCAAGTCCCCGCTTCGAGATAAATGTTTGCATTTATCGGTAGAAAATTACCCCGTCCAAAGGCCAGTTGCTTCTAAATTGCAGGCTCACTATCGCTCGTCAGGAAACAAAATCGACAGCTAATGGGTACGAAATATTTTAAAATCGACAATGAATGGGGCGAAAGGTCTTAACATAGCAAAAACTAATGGGGTGAACATCTTTAAATGTCAAAACTACTGGGGTTAAACATGAGGGAGAAGGGGGTCCAGAAACCCCCCTCCCATAATAGTATGTAGAACAGAACAAGGAATGCAGGTATTTATATATGTCTGGTAATTAACCACATTAAGTATATGCCTTTCCTATCTTTAATTAACCCCTTGTGAATTGTGACGCGTTTAAACAGTTTATTTTGGCTAGCATTTGACGATATGATTCAGAGTTGGAAGGGTACCATATATGGAAGTCGGTGGGTTAATTTGAGATAGTCTTGACCGTTTTAATTCCCACAGTTCCTTCTTAAGTTGTATTAAATCGTGGAATGATAACGCTTCATGATTGTCAAAGGGTTAATGGTAGTTGGTAATAGGCATAGTCGTTTTGTTTTTATGGTTGCTACTATATTATCACTAAACTATAAATTAGCAGAGAAAATCTCCCGTTATACTATTATAAATCTCCCGTTATACTATTATAAATCTCCCGTTATACTATTATAAATCTCCCGTTATACTATTATAAATCTCCCGTTATACTATTATAAATGCACTAGAATATTGCAATTATTGTCAACAGGACTACCATTTCAATTTTTCGCATTTCATCTGTTTCGAATATATGGGTGTATTTATATTACATTTTGTCAGTGTTACTTACATTAACAAGGATGGACATTTCAAATATACTTGTACCTAATGATACAACAGGCCTATGGAAAAACTGTGTTTCTTCGAAAGTCTTGGGAGTATTTATTGCCTAAAATGTTTTAAGATAACCATCTTATTCAAGCAAATTATTTTGTTTAAGTTATATAGAAAGAATGGCATATATACATAGCAAAGTGGCTAAGTGTTTACGCTAAAGAAAGGGCATGTCAGATCAAATTCTCAGCGTGGCCAATTCAACCCCAAGAAACCCTAAGTGGCGGAGAATTGTCAGAAAATGATACGGTTGTGATTGAGGCAGTGTTATGGTGGTGGTTGTGGTGGAGGGAGCTACTGATAAGCAAGAATCAGCCACCAACAACAACACCTCCACCACCATCGCCGCCGCCGCCGCTACTCCTTTTCCACCTGATATATGAAAAGCCATAAATGTAAAGTGTGGGCCAAGTTCGTCGGGGGAAGCAGCGCCCCGCCGGCAGTTTCTTTCCGAGCAACAATAACCCTTCACGTATAATAGCGCATGAAGCACACTCCGCCCTCCTTATCGCCAGGAAGAGAGGAATGTAATAGCTATCCCTTCAAGACACTACAGTAAATAAGATGACAAGTGAGGCCATGTGCGCGTTATCGCTGATAGTCGGCATCAAAGCCTCCCCTGGTTGGTTTCCCGTTTTCTCAAAATCAGAAGGTGAGTGGGGCGCGGGGGGCCCCAAGACGGTCGGCCAACAGAGAACGGAGGGGCGGGGGCCGGGCCTGGGTCCTGCCCCTTGATAAAAACTCGCACTCTTACAGGGCATGTGCGCAAAATGACTTCCTTTTACACATGCGTGGAGTTGAGGGTGTGTGTCTAGCGGGGTAGAAAGTGGGAGGCGGGGGTAATGGGCGGAGTAAGGAGATGGGCGGAGTCCGGGGAAAAGGGCGGATTCGGGGGGGTTTCGTGAGAGAGGAGGAGCCAGAGCGCGCGGGGGTTCAGAACGAGAGAGGGAGGCATTCCGAGTTAGACCGTTCCTCCCGTCTCCTTCCCTCCCGCATCCTCCTCCCAATTCCTTCCTCACACGGGCGCTCATCTCATCCACTCCCAGGTACTCGTGCAGTTGTGGGCGAGGTGAGCTTATAGCCAGCCTCCGGCCTTGCTCGGGTTGTCCCCTGGTGAATCACAAACCACACCGAGTATTATAAACTCTGCATTCCAGTGAAGACAGCGGAGTGAGCGCCCGTGCATACCGAATATCTTTACCTCTAGTCCCTCTCGTCTCCCGGGGAACACACACATGAATAAATCTACCTCTACTACGTCTTCCTACGACCCCAAACTTAGCAGGGTGAAACAACTTGAGTAATCTTTTATACAATCTAGAGAGGGGAGGGTGTCTGTTGGAACGATGAGTTCATCTCCCTTGGTGGGATGTAGAAGCTGAATATGAGTCGTTACAGAGTCCCACAGGATGGCCAGTACAGAGTGGTAGTTTAGATCATATAATGACTTTTTCTTTTTGTGTCGTTCTATAAAAACTTAATGAGTTTCACAACTGACATACATGCGGATTCCTATATCACAAGTTTACCTATTCGAGGTGTTTTGCGTAGTATACGACACCTAGAAGATGGATATTTATCATGGATATAATCACTGCTTGAGTTAGACCATTTATTTATAAAGTTAACAGGAGCTTAAGTTCCGATGAGCCACTGTTGCCTAGTATGGTGTGTTACCGTTATTACAGGATATACTGTACAGTACAGTACTATATAATAATGCAATAGGTTCTGATACGTGTGGACATGTACAGGGTTTATACTGTATCATTTCAATTACTACTTTCACTATGTTCCATCACTACCAATGCTACATTAGTCACAGCTTAGGAAGGCACTCTGGAAGTTAGGAGGCTTATGATTCAGACTGATTTTGTGTATTACCCTTCGACCTATGGAGGTTCTTCCTTTGCCTGATTAACCCCTTCAGGATTATGACGCATTTGACAGTTTATTCCGGCCATCATTAGACGATAAGATACAACTTAGGAATGATCTGTGAGCATGAAAAGGGTAAAGACTATCTCAACTCTCGGAATTCTATATACCCTTCCTATTCTGAATAAAATCATCTAATAATAGCCAGCCTAAAATGTCAAAACACGTCATGATCCTCAAAGGGTTAAAATAGTCTGGCTGTAATCTGACTGAAATATAAGGAACAGTCTTCGTTGGATGGAAACAGTTAGTGACGTTATTAGCTTGAGTAATTATAACTCATCCACTTATATAATGCATCCCTTTAGCGTATCATAGGAGCTTTTCTACCACAAAATATAAGATCAGCCAAAGATTTGCCTCTAAACTTCCTCAACTGCCACTGTTAACCCCTATGGTACCAGCGATGTCTTTTCAATTCATTCTAGCTATATTTAGACAATTGTATGAAGTCTAAGAAGGACCTGTGGTAGTAAAAAGGGTTAAGTGAGATAGTTTAAAGCCTCTTAATTGCTGGAGGTCCTTTTTAAACTGCATATAATCGTCTAATAGTAGCCAGAATGAAGTTATAAGGACGTCAACGGTACTGAACGGGTTAACAACGGTACTGAACGGGTTAACAACGGTGCTGAACGGGTTAACAACGGTGCTGAACGGGTTAACAACGGTACTGAACGGGTTAACAACGGTGCTGAACGGGTTAACAACGGTACTGAACGGGTTAACATCCCTGGTTGTCTACCCGCTATTCTTATTCTGGTCACCATCACAGGATTCGCTTTAGCTCATAGTCTACCTCTAGGTCTCAGAGTAGTAAATACCCTCTGAATAACGTAGGTAATTCTTAACCCATTCACGCACATATGACGCAGAGGTTGCTAGATTAGACTTCCATCAAGCTTAAAATTACACCCCCTTGACCCCATTTCAAGATAAATTTGTACATTTTTCGGTAGAAAAATGTCCCGGCCGAAGGCCGGTTCCTCTTAAATTACAGGCTCGCTATCGCTCGCCAGGAAAAAATCGACACCTAAATGGCACGCAAGGTCTTAAAAGTGACATAAATGGGGTGCAAGTTTTTAAAAAATCGCCAAACTAATGGGGCGAACGTCTTAAAATCTCAAACGCAATGGGGCTAAACAAGAGGGAGAAAGGGGTAAAGAAAAAAATCCCTCGAGTGGAAACCTCCCCTAAACTGCATAGCTTGATCTAACTGTAGCCAGAATAAAGGGTAGCTTATAAATGATAGTGGTGAAGGGGTTAAGATTCCTGTATCAGCGTATATTCATTATTAACTCGTGAAAGGGACAGTGTGACAGTAACTTTATATAGATAGGAGTAAACCTCAACAATATCTATATGTACAGTTAATCACATACATTGTATACACTCCATGTGTAGCCTATATACTGTATATGGGAGGCAAATTAGTATCATTGAATTATAGCTGTATTTCCGTATGCAATAGTTTAATTATATAACGAATTAACAGTTTTATAGAAAATCATTATTGCAAGTTTCCTTCCATACATGTCACTATGGCGTGGATTCAAACTAATATGGCCAACTGTACAATCGCCTACGTAGTTACTGTTCTACTGCACAGACGATTGTAATTGACCTAAGAGTGATTAGAGTGATTTACATGTAACGCAGGGTTAAATACCGTCTCATTTCACCTGCTAACTCTGACAGGTCCTTCCGAACTCGATTAAAGTCGGCTGGAGATAGCAATATTAAGACACAAATTAAGAGTCATCCGATTGAAGGAGGTAACCACTACTCTCATAGCCTACTCTAAGCTCGAAGAATGAAAAGCTGTTAATAGTTGTGAGAGAATATAACTCGTAAAACAAACGTTATTTTTCATAGATTAGTTAGGCTGCAATCCATCTTCGGTACAAATGTGGTTAAGGGGAGGTTTTTAGTTTGGTCTCTAGATATCCATCAAGCTTAAGATTACACCCCCTTGAGCCCCTTTCAAGATAAATTTGTACATTTTTCGGTAGAAAAATGTCCCGGCTGAAAGCCGGTTCCTCTTAAATTACAGGCTCGCTATCGCTCGCCAGGATAAAATCGACACCTAAATTGCACGAAAGGTCTTAAAATTGACGGAAATGGAGCGAAAGTTCTTAAAATCGCCAAACTAATGGGGCGACTGTCTTAAAATCTCAAAAGCAATGGGGCTAAACATGAGGGAGAAAGGGGTCCAGAAAAAAATCCCTCAAGTCGATATCTCCCCTTAAAGGAGACAAATACTGTAGGTTCTTTGTGTGTTTCCAATGCATATTCTAAGTAAGTTCAGATAAATCATGAACCCTCTTGTTAGGATGACGAATTTATTATTTGAATTACCTGCATGATTCCATTCAAACCAGAAAGGGTAAACTGAGGACAAAGATTGATTTGGGACACCTTTTAACACAATGACTTGCAACCAACCAAGTTCATAGACTTCAATATCCATAATAAGGGAAAAAGTATATATATACAGTATATATACCGGTATATATATATATATATATATATATATATATATATATATATATATGTTATATATGTGTGTGTGTATCTATATCCAATATAATAATATTTACGAGTCCATTGTGGATCATGATCCGTTTTGACAGTATATTCGGGTTTGTTCTGGCTATCGTTAGAAGATGTTGTTGAGCTGAGGGTGAACTTGTGGAAGCTAAAGAGTGAATTGAAATAGTATTTACCCCTTTGATTCCTAGATATCCTTCCTAAATTACATAACATCGTCTACTGCTAACCAAAATAATATCTAAACCGTACGCCTTGGATCCTGAAGGGGTTAATATTAAACAGTGTTTATTTCGCTAATCAATGCTTTGTTACAAACTCTTTCTTCCGTGTTCCTCCTATTCATGTTTTAATAGTGTGACTGTTAACATTGGTTCCTAGGTTGAATAGAATCGTTCTGAGGTTGGCTGTACCGAATGAAATGGTAATAACTGTAATCTACTTGAAAGGGTTATCTTATATCCCCTCTTCATTATCCTTTAACCCCTTCTGTACCGGTGACATGTTTTTCATTGTTTTCTAGCTATATTTAGAGGATTGTATGCAGTGTAGGAAGGATCTGTGGTAGTATAGTTGCGTAATTATAACTCATTCCAACTTCAACTCGTCTTTATAGGTTCACATCTACCATTATAGCGGACACAATTGAAACCTTATTGTTTTGACCGTAAACTGCAATATTATATTTTGTGCGTCTGTGGCAAAATGAGTAGGTTCAATACATGGACAGTACCGGTAGTTGGTCAGAAGGCTTGTTGATGAAAACGTACACTCATAGTATTCCATCTCTGTGGTGATGATGGTGATGGTAGTAGTGGTGATGGTGACAGTAGTAGTGGTGAAGCTGATCGTACTAGTGGTACAAAGGAGTACAAAGGAAATCAAGCAACAACAGATCTAGTGACCCTTCTAGGTTGCTTGTCCTCCAAAACACTGAGGATCAAGTGTCCAAACAGTGGTTTAGAGTGGGTAAGGGAACATTGGAAAGCGAATTACTGCCCTGGAACTAATGTCCGTGGCAGGATTAGGAAGTTAGTAGGGGAAAGATGGGTTAGTAACTGAGGGGGGGATAAAATAAAGTTATTCATTTACAAACGCAGTCAGTCGCGGGTTTGATGCGAGATATTTGTCTAGGCGGAGTTTAAATGAATCAACGGTGATGCAGTCTATAACGTTTCGGGGAAGCCCATTCCACAAGTTGACAACTCGATTGAAGAAGAAATTCTTAGATTCGTGTGAGTTAAAAGATTTACCAATAATTTTGCAACCGTTTCCCCGCGTGTAATTAGCTTGGTCGATAGTGAAGTACTTACTACAGTTCATATTGTCGATGCCTTTGATGATTTTGAACACTTGAATTAAGTCACCTCTTAATCTGCGCTGGGTTAAAGGAAATAGATTTAATTCTCTAAGACGCTCTTCGTATGGTTTGTTCTTTAGGCTAGGTATCATTTTGGTAACTCTACGTTGAACTCGTTCTAGCTTGTTTATATCTTTTTGGTAATAAGGGCACCAGGATTGAACGCAGTATTCCAGAAGAGGGCGGACTAAGGAATTGTAAAGGGTTAGGATAACTGCTTTGGATTTATGCTCAAATGACCTGCCTATAAAGCCAATTATTTTGTTTGCCTTCTTAACAACTTCTGAACATTGTTGACTCGGTTTTAGGTTACTCGATATTGTTACTCCCAGATCGGTTTCTCTGTTTACATTCTTAAGCTGAGTGCCATTCATCGAATAGTTTGCTTTCTCATTTAGGTATCCGATATGTAGTACTTTACATTTATCCGCATTGAAACTCATTTGCCAAATTTGGGCCCAACATGACAATTTATCTAGATTGTGTTGCATATCGTCAACTTGTTCTTTTGAGAGTACGCTATTTGCAATTTTTGTATCGTCAGCAAATTTTGAGATTGTACAGGTGAGACCCTCATCTATGTCGTTGATGTAAATTAGAAAGATAATTGGTCCTAGTACCGATCCCTGGGGTACCCCGCTACTTACATTGGTCCATTTAGATGCCTTACCGTTTATGACTACTCTTTGCTTTCTGTCGCTGAGCCAATTTTCTATCCATTTCAACACACCGTCTTGTATTCCATGCGCTTTTAGTTTTAGCAGTAAACGTTTGTGGGGAACTTTGTCAAAGGCCTTTTGAAAATCAAGGTATATAATATCTACAGCTTTACTCTCATCGTAGAGGTTGAGGATATCGTGGAAGAAGTCTAAGAGGTTTGTTAAACAGGAACGTTTTTTACGAAAGCCGTGTTGAGTATCTTTAAGTATGTTATTTTCCTCTAAGTGATTTACGAGTCTGTCTCGTATGACCGTTTCTAGCATTTTACATACAACTGAGGTTAAGCTAATTGGGCGATAGTTACTGGGTAGGGATTTGCTGCCTTTTTTGAATATCGGTGTTACGTTGGCTAGCTTCCACTGATCGGGCATAGTTCCAGACTGCAAGGATTTATTGAATAGTAATGTCAGTGGTTTGGAGAGCTCATCCTTAGCTTCCTTTAGAACTCTAGGCGAGATTTTATCAGGTCCAGGCGTTTTATTTACCTTGAGTTTATCTAAACAATTCAATACTTCTCTCTCTGTAACGGTGATATTGCTTAGAACATCTGAATTATCAATCTGAATCGGCGATGGTGTAGGGATATCACTGAGGTCTTCTGTTGTAAAAACTGAGGCAAAGAAGGTATTGAGGGCATTACTCATTTGTACTTCGTCTTTGGTGTATTCTCCATTTTCATCGACTAACGGTCCAACAGTTGAAGTAACTACTTTTTTCTTTCTGATATAACTATAGAATTCTTTCGGGTTTGTTTTACTTTGATTCGCAATATGTAACTCTAAGGTCTTTTTACTTTGCTTAATTAACTTTTTGGCTTTGCGTCGTAGCTCTACAAATTTCACCCGTTCTTCGTCATTTTGTGAGGATTTCAATCTATCATTAGCACATTTTTTAGCAAGCAGACAGTTTGAAATATCTTTATTCCACCATTTGGGCTTATTATTATGGCCTGGACGCCGTATTCTCGATGGTATGCAGTCTTGCACTGCTTTTAGGTAAGTGGTTTCGAATAACTTCCAAGATGTATTTATGTCGTTATTGTTAATTAAAAAGCTCCAGTCAGTTTCTTTAAACATAGCTCTTAGTTTATGGAAGTTTGCTTTCTTGAAATTAGGGACTTTTTCGATGCTACTATTTGATTCGTTACTAGTAAAGTTTAAAGTGAAAGTTATCGTACGATGGTCGCTGTTACTGAATTCATCACCAACATTCAAATTCTCTATCAATTCTTCTTTTGTTGCAAGTACAATGTCAAGAACGTTATTACCACGAGAGAGAGGGAGTGAGGTAGAGAGAGAATGAAAGTGTGTGTGTGTGTGTGTGAGAGAGAGAGGGGGAGAGGTAGAGAGATAATGAAAGTATGTGTGTGTGTGTGTGTGTGTGTGAGAGAGAGAGAGAGAGAGAGAGAGAGAGAGAGAGAGAGAGAGGGGGGGGGAGAGAGAGAATGAAAGTGTGTGGGTGTGTGTGAGAGAGGTAGAGAGAGAATGAAAGTGTGTGTGTGTGTGTGTGTGAGAGTGAGAGAGAGAGGGAGAGGGAGGGAGGGAGTACAAAGGAAATCAAGCAACAACAGGTCTAGTGACCCTTCTAGGCTGCTTGTCCTCCAAAACACTGAGGATCAAGTGTCCAAACAGTGGTTTAGAGTGGGTAAGGGAACATTGGAAAGGGAACTACTGCCCTGGAACTAATGTCCGTGGCAGGATTAGGAAGTTAGTAGGGGACAAATGGGTTAGTAACTGAGGGGGGGATAAAATAAAGTTATTCATTTACAAACGCAGTCAGTCGCGGGTTTGAAGCGAGATATTTGTCTAGGCAGAGTTTAAATGAATCAACGGTGCTGCAGTCTATAACGTCTCGGGGAAGCCCATTCCACAAGTTGACAACTCGATTGAAGAAGAAATTCTTAGATTCGTGTGAGTTAAAAGATTTACCAATAATTTTGCAACCGTTTCCCCGCGTGTAATTAGATTGGTCGATAGTGAAGTACTTACTACAGTTCATATTGTCGATGCCTTTGATGATTTTGAACACTTGAATTAAGTCACCTCTTAATCTGCGCTGGGTTAAAGGAAATATATTTAATTCTCTAAGACGCTCTTCGTATGGTTTGTTCTTTAGGCTAGGTATCATTTTGGTAACTCTACATTGAACTCGTTCTAGCTTGTTTTATTTCTTTTTGGTAATAAGGGCACCAGCATTGAACGCAGTATTCCAGAAGAGGGCGGACTAAGGAATTGTAAAGGGTTAGGATAACGTCTTTGGATTTATGCTCAAATGACCTGCCTATAAAGCCAATTATTTTGTTTGCCTTCTTAACAACTTCTGAACATTGTTGACTCGGTTTTAGGTTACTCGATATTGTTACTCCCAGATCGGTTTCTCTGTTTACATTCTTAAGCTGAGTGCCATTCATCGAATAGTTTGCTTTCTCATTTAGGTATCCGATATGTAGTACTTTACATTTATCCGCATTGAAACTCATTTGCCAAATTTGGGCCCAATGTGACAATTTATCTAGATTGTGTTGCATATCGTCAACTTGTTCTTTTGAGAGTACGCTATTTGCAATTTTTGTATCGTCAGCAAATTTTGAGATTGTACAGGTGAGACCCTCATCTATGTCGTTGATGTAAATTAGAAAGATAATTGGTCCTAGTACCGATCCCTGGAAGAGAGAGAGAGAGAGAGAGAGAGAGAGAGAGAGAGAGAGAGAGAGAGAGAGAGAGAGAGAGAGAGAGAGAGAGAGAGAGAGAGAGAGAGAGAGAGAGAGAGAGAGAGAGAATGACAGTGTGTGTGTTAGCTTGCGTTAATACTGTAGATTTGGCTTTGATCTTGCCAACATACGAGATAACATTAAAAGCCTCTGAGCTTATATTAATCCATTTGTTCTCTGCCCATTCTCATCCACACCAGAACATTTATATTTTAAGCTTACAAATCCGATCCCAACTTCCCACGCATATATTATTTGTGTTTAAGGGGAGATTTGCACTTGAGGGATTTTTTTTCTGGACCCCTTTCTCCCTCATGTTTAGCCCCATAGCTTTTGAGATTTTAAGATGTTCGCCCCCATTAGATTCGCGATTTTAAGAACTTTCGCCCCATTTCTGTCAATGTTAAGACTTTTGTTGTGCCATTTAGGTGTCGATTTCTTCCTGGCGAGCGATAGCGAGCCTGTAATTTAAGAGGAACCGGCCATTGGCCGAGACATTTTTCTACCGAAAAATGTACAAATTTATCTTGAAAGGGGATCAAGGGGGTGTAATTTTAAGCTTGATGGAGGTCTATGGAACAAACTAAAAACCTTCCCTTAATATTGTGTTTCTATGTATACACCATCTACTAACTATCACCACAACTACCATCACTACAACAACTATCAACACTCCCTACATCATTGGTGGTATAGTGGTGGTGGTGGTGGTGGTGGTGGTCTATGGAACAAACTAAAAACCTTCCCTTAATATTGTGTTTCTATGTATACACCATCTACTAACTATCACCACAACTACCATCACTACAACAACTATCAACACTCCCTACATCATTGGTGGTATAGTAGTGGTGGTGGTGGTGGTGGTGGAGGTCTATGGAACAAACTAAAAACCTTCCCTTAATATTGTGTTTCTATGTATACACCATCTACTAACTATCACCACAACTACCATCACTACAACAACTATCAACACTCCCTACATCATTGGTGGTATAGTAGTGGTGGTGGTGGTGGTCTATGGAACAAACTAAAAACCTTCCCTTAATATTGTGTTTCTATGTATACACCATCTACTAACTATCACCACAACTACCATCACTACAACAACTATCAACACTCCCTACATCATTGGTGGTATAGTAGTGGTGGTGGTGGTGGTGGTGGAGGTCTATGGAACAAACTAAAAACCTTCCCTTAATATTGTGTTTCTATGTATACACCATCTACTAACTATCACCACAACTACCATCACTACAACAACTATCAACACTCCCTACATCATTGGTGGTATAGTAGTGGTGGTGGTGGTGGTGGTGGAGGTCTATGGAACAAACTAAAAACCTTCCCTTAATATTGTGTTTCTATGTATACACCATCTACTAACTATCACCACAACTACCATCACTACAACAACTATCAACACTCCCTACATCATTGGTGGTATAGTAGTGGTGGTGGTGGTGGTGGTGGAGGTCTATGGACTAAAAACCTTCCCTTAATATTGTGTTTCTATGTATACACCATCTACTAACTATCACCACAACTACCATCACTACAACAACTATCAACACTCCCTACATCATTGGTGGTATAGTAGTGGTGGTGGTGGTGGTGGTGGAGGTCTATGGAACAAACTAAAAACCTTCCCTTAATATTGTGTTTCTATGTATATCACTTATCTATCAATCACCACATCATTGGTGGTATAGTAGTGGTGGTGGTGGTGGTGGGTGGTGGTGGTGGAGGTGTGGAACAAACTTCCCTTAATATGTGTTTCTATGTATTGTACTAACTATCACCTATAACTATCATGTACATCATTGGTGGTATAGTAGTGGTGGTGGTGGTGTTGTAGGTGGTGTTGATGTTGATGGTGGTGTTGTAGTTGGTGGTGTTGATGGTGGTGTTGTAGTTGGTGGTGTTGATGGTGGTGTTGTAGTTGGTGGTGATGGTGGTGTTAGTGGAGTAGATCATGATGGTTGGTGGTGGTGGCGATAGTGGTGGTGGTGTTGTAGTTGGTGGTGGTGATGTTGATGATGATAGTAGTGTTGATAGTGGTAGTCAATCAATCAATCAATTCCTTTATTTCGCAATAAATATGTACAGTACACAGTACAAAACACACACATTACATAATCCAATACAAATTATAGTAAAGTTAAATCAAAATGTATTAAACATTCAAAATTATTTCATATATACAAACTATTTACAATATTAGCTTCTGATAGTCAGGATAAAATCATCAAATAAAATATTATAAAAAATATATGCATTCAAAACTCAATTATGAGGATGGAAGTTATGCGATAATGAAATTATCGAATTCAATTAAAATGCAATTTCTAAGACGTATTTGTTGCATATAACCGCTGTTAAAAAATAATAGTTACGCCCATCCGGAGCTAAAACCCATAATAGAAACATGGACCTCGCCTGTCCTCATGCCCTTGTACCCACTCAATCCTGGCTCTCAAAACATCTAGATTTTCTCCTAGTACATCTACATTATAAGTTTTTCGAAACAAATTTACCACATTTTGAACCATGAAACCTTCTTTAATAATAGGAATATTATGCCTAATTATAGGATTTTGAGACCTTAATAATCTTTTGCAGTATCGTGCTTGAACTAATGCTGTATGATGATTGAGTAGCAATTGTTTGCATCGAGCTGCCGTGATATGGCTGCTGGCGTAGGGAGGTACGCCACAAATCCGCTTAAGGGATTTATTAAATGCAACTGAAAATGCTTTAAAACCATTAGAATTAAAAGAACTGTCGTGATTCCATAGGGGAAGTCCATAATCTGGTAGACAGTAAGAATTAAAAAGAAATAACATTGTATCTTTGTTCACTTGTTTGTAATTTCTAAAAATACTATTAAAAGATCCATACAAATTATTTATTCTAAAAGTTATGTCATCTGAGTCTTTAAAATTAAATCAAATATTGTGGCCCAGATATTTGAATCCCTTCACCACCTCCAAGGTAATCTCCGTTCAGCTCAATGCTCTGCGTCTGCTGATTATTATTGGTAGTAAATATCATGCATTTAGATTTATCTCTGTTAATTTTAAGTAAATGTTGATCATTACAAGAACATAATTTGCTATATAATATATCCATATCTTGAAAAGAATCAGCCAGGAGGACTATATCATCAGCGTAGGCTAATATGTTGCATCTCACATCTCCATATTTACATCCTGCATTAGTACCAGCCACTTCATTTATAATTTTGTCCATGTATAAATTGTATAGAAAGGGTGAGAGTATTCCACCTTGCCTCACACCTTGCCTCACACCTTGCCTCACACCTTGCCTCACACCTTGCCTCACATTGCCTCACACCTTGCCTCACACCTTGCCTCACACCTTGCCTCAACATAAACATAGTTGCTATAAGAGTCTTGCCATCTTACATTCGCTTTCTGATTCCTTAGGTAATGCATTAACATTAATATTACATCTACCGGTAGTGGACAATTCTAATAATTTGTTCCCTAAAATAAAATGGTCTACCCTATCAAATGCTTTACTTAGGTCAATAAATGTAGCTACTGCATTGTTCTTACAATTCGAGTATTTTTTCATAATGTCTTTAAGAATAAAACAAGTATCTGTGGTTGAAGACCCTGATTTAAACCCGAATTGTCTAAAGTTGAGAACCACTTTTTCAGATAAAATATCTAAAATAAATAATTCAAATAGTTTTAAAAGGCATGAGGACTGCATAATGGGTCTGTAATTATCTGACTCTGTAATATTTGTCCTACTGTCTTTTATAATAGGTGTAATAGTACCCTTCAGCAAGTCACCAGGGAGATAGCAGTGGATAAAACAAGTATTTAAAAAATGAGCAATATTTTCCAAAAAAGACCAAGAGGCATTCTTTAAAAAAATTGTGTGAATAAAATCATGACCTTCACCAGAGTTAAGACGCATTAACAATTGTTTTATAGTGTGACTAGAGATCTTTAAACGCATTTTTCTACCTTCAGGCCACGCTTGCTTAATATCATTTAAGAAGTCTCGCTCAGCGTTATGATTATTTGGAGGTTGACTTAAAAGAAATTTTTCTTTAAATACTTTAGTTATATTAGAATTGCCACTCTGGCCATTTATAAACACTTGATACCTTTTTACACCCTTTCTTTATTTTTACTTCATTCCAAAATTCACTCTTATTCTTATATAAAAACTTTTCCGTTATTGAATTACAAATCTCTCTCTGTTCGTTAATTTTACATTCATTTAGTGCCTTTTTAAATTCCTTCCGACTGTCTAACATATCTCTATGAATATCTGTTCCTCTGTATGCTGCCATTCCTCACCCAGGTTAAGAATTTCTCCCTGGCAATAGTGTTTTTAGCCTTAATACACCGGTTCCATCCTGGTATCACTTTATATTTGTTCTTTTTAATATTAGCACGTGCATAGTCTCTACTAGCGCTCACAATGCTGGTCGTGATTAGTGAATACAATTTATCAATCCTTCTTAGATGACTGGGATCCCGGCACCCTAACCTATGGCAATCATGAATAGGGAAGGAATAAAAATCTTGTAAAAGATTGTCAACCCTCTGATTAATATGATTAATTTCTTGCAATGCTTAACCTTTTCCAGATAACCCGAGTTTTATTATTGTCAGCAAGTAAGCCAGAATCTTTAATCTTTTTGACCTCCCCTAGTAAATTTTAAAGTAGCTTCCATTGGCAGTGGTCCGATCCTATAATGTGTTGAAGTATTTTTATGTTGTTAATTGTAATATGATTGTGCACCTTGTCCTATTACATGATCCAGCCATCTGGTGACGGAATCCCCATATCCAACAAATGTATAGGAGTCATTATCCAATATATCCACATCATAACACCTCAGTGAGTTTCTATTAATAAACTCTGACAAATTTCGCCAGGCTCTACCTGAGAAAGGGGTCGGCATTGAAGTCCCCTATCAGAAAAATTTCATCGTAATTAATATTGCTGATAAGATCCTCCAATACTGATAAGGACTCTAAATATTTATTTAAAGTTTCAGCTCTCCATACGTCACTATTCAGATAAATATTGATAAATGCCACATTGCGCCCAAATATATTTATATTAAGGACCATATAATTTGTTTCCCAATATTACGTTTATTGAACTCTATTTGTAGGTTGTTTCTCCACAATATGGCCATTCCTCCCTCAGGTCTTCCGGCATTACATACCAATGATTTATGAGAATAGGTAGCCCCCACAGCAATGCTATCATACTCCTCATCTACAAAATCTAAAATTGCTAGTTTGTCGTCAGTTAAAAAATGTCCTGTAAAAAGATAAAATCATAGCCAGAAGATGCTAAGTTTCTGACTAAATCAATATTCTTCTAGAGCAGCAGTTATAAGAACATATTTTTATACAATCAGAAGCCATTATTAAACAGAAATAACTAAAAAATATAAACGTGAAGAATATCTAAATGGTAAATACTAATTATGTACTAGCTTGTGCCTCAAGTCCTCGGGACCTATTAAAAAACTTGTCCACTACTATTTCTTCAGGCCATAATGCTTCATTAAATAATTTTTCTCTCTCTGATAGTTTTACCGTTACTTTAAAGGCTTGATGATCAAAGGATCTAATGTTTAATTTACTTAAAGCTATAATTTCTATTTTAAATACCTCCTTAATATAATCTTGTAAGTCTTTCTCCGTTGCATCGTTGTCAACTCTTCCAATGAAAACATCAATTGATCTTGCAGCACCTTTAAATGACAAGCCATCACTCTGTTTGGAACCTTTCACTCCAGTTGTTACCTTCCTTTGGTAGTCCTGGTTTCGCTTCCTACCATTTACCAGCGTCCATCCGTCGTTCCCTGGTGATAGTTGACGCTAGAGGGATTGGGTAAGTGGGTCCCCAGGGCTCCCAGCTACAGGTGGTCGGAAGTTGCCCTTTGACACAGCACCCGTACTTCTTCTAGTGACAAGGGACGATAGGATGCCAGGCCGGGTAGCCTCCCTCCGCACATCCACACCTCTGCTCCGTCCAACCGATCCAGATCCCCGGCCCCCCCCACCCTCAGCACCGGTCGTCCCCACCTCACCAGCACCGTTCCTCCTCATGTTGGGAAATACGTCAGCATCACCACCATCATCTCCAGCACTGCTCTCCACCGTCCGCCTCTCCCTCTCGTTGCTTCTTCTCCTCACCTCACTTCTGCTTCCCGTTACGTTTCCGCTCTCCTCTCTCGCAGTTTCCAAAGTAACTCGTCCGTTCCTCACACTAGGTGTCGAGCTACTAATATCAGCGCTTCTGCGTAATTTCTGGTGTTGTTAACGTCGTTGTTGAAGTTCCGTTCCTCATGTTGTGGAGGAGGTTATCCTGGATGTTCTATGACGTCACGGAGAGAAACCATGTCATCCAAAACATTAGCATCATTCACTGTTATGTCTCGTACTGCTTCATCCATTCCTGATACAGCACTGGTGAACTTATACTTTAAATCAGCAAAGTCAATTTTTAGGTGTCGTAGGGTGTCAGCCGTATTTATAACCTCCGTTTTTATGTCTAATATCTTTGGCAAAAGTTCCTTAATCAAAGCTGTGTCCTCTGATAGATTTAGCAACAGAGGACCAAGTTTTTCCAGTCCGATAGGGGGCATTCTTTTGTGCGATTCGGTCACAAACCTCACAGGCTTCTTTGCTTTGGTGATTCGATCATGAAGATCAATTAGATCTTTCACTTCTTTTCGTTTTTTTTCAGGATCTCTTCTCCAGCACAAATCTTCACTCAAGATGCCACACAGCAATTCTTTGGCTTTTTTTATTTCTTCATAACAGTAAAAAGAATTGATAATGTCAAAGAGAGTTTCGTATGGATAGTCATTTTTTCCCGAGTTTAGAAAGCACAGAGCACTGTTTACTATAAATTCGGTATCCGCCATGTTTACGGTTTTTTTCTGTTGCCAGTAGTTATATTCCGCAATTCACACATTTTCGTAACAGAAAGCGGGTTTAGTCTGCAGGCGTATTTCAGTGTGTTAGAGTTATTATAGTCCGTTATTAACTAATACTCTACACCACACTACATTTAAAAGATATCAGTACTGTTCGGCGGTATTACTCACAAGTTCTCATTACAGTCGTTTTTTGTTTGGGCAGGGGGGGATTGGGATAAATATGGAGGATAATTCCCGCCGCCATGACACTTCTCAACAACACCACCTCATACCCGATAACAGTTTGTAGTCACTATTAACTTCACAATATCTCCATCATCACAGTCACCACATCATTATGTCCGCCAGGGCTTCACACATACGAATATATTATCCATATATCACGATCTCACTTCGGCGTAGTAAACAGAGAGAAGTATGAGGAGGTCTGTCAAAGCACAACATAGTCAGAGCTGCCCCTACGGTAGTGGTTGTGGTGGTATGGTGGTGGTGTTGATGATGGTGTTGTGGTAGTGATTGATAATGGTGTTGGTGTTACTTCGAGAGTTATGTCATTGTTTCTGCTCCAGTACTCTCGCGTACCTCTCTTTGCTCTCTCTATGTTCTCCTTTGTCTCTCTCCTCTCTCGTCCTCTCTCTCTTCTCTTCTCTTTCTCCTCTCTCTCTCTCTCTCTCCTTGTCTCTCCTCGTCTCTCTCTCTCCTCATCTCTTCTCTTCTCTCTCTCTCATCTCTCCTCTCTCGTCTCTCCTGCCTCGCTCTCTCTCTCTCTCTCTCCTCTTGCTAATAACCTAATCACAAGTTATTAGAACCAAAATGGTTGCATAATCATGACACACCTTGGTTTATTGCTAAGTGGAGAGAGAGAGAGAGAGAGAGAGAGAGAGGAGAGAGAGGAGAGAGAGAGAGAGAGAGAGAGAGAGAGAGAGAAGAAGAAGATCTACATACACTGACCACATAAACATTACGATCCAAAAGAGGTGGTCAGAACTTAATTTTAATAGACATAGCAGAACCCTATGTTAAGGAAAGTAGAAGACAACGTTTGAACAGAAGAGAGAGTGAGAGAGAGAGAGACTGATACATATTTGTCCGTGGGTGTATGTATCGTCATGAGTGTGCGTGTGTGTTTGTGTGTGTGCGGCCTCTAGCTAACAAGGGATCATATTTTAAAAGAAAGAAAAAATACGACGTGTAGGTGGTTATTTGTAAAGGCTTTAAATGCAATATATACCATGATTCTAAATATATTTGCATGTGTGTGTGTGTGTGTGTGTGTGTATGAGTGTGTTTATGTGTGTGTGTGTGTGTGTACTAGTGTATGTGTGTGTGTATGAATGTGTGTGTGTACTACAAAGGAGTACAAAGGAAATCAAGCAACAACAGATCTAGTGACCCTTCTAGGCTGCTTGTCCTCCAAAACACTGACGATCAAGTGTCCAAACAGTGGTTTAGAGTGGGTAAGGGAACATTGGAAAGGGAACTACTGCCCTGGAACTAATGTCCGTGGCAGGACTAGGAAGTTAGTAGGGGACATATGGGTTAGTAACTGAGGGAGGATAATAAAAGTTATTCATTTACAAACGCAGTCAGTCGCGGGTTTGATGCGAGATATTTGTCTAGGCGAAATTTAAATGAATCAACGGTGCTGCAGTCTATAACGTCTCGGGGAAGCCCGAGTTGTCAACTTGTGGAATACAAGTTGACAACTCGATTGAAGAAGAAATTCTTAGATTCGTGTGAGTTAAAAGATTTACCAATAATTTTGCAACCGTTTCCCCGCGTGTAATTAGATTGGTCGATAGTGAAGTACTTACTACAGTTCATATTGTCGATGCCTTTGATGATTTTGAACACTTGAATTAAGTCACCTCTTAATCTGCGCTGGGTTAAAGGAAATAGATTTAATTCTCTAAGACGCTCTTCGTATGGTTTGTTCTTTAGGCTAGGTATCATTTTGGTAACTCTACGTTGAACTCGTTCTAGCTTGTTTATGTCTTTTTGGTAATAAGGGCACCAGCATTGAACGCAGTATTCCAGAAGAGGGCGGACTAAGGAATTGTAAAGGGTTAGGATCAAGTGTCCAAACAGTGGTTTAGAGTGGGTAAGGGAACATTGGAAAGGGAACTACTGCCCTGGAACTAATGTCCGTGGCAGGACTAGGAAGTTAGTAGGGGACATGAGGGGAGGATAAAATAAAGTTATTCATTTACAAACGCAGTCAGTCGCGGGTTTGATGCGAGATATTTGTCTAGGCGGAATTTAAATGAATCAACGGTGCTGCAGTCTATAACGTCTCGGGGAAGCCCATTCCACAAGTGACAAACTCGATTTGAAGAAGAAATTCTTAGATTCGTGTGAGTTAAAAGATTTACCAATAATTTTGCAACCGTTTCCCCGCGTGTAATTAGATTGGTCGATAGTGTATGAGTATGTGTGTATGTGTGTGTGTGTGTGTGTATGTGTGTGTGTACTAGTGTATGAGTATGTGTGTGTATGTGTGTGTGTATGAATGTGTGTGTGTACTAGTGTATGAGTATGTGTGTGTGTGTGTGTGTGTGTGTGTGTGTGTGTGTGTGTGTGTATGTGTGTGTGTTGGTGAGAGGAGGTATACCGGTACATGTTTGAGTGTTATTAGGTTCAATTAATTAACCCCTTGAGGATTATGACGCGTTTAGTGTTATTAGGTTCAATTAATTAACCCCTTGAGGATTATGACGCGTTTAGTGTTATTAGGTTCAATTAATTAACCCCTTGAGGATTATGACGCGTTTAGTGTTATTAGGTTCAATTAATTAACCCCTTGAGGATTATGACGCGTTTAGTGTTATTAGGTTCAATTAATTAACCCCTTGAGGATTATGACGCGTTTAGTGTTATTAGGTTCAATTAATCAACCCTTGAGGATTATGACGCGTTTAGTGTTATTAGGTTCAATTAATTAACCCCTTGAGGATTATGACGCGTTTAGTGTTATTAGGTTCAATTAATTAACCCCTTGAGGATTATGACGCGTTTAGTGTTATTAGGTTCAATTAATTAACCCCTTGAGGATTATGACGCGTTTAGTGTTATTAGGTTCAATTAATTAACCCCTTGAGGATTATGACGCGTTTAGTGTTATTAGGTTCAATTAATTAACCCCTTGAGGATTATGACGCGTTTAGTGTTATAGGTTCAATTAATTAACCCCTTGAGGATTATGACGCGTTTTTAGGTTCAATTAATTAACCCCTTGAGGATTATGACGCGTTTTGCCAATGTATTCTGGCTGTTCGTAGACGATTTTATTCAGCTTAGGAAGGGTATGTGGGAGTCAGAGGTTTAAGGGGAGATCTCCACTTGAGGTTTTTTTTTTTACCCCTTTCTCCCTCATGTTTAGCCCCATTTCTTTTGAGATTTTAAGACGTTTGCCCCATTATTTTGACGATTTTAAGAACTTTCAACCCATTTCTGTCAATTTTAAGACCTTTCGTGCCATTTAGGTGTCGATTTTATCCTGGCGAGCGATAGCGAGCCTGTAATTTAAGAGGAACCGGCTTTCAGCCGGGACATTTTTCTACCGAAAAATGTACAAATTAATCTTGAAAAGGGGTCAATGGGGCGTATTTTAAAGTTTGATGGAGGTCTAGGGAATAAACTGAATACCTCCCCTTAAATTAGCATATTAGTTGACACGGATCCTTCCTAAAGTGTATAATATCGTTTAATGATAGCCAGAATAAAGTGTCAATATGCGTCATACTCTTCAAGTTGTTATGCTTGTGTATTACCCTTGCTATGATCCTTGTGCCTCATACAGTATATATACTGAATGCTGCCTAGGTATAAAATGCATATATTAATAATACGGTTAGTTACTGTGGGTATCAACGAATATGTTTGTATTCGCATGTATTCGTTTGAAAATAGTTTTTGTTTAATCGTGTGTGTGTGTGTGTGTGTGTGTTTATAGCTGTATAATAAGTGTGTTTTCATTCTTGAGTGTGTGTGTGTGTGTGTGTGTGTGTGTGTGTTTATAGCTGTATAATAAGTGTGTTTTCATTCTTGAGTGTATGTGTGTGTGTGTGTGTGTGTGTGTGTTTATAGCTGTATAATAAGTGTGTTTTCATTCCTGAGTGTATGTGTGTGTGTGTGTGTGTGTGTGTGTTTATAGCTGTATAATAAGTGTGTTTTCATTCCTGAGTGTGTGTGTGTGTGTGTGTGTGTGTGTGTGTTTATAGCTGTATAATAAGTGTGTTTTCATTCTTGAGTGTATGTGTGTGTGTGTGTGTGTGTGTTTATAGCTGTATAATAAGTGTGTTTTCATTCCTGAGTGTATGTGTGTGTGTGTGTGTGTGTGTGTGTGTGTGTGTTTATAGCTGTATAATAAGTGTGTTTTCATTCTTGAGTGTATGTGTGTGTGTGTGTGTGTTTATAGCTGTATAATAAGTGTGTTTTCATTCTTGAGTGTATGTGTGTGTGTGTGTGTGGGTGGGTATATGCATAAAATTGCAAGCCAGCAGTACATGGTCACACCCACACACACACCGACAGAGAGAGAGAGAGAGAGAGAGAGTTAAAGAAAGAAAGAATGAGCTTGGGAGATTTGTGGGAGATATATGACTGCGTATATGAAGGTTGAAGGCGTTTATTATTTTGGTTACGTCCAGACTACCGCCGCTTCTAGAGACTGCATAACATGGAGATGGGTATGGTCAGCCTAGTCAGAGCTGGTTAAGGGAGCCCACCTCGCCTTTTTTATCTTTCTCTCACTCTCTCTTTGGCTTGTATCCATTTGGCCCCATTCAGCCTAGTATTTTAAGATGTTTACCCCCATCCAGGTGTCAATATTTTCCTGGCGAGCGGTAGCGAGCCAGCATATATATTTGTTGTTTTGACAGCAAGCTAAATTTGTACATTTTTCGATAGAAATATTTCTCCGGCGAAGCCGGATTTCTCCATACGATGCTGGCGAGCGATAAAAAATCGACACCTGGATGGGGATAAACGTCTTAAAACAGTTGGCTGAATGGGGCCAAATGGATACAAGCCAGGGAAAGAGAGGAAAGGAGAGAAAGAAAAAAAAAGCCGGTGACCCCCCTAAGTCGAGGCAGATTACCTTAGGTATGTGTAAAGATGATCTTCTTAGCTGGGGCTGCCTCGAATGGAATATATTTAACATTATCTGGCCCGACGTATAGTAGGTTAAGTTAAGAATGTATGATGATTAAGGTTACTAATAGAGGTTCAGGAAGAGAGAGAGAGAGAGAGAGAGAGAGAGAGAGAGAGAGAGAGAGAGAGAGAGAGAGAGAGAGAGAGAGAGACTGACAGAGACCCGTATACCACCACCACCCCTCACACTCAGATCAAAACAAACCACAGCTCTTCCCCCCCCCCCCCCCCCAACCCCTCCCCAGCGATGAAATTGAGGGCGATCCACCATGAAAGGGAAATTCGTCACGCCCGCTAGCTTGTCTTGATGTAGCCGTGACAGCGTGGTCGGGTGGGCGTTGGGGGGAGGGGGGGGGGGGATTTTTTGCTTCTTGCTGGATGGAGAACCTGAAGACGTTTTATTTATGGAGAATCTGGATACGTTTTTTATGGAGGACTTGGAGACGTTTGTTGTTGTTTATCACGTTGGGTTGGTTGGTTGGGTTGGTTGGTTGGATTTTGTTTAGTGTGTTTTTGTATTGTTTGGGTTTTCTAGTTGGTTGGTTGATTGGTTTCTTATTTTGTTGATTGGATGGTTTGTTAGTCCGTTGATTGTTTGGAGCTTCTAGTTGGTTGCTTGGATGGGTTGTTAGTCCATTGATTGTTTGGAGTTTCTAGTTGGTTGGTTGATAGGTTTGTTGTTTTGTTGATTGGATGGTTTGTTAGTGTGTTGATTGGTTGGGTTTGCTAGTTGATTGGTTGGGTTTCCTGATTGGTTGGTTGGCTTTTACATGACACCATTCAAATCCGTCAATTGTGCAGAATAGACTAAAGGAAATGGCTAAGAAATTTTGCGGATCGTAAGTTTTGTGTAATTCCACTAATACGCTTCCAGGGGGATATATATATATATATATATATATATATATATATATATATATATATATATATATATATATATATATATATATATATATTTATGTTTCGCTCTGCTGCATGTCTGCCTGCCGAGATCGGAACCTCTCCGGGTGGTCAGGGGCCGGGAAAGTGCTGGAGGGACCTTGGTGACCCGGGTCTCTGGGTCTTCTCCTGGATGACCTAGATGTGTGTGAATTTGTATTTTATTTTTGTGTGTTCATTGTTTTATGTTGTGTTGTCCCTATTCTGGCTCTGTCTTGAGTCGGCCACACCCCAAACAAAAAGGAAAAGAGGGGAAAAAAAATAACAAAAAATAGGAAAAGTGTGGATTGGGCCTGAGTATATAGAATAGAATAGAATATAATTTATTTATGTATTTATATTTTTTTGTTTTGCCATACTCATTGTTTCTTGTGAGTCTTTTTCATGCAGATCAAACAATTCCAATCTGTGTTTTACTCTAACTACCCGCAGACGATTTTCTTCTGTTTATTAGGAACCTATCAGAGTTAAACAAAAATTGAGATTATCTTTTATCCTTTTACTTCTAGAGTTTCTCTGTACGAAAAGTAAATTCTACTTGTATTTGGGTTAGATTACAATCTTCGATACATTATCCAAACAGTCGATATTAATAAGAGAGAGAGAGAGAGAGAGAGAGAGAGAATGTGTGTGTGAGAGAGAGAGAGAGAGAGAGAGAGAACACAGCGTGAGATGGACACTAACACACTTCCACCTCTGAATTTGATTTAGATAAATATATTTTTCTGTTTATCTCTTCCGCCTTCTCTGTTCCTCTGTTTATTCCGTTTTCTGTTAGTATTATTTTTATCTCTTCTGCCTCCTTTGTTGGTCTTTTATTCCGTTTTCTGTTATTATTCTGTTTATCTCTTCCGTCTTCTTTGTTCGTCTGTTTATTCCGTTTTCTGTTCATTGTATTTTTTTCTCTCGCTCAACAGGCCTTCGTTACTCCTTGGATTCCTTTCTTTCTTCCTCATGTTTTTCCTTCGTTCCTTCCTTCGTTCGTTCGTGTGTGTGTCGGAGAACTTTAAAGCACTGTATCTGTCCCCTGAACAAACTTGCCCTCGCCTTCCATCCCCCAGATTGCTGTCTCGGACCTCGTTTTCACACTTTCTCACTTTTACACTTTCACACTTTTATATTTTCACACTTTCTCGCTTTCACACTTTCATATTTTCACACTTTTTCGCTTTCACACTTTCTCACTTTCATATTTTCACACTTTCTCACTGTCAGACATTTAATTTTTATATTTTCACACTTTCTAGCTTTCATATTCTCACACTTTCTCACTTTCATATTTTCACACTTTCTCACTTTCATATTTTCACACTTTCTCACTCATATTTTCACACTTATTCAATTGATCACTTTCATATTCTCTCGCTTTATCATTCTCGTACATTTCATTTTCATATTTTCACACTTTCTCACTTTCACAAACTAATCTGCAAACTAATGGGGCAAACATCTTAAAATCTGAAAAAGGATGGGGTTAAATATGAGGGAGAAGGGGATCTAGAAAAACAAACCCAGCTCGTTTTTCCCCTCTCTCTGGGTTGTATACATTTTGCCCCATTCAGCCTACTGTTTTAAAACGTTTACCCCCATCCAGGTGTCAATATTTTCCTGGAGAGCGGTAGCATATATATATATGTTTTGTTTTGACAGCAAGCTAAATTTGTACATTTTTCGATAGAAAAATGTCTCCGGCGAAGCCGGATTTCTTCATACAATGCTGGCTCGCTATCGCTCGCCAGGTATAAATCGACGCCTGGATGGGGATAAGCGTCTTAAAACAGCAGGCTGAATGGGGCCGAATGAATGCAAGCCAGAGAAAAGAAACAAAAAGCAGGTGACCCCCCTTAAGCTGGTATCACACGAGAGCTTTTATTGTCAACATTCTACGATCAACATTTTTCTGGCAACATTTCTGGAAATTTTGCACTGGTATCGGAAACTAGACTGATGATAGATGAATTTAGGCAAAGGAAATATTTTATATGTTGACCTCATTAGCTGCCAGACCAGTGTTGAGGATATATTTCGTGTGATACCGGCTTTACGGTTGGTGACTGCACTGAGAGAGATAGGTTGGGAGGAGGAAGGGGGAGGAAGGAGGAAGGGGGAAGAAGGAGGAGGAGGGACGGGAATAGGGAGAAGGAGGAGGAGCTAGAGAGGAGGGGAGCTAGGAGGAAGGAGGAGGGGGGGAGAGGAGAGGGGGGAGCTAGGGAGGAGGGAGGAGATAGGGAGGAGGGGGGAGAGGAGAGTGGAGGGAGAGGAAGGAGGGAGGGAGGAGGGGGGGAGGAGGAGGGAAAGGAGGAGGAGGAGGAGGGAGGAGGAGGGAGAGAGGGGAAAGGAGGAGGAAGAGAGGAGGAGGAGGAGTAGGGAGGAGGAGGAGAGGAGGGGGGAGGAAAGGAAGGAGCGAGGGAGGGAGGGAAGGAGGAGGGGAAGTTGGGGAAGGATGGTGAGGAGGTGGGAGCGAGGAGGGAGGGTGGGGAGATAGAGGGGGATGGGATAGGGAGGAGGGGAGGAGGGGAGGAGGAGGAGGGGGGGGAGGAGGAGTGGGAGAAGGAGGAGGGAGTGAGCTAGGGAGGGAGGAAGGAGGATGGGGAGAAGAGGTGGGGAGTGGGAGGGAGAGAGGGGGGAGGAGGGAGGTGGGAGGGAAGAGGGGGAGAAGGAGAGGGTGAGAGAAGAGGATGGGGAGGAAGAAGAGAGAGGAGGAGGGATTTGATTTGATTTGATTTGATTTGAGTATTTTATTAAGTTGGTATAAATACAGGATATACAAATGTTGCATACATACAGTATGTATATACACGGAGACTCAAAAGGCTGAAGATGATTGGACTTTCTTCCCCCCAGTCTATATTGTAATATATATATATACAAATCAATATTTACCCTACATAAATACAGACAGAAAAACAACCAAATTACTGTATATGACATCCTGTGTTTAGGAGACAAGGGCTGGTAGTTAATCCCTGCCAATCCCCAGTGGGCTGGAAAACGGCCAGATTTTCTCTTAACGAGGAAACCGGACCGCCCCTCAGCCCACCTGGGGGCACTTAGCAGATATTCACACCCTTCGGGCAAACTAATTTATTTCTTTTTAATTATACCCATGGATACACCAAGCTACCTACATTTTGGCGACTTGTAAATTGTAGATAGTAGCTAGACAATTATAGTAGGCTACATCAATATAGTAATACAAGTACAATTATAGTAGGCTACATCAATATAGTAATACAAGTACAATTATAGTAGGCTACATCAATATAGTAATACAAGTACAATTATAGTAGGCTACATCAATATAGTAATAATACAAGTACAATTATAGTAGGCTACATCAATATAGTAATACAAGTACAATTATAGTAGGCTACATCAATATAGTAATACAAGTACAATTATAGTAGGCTACATCAATATAGTAATACAAGTACAATTATAGTAGGCTACATCAATATAGTAATACAAGTACAATTATAGTAGGCTACATCAATATAGTAATACAAGTACAATTATAGTAGGCTACATCAATATAGTAATACAAGTACAATTATAGTAGGCTACATCAATATAGTAATACAAGTACAATAGTAGGCTACATCAATATAGTAATACAAGTACAATTTAAAACAGTAAGTATAATAATATAATTTATAGTGAATATCAGTAGTTCTATTTTTCAGGCCATTCACTTCAGGAGGAGGGATGGGAGTCGGGAAGAGGGAGGAAGGAAGGAGGAGGAGGAGGGAGGAGGGGGGAGTAAAGATGAGGGTGGAGAGAGGAGGAGGGAAAAGGGGGGAAGGAAGGAGGAGGTGGAGTAGGGGGAGGAGGGAGGTGTAAAGATGTGGGCAAGGAAGGAGGAGGGGAGTTTACGGAGGAAGGCACACGAGGTGACATCCAACTTATCATGTCAGACAAAAACGGATGGCTAGAATCGTTTTACATCAATCCAATAATATAAATCGGCGTTAATCATGTGAATTGTATATTATAATTAGGTAACACCTTGATCTAGTTGAATTACGAATGGTTTGGGTATCCATTCGTGCGTATAGTAATTAATGCCCCGTGCGCAAGATGTAAACATTGTCATGATCTGACTCCGTGACGTCACAGATTAGGCTCCGCCCCTTTGGACCTCCCCGTCTCTTTCCGCCTCTAGACTAACTTTGGCGGCGCACGTTTCTCTTGCTCTCTGTGTTCTCGTGTGTTTGCGGTGTTTATCGGCTATCTGCGGCGTTCATCGGCGCTTCATGGGGTGTCCGTGGGTCACTGGAGTATCGGGAGGGATAATGGGAGCCTGCGATCGCCACCAAGGACAAGGTAAAAATTGCATTGAAAATCTTATTGCCCGCCGCCATCGTTATCAGCATCCTCCTCCCGTCTGTTGTGCCTCTAATAACCTCTGTGTTGCTTATATATTATCGATGTGATGACAATGCTTAATTATTCCTGACTTCATTTGTTGATATATTGAGGTATTATAGCAATGGATGGTGGGTATATAGATAGATAAATATGAAGTACTAAGTTATCTCGGTCTTCATCGTTTACGCCATGCTTTCACATCAATGCCATTATCACCTGAAGGCGTTCGTTGTTTATAACATAAGTTACGCTATGGGAAGGAGAGTTGAGTAATTGTGAGGTGATTGATGTATATATTGAGGGACTAAGGATCATTGTTTGCGTAAGTTAGAATTATTCGTGACCCAAGTGCATTTTACATATTACCATAGCATTGTCCTACACATCATACGTAGTCCCTATACATAGTATCATCCACATAATATAAACACAGTGGTGTACAGACTACATAAACATATACCAATATTGGATATACCCCATAATAAAAAACACATATACGGATATACCTACATAATAAACACATATAGTGGGATATACCTACATAATAAAAACATATACAATATTGGATATACCTACATAATAAACAAATATACAATATTGGATATACCTACATAATACACATATACAATATGGATATACCTACATAATAAACATATACAGTATTGGATATACCTACATAATAAACACATATACAGTATTGGATATACCTATAATAAACACATATACAATATTGGATATACCTACATAATAAAACACATATACAGTATTGGATATACCTACATAATAAACACATATACAGTATTGGATATACTATAAACACATATACAGTATTGGATACCTACCTACATAAAAACACATATACAGTATTGGATATACCTACATAATAAACACATATACAGTATTGGATATACCTATAATAAACACATATACAATATTGGATATACCTACATAATAAACACATATACAGTGATAATGTATTATAATAAACACATATACAGTATTGGATATACCTACATAATAAACACATATACAGTATTGGATATACCTACATAATAAACACATATACAATATTGGATATACCTACATAATAAACACATATACAGTATTGGATATACCTACATAATAAACACATATACAGTATTGGATATACCTATATAATAAACACATATACAGTATTGGATATACCTATACAATATAGGATGTTCCTCAACTATAATTACGTGATACTTTATTATTTAGTATATGGGGTATAGACTATATAGTATATGAGGTATAGACTATAGTATAATATTCATACTCCACCTCACAACACATTCTTCCACCCTTCAACACATCACCCTACCCCGCAACACATCCTGCTACCTCACATCCCACCACGCAACACCCAGCTGCGCAGGTCCGTACCCCGCAACACACTCCTTGTCCTCCACCCCACCTTACACCACATTCCCCCACCCACCCCACCCCACAACACACTCCTCCCCCCTCACAACCCACCGCGCAACACCAGCTGCGCAGGTCCGTACCCCGCAACACAAGCCTCCACCCCTCCCCACAACACATCCCCCCCACCCCACAACCCACTCCTCCACCCCACCCCACAACACCCCCCCCCCCCCCCCCCCCACAACACCCCTCAACACACCCGCTACCATAGATAATAGATAAACTCTATGCCCGCTACCTCACATCCCACCGCGCATTAACTCCCGCGCAGTTGCACCCCGCAACACTTCACCACACCTACTCACTGGAGTTGTCGAAAAGGGGCTCTAGTCCTGACGCTATTCTTGACTTTCGGTGTGCTGGCTTAATAATCTAGAAGGGTTGATAGCCTCTGAAGTCCTATGTTAACTAACTAATTAACACAATACACCACGCATTCCAACACACATCCCCCCATCGTGCAACACCTCACCTCGCCACCCACCATCCCACACCCCATTGCGCAACACCCTCCGGGCAGCTCCCTACCCCGCCACACACTACCCCATCCCACTGCGCCCAACACCACCGCCACCCCCACCTGATCCCACCCCACACCACCACCCCACCTGATTCCACCCACCAACATCCCACCTCCATCCCACCCCACCCACCACCATGCCACACCACACCACCCCACACCAACCCACCCCACCCCACCCCACCCTTTTACCCTTTATAAGCTGTTCTTTTTCTCTTACATATAGTTTAGGTAGATCAGGTATTCATAATAGCTTTAGTAGAGTAGGTACAAGCAGCCTCGTGAGAATCAATGCATATTCTGATTCTGATTCTCATTCTCATTCTCATTCTCTCTCTCTCTCTCTCTCTCCCCCCGTCTCTCTCTCGCTCTCTCTCTCTCCCCCCCCCGTCACGTCACTGCCTTCAACTCATTACAAGAGATTAGCTTCATTATCGTCTTTTGCCTCCCCTCCTGCTCCCACCATCCCTTCCTCCCTCATATATTTTTCCTTCGCCTCTCCTTTATTCTATTCTTAATTATCCCTTTCCTATGTCAGTAATCTCATCGTCTCTCCTCTCCGTTTATTCTATGTTATATTCCCTTCTTATGGCGTATATATATATATATATATATAGCTAGCCTATAATTCCTCTCTACTCTCTGCTCATTCCACCTTACTTCTTTTCCCTCCTCCTGCTCTACTGATCACCATTTTTCTTCTAACGTCCCTTCTCCTATCCTCCTCCTCCTCCTCCTCTTTCGCGAACCATATTATACTTTCTCTACATTATCACATTGTTGTCACCATACTCCGCCAGCCCCCCCCCCCCTCTCTCTATCTATCTATATATCCATCTATCTATCTATCTATCTATCTATCTATCTATCTATCTATTACTCTTTCTCACACCACTGTTTGTTCATCTCTCTCTCTCTCTCTCTCTCCTCTCTCTCTCTCTCCTCTCTCTCTCTCTCTCTCTCTCTCTCTCTCTCATCCCGTAATCTCCTTCTGTCACTAACTTCTCGGCTTCCTCACTTCCTCCTCCACCCCACCCTCCCGTCCTCCCGGGTCTTTCATCACTTTCCCATCCTCACTTATTTCCGCCATTTTGGGTCCTCATTTCCTCATCTCTTTAGCCTTTGTTTGGCCCTTCCGCCCTTTCTTTAGCCTACTTAAATTTGTTTTTTGTTAGATGTGTGAATTTTTGTTTTGTGTTTGTTCGTTGTTTTATGTTTACCCTGTTCTTGCTCTGTCTTGAGTCGGCCACCCCAAGAAAAGAAAACAAATAGAATAAAATAGAACATAAAAATAAAAATAGGAAAATGGGGATTGGGCCTGAGCATATGGACGGATGGGTGGTGTTGTTTTTTTGTTATAATATTTCGTGTCCTTTATTTGCACGTCATATTTTGTTTACACTTTTCTGCACTTAATTTATTTCATGTTTTTCTCTTTTTTTTTTTTTTTTTTTTTTTTCCCTGTTCTTAATTTTATGTTATGTTACTCCTAGCACCCCATTGCTTTGTTATTACTCCTAGCACCCATTGCTTTATGTTACTCCTAGCACCCCATTGCTTTATGTTATGTTACTCTAGCACCCCATTGCTTTATGTTGTTACTCCTAGCACCCATTGCTTTATGTTATGTTACTCCTAGCACCCCATTGCTTTATGTTATTACTCCTAGCACCCCATTGCTTTGTTACTCCTAGCACCCCATTGCTTTATGTTATGTTACTCCTAGCACCCCATTGCTTTATGTTATGTTACTCCTAGCACCCCATTGCTTTATGTTATGTTACTCCTAGCACCCCATTGCTTTATGTTATGTTACTCCTAGCACCCCATTGCTTTATGTTATGTTACTCCTAGCACCCCATTGCTTTATGTTATGTTACTCTAGCACCATTGCTTTATGTTATGTTACTCCTAGCACCCATTGCTTTATGTTATGTTACTCCTAGCACCCATTGCTTTATGTTATGTTACTCCTAGCACCCCATTGCTTTATGTTATGTTACTCCTAGCACCCCATTGCTTTATGTTATGTTACTCCTAGCACCCCATTGCTTTTCTATCTGGTCTATAATTTGTCCACTTGTTTGCGATATACTGTATAGATTTCGTTTTGTTCATTGTATTTTTTTTTTTATTTTTTTTTATTTTTTTTTTTATTTTTATTTTTTTTGTTGCATAATGTGTTTTTTTCATTGGCCCGTATATTCTGCCTTTTTCCGTCTATTCGTTTTATGTCTATATGTGCATTATAGGTGTATTTTAACTGGTATTTCTGTTAAATATCGATGATTACGGCTCCAACTTCCTCATAGCCTGAAGCTCACAAGTGGTCAATTGTCCCTTGTTTATCATTCATGGTTTTTTTCTTCACTTTCTATCTCATTTGTGCTAAAATAGAAGGTACAGTCGCGCTAATAAGTCATTCCCCAGCTATCATTATGTTTGGCTTGCTCTGTGCTGTATTAATGTCTGTCAGATGTTGAATAGGGTGGGTAAGTGTAGAAACTTGTTTACATATTTCACTCGATATGAAGAAATGAAGCTTAGATATTGCTGATACCAATTATTGATCAAAACATACTTGGTGCCGAGACTTCACCTATTAGCGCGACTGTACTATAGGGAAATATTAGTTAGGTTAGGATGAAGTAAGAAATCTCTCTCTCTCTCTCTCTCTCTCTCTCTCTCTCTCTCTCTCTCTCTCTCTCTCTCTCTCTCTCTCTCTCTCTCTCTCATCCCCGGCGCTAAATAAGAGTAAATGTAGCTTTTATACCAGTTTGCATTAGAGAGAGAAGAGGTAAACAGGCGAGGGTGGGGGAAGGAGAGAGAGAGAGAGACAGAGAGAAGAAATTAGATAGATAGATAGATAGAGAGATATTTCTATTTTACTGGAGCTTAACCCGTCTAGGCCTAACCTGATTCTGTGTAACCTAAGTCAGCCTGACCTAACCCCACGTATGCTGACCTAACCCCACGTATGCTGACCTAACCCCACGTATGCTGACCTAACCCCACGTATGCTGACCTAACCCCGCTTAAGGGGGTAGCTTTTATTTATTGGTCTATTTATGTATTTATTTATTTTGTTTTTCAGTTTCCTCCATAGACCTTTATTAAACCTTTAAAAAACATACCGTACCGAAGATCACCCTTCGAGTTAAATTTGTATATATTTCGTTAGAATAATGACCCGGCCGACGGCCGATCTCTCCTTTATTAAAGGTTTGCTATCGCTCGCCAGGCAAAGATTGACACCAACATGACACAACCATTCTTATTACTGACAACAAAATGGGCGAAGGTCTTAACATTTGCCAAATAATGGGGCTGAACATGAAAGAGAAGGGGGTTCAAAATACAGAATACAAAGAATACTTCCCTTTAACCCCTTCTGTACCGTCGACGTCTTTGTAATTATATTTTAGCTATATTAAGAGGATTTATTACAGTTTAAAAAGGATCTGTGGTTGGTAAAAGGGTTAAGGGGAGATCTCCACTTAAGGGATTTTTTTCTTGACCCCTTTCTCCCTCATGTTTAGCCCCATTGCTTTTGATATTATAAAACGTTTGCCCCATTAGTTTAGCGATTTTAAGAAATTTCACCCCATATTAAGACCTTTCGTACCATTCAGGTGTCAATTTTATCCTGGCGAGCGATAGCGAGCCTGTAATTTAAGAGGAACCGGCCTTCGGCCGGGAAATTTTTCTACCGAAAAATGTACAAATATATCTTGAAAGGGACTCAAGGGGGTGTAATTTTAAGCTTTATGGAGGTCTATGGAACAAACTAAATACCTCCCGTTAAGTGAGATAGTTCGAGGCCTGTGAATTGCTGAAGGCCTTTTTGAAACTGAATGTAATCGCTTAATAGTAACTGGAATAAAGTGAAAGGACGTCGCCGGTACAGAAGGGGTTAAACGTTCAGAATACAGAATACAAATAATACTTCCCCTTAAACGTTGTCTGGGCGGCGTGGGCGTGTAAATGTTGTCTGGGCGGCGTGGGCGTGTAAATGTTGGCTAAGAAATGTTGTTGGGTAAACGAAGTTAGCAGGCCCAAGAGACCGACACAAAAATTTAGGTCATGGAAGGAACTAAACCAGTATTTGTTGTCTTGCCTTCCTGCCTCTCTTAAGGGGAGGCAGACCGGTGTTTTTTTGGACCACCTCCCTAATGTTTAGGCGAGCGATAGGTCTTAAAATCGACAAACTATTGGGCCGAACGTCTTTAAATCTCAAAACTAATGGGGCTAAGCATGGGGGGGGGGGGAAGGGGCCAGAAAAACCAACCATCTCCCCTTAAAGCACAGAAGGTGTATCTAGAAAGAAAAAAAGCGGTACAATTAACCCTTTCAAGCTCCAATACGCGTTTCTGTTCTGTTTCTGGCTACTATTATACGATTTTATTCAGATTAGTAACGGTATATGGAAGTCAGAGGGTTGATTGAGATTGTATTTACCCTTTCAATACCCACAGATACTTCCCAAGCTGCATACAATCGTCTAATGATAGCTTCAAAGGGTTAAATGTAAACAAAAATATTGTTTGGTTATTTATAGACTGTAAAACAAGTTGGGTGTTAAAGGGGATTTATTTTATTTTTTTTCTGGACCCCCGTCTCCCTCTTGCTTAGCCCCATTTGTTTTCAGATTGTAAGACGTTCGTTCCATTACTTTGGCGATTTTTTAGAACTTTCGCCCCATTTTTGTGTTATCAAGACCTTTCGTGTCATTGAGGTGTCGATTGTTTCCTGGCAAGCGATAGCAAGCCTGTAATTCTGGGAGAAGGCCGGGACATTTTTCTACCGAAAAATGTATAAATTTATCTTGAGGTGTTTGTTTTAAGCTCGATAGAGGTCTTGGAAGGAAACTGAAATGATAATATATAAAGGACAAAATCAACTAAACAATAACCACTACCCCTTTATATTGCTATGACAAGTGTTGATCATTTATGGCAGACAGTTTCTCTCTCTCTCTCTCTCTCTCTCTCTCTCTCTCTCTCTCCTCTCTCTCTCTCTCTCTCTCTCTCTCTCTCTCTCTCTCTCTCTCTCTCTCTCTCTCTCTTTCCATATTGTGCCTGCTCTTTGTTTTTTTTACTCAAATGTTATGCGGTTTGGTTTAAGAAAGAGAGAGAGAGAGAGAGAGAGAGAGAGAGAGAGAGAGAGAGAGAGAGAGAGAGAGGAAAATGGGAAATAGGAAATAACCAAAATACGAGGAGACACTTTCAGATGATAAGAGTTGCAGGGAGAGAAAAAATACGAAATAAAGAGAGCCTGGAAAATGACACTGCCACCATTTTCCTGCTCCACCACCACCACCACCACCTTCCCTGGGCTATTGTTGTGTGTTGTGTGGGATGTTTTGCAGAGGATGTGGGGTGTGTTGCAGAAGTGTGGGGTGTGTTGAAGATGTGGGGTGTGTTGCAGAAGTGTGGGGTGTGTTGCAGAAGTGTGGGGTGTGTTGCAGAGGTGTGGGGTGTGTTGGCTATAATGTGGAGAAGGAGTCTAGACACTGGTGACATACCAGATAGCTTGAAAAACGCAATAATTGTCCCACTGCATAAAGGAGGGAGTAAAGCACTACCAAAAAACTACCGCCCGGTAGCGCTAACCTCTCACATCATTAAAGTTTTCGAACGAGTCCTGCGAAGAAAAATGTCAAAATTCATGGAGACAAAATTAACTACACAACACCGGTCAACATGGGTTCAGAGCGGGAAGATCATGTCTCTCACAACTTTTGGAACACTATGACAAAATTCTTAAAGCGCTAGAAGAAAAGAAAAACGTGGATGTCATTTACACCGATTTTGTTAAGGCATTTGATAAATGTGACAATGGTATAATAGCCCACAAACTAAAAGCAAAAGGTATAACGGGGAAAATCGGACGGTGGATATACAATTTCCTCGTAAACCGGAAACAAATAAGTAGCAGTACACCAAGTCACATCTGAGCCTTCGAATGTCAAAAGCTCAGTGCCCAAAGGAACAGTGTTAGCACCCCTTCTGTTCCTCATACTAATTTGCGACATAGATACCAACACCAGACACAGTACGGTGTCGTCTTTTGCTGATGACACAAAATTAAGCAAGATAGTAACACACAAGAAGACACAGGCCGACTGCAGGAAGACTTGAATGTAGTGTCCAGTGGACCAGGGAAAACAACATGCAATTCAATGAGGAAAAATTCCAATTAATACGGTACGGAGATAATAATGGTGTTAAAGAAATTACAAATTACTTAACAGAATCTAACCACATAATAGAACGGAAAGACAGTGTGAAAGACCTTGGGGTATTAATGTCTGAAAATATGGGTTTCAAAGTACATAACCAGGTCAAAGTGGCGGCTGCGAAACGTCTAACGGGTTGGATTCTGCGTACTTTTAAAACACGCGGTGAAGTACCTATGATAACGCTCTTCAAATCTCTAGTGCTACCGCGGCTTGAATACTGTAGCGTATTAACATCCCCATACAAGCAGGTGAAATAAATGACGTAGAGAGTGTACAAAGAAATTTCACTTCGCATATAAGTTCGATAAAACATCTACACTATTGGGAGCGTTTAAGAGCACTGAATCTGTACTCACTGGAACGTAGAAGAGAACGTTACCTAATAATATACACGTGGAAAATCGCAGAGGGTTTAGTACCAAACCTACATACTCCGATAGTCCTGACATTCAGTGATAGGAGAGGCGGGGAATGCGAAATCCCCCGGATGAATAACAGGGGTGCTATGGGCTCTCTGCGAGAGGGCTGGTTATCACACAGAGGCCCACGTCTCTTCAACAAACTCCCACGGCGAGTAAGAGACATGAGGGACATCTCGTTAGACAACTTCAAGAGAGCCCTAGATGTCGAACTGCAAAAAGTGCCAGACGAGCCCATCCTCGCAAGGGAGCGAGCTGTCGCTTCAAACAGTCTACTGCACCAAATCACCACCCATAACGAGGGGCATCGCGCTCCTTGGTGCCGCTAGAAGAGCGGCGAACACATCAAAAGGTATCAAAAGGGATAGGATGCCATTAATCAAGAGAGCAATAAATACAGAACATATTGATTCATTAATCAAGACAGCAATAAATACAGAACATATTGATTCATTAATCAAGACAGCAATAAATACAGAACATATTGATTCATTAATCAAGACAGCAATAAATACAGAAACATATGATTCATTAAACAAGACACCTATATATATAGAACATATTGACACATTAATCAAGACAGCAATAAATACAGAACATATTGATTATTAATCAAGACAGCAATAAATACAGAACATATTGATTCATTTCGTTTGACGCGAACTTGCCTTCTATTCAGCACTTAACCCTTTGAGTACCAGCGACGCGTGTTATATTGTATTCTAGCTATGTTTAGACGATATTATGCAGCTTAGGAAGGCTCTGTGGTTGTTAAAAGGGCTGGTTGAGATAGTTTGAAGCCTTATCATAGCTAGAGGTCCTTCCCAAGCTGAAATATATAGCCTAATAGTTGCCAGAATATGATGAAAAGGGCGTCCCTGGTACTGTAGGGGTTAAGGGGTTAGGGGGTTAGGGGGTTAAGGGGGTTAGTTAAGGTGCCTTACTAATTTGCTTAGCTTTTTCTCAGAGGTATATGAAGCAGTAGATAGTGACAAGTCATATGATATTATATATTTAGATTTCAGTAAAGCTTTCGACAGAGTCCCTAATGAGAGATTGATGAGAAAGGTTGAGGCACATGGAATAGGAGGGTCGTTGTTGGGATGGATTAGGTCATGGCTAATTGGTAGGAAACAGAGAGTCAGCATAAATGGTACCAAGTCAGAGTGGGGAGCAGTCAAAAGTGGTGTCCCCCAGGGATCGGTATTAGGTCCCCTGTTGTTTCTTATATACATAAATGACCTAGATTTAGGTATAACTAGTAGGATAAGTAAATCTAAAATGGGGAGATCAATTGATTCAGATAGCGATATAGAGTGGACTCCAAAGGGATCTAGATACCTTACATGAATGGTCAGTAAATTGGCAGATGAAGTTTAACATTGACAAATGCAGGGTATTAAAGATTGAAGATGCAAACAAATGTTAAATAGAAACTAGCTAATTTAGAATTAGAAAATTCAGACTGCGAGAAAGATCTAGGTGTGTTTGTTAGCAATGATTTGAAGCCTAGAAAACAGTGTATAAGCGTTCGTAATAAGGCAACTGGAACTCCTGTTCTCTTGCTTGGCCTCTCTTACTGATTTTCTTTGTGCCTCATTTACACTGAGAGCAATCCAGCTAGCTCTCACAAACACCTCCTCCTCCTATCCACTTCACTACACTAAACATGCACACCACACTTCATTCTTCCACACCAAATTAAAAAAAAAAAAAATTATGAATTGTTCGCCCAGACTCGGAGTACCCAGGGGGGGGGACCATAAATGCCCCCTCACCCGACCAACCATCCCTGACCACCACACACTATTACCTGGACCTCGGCCTGTTACTCTTTCTATTAATTTCTGCAACATTCGCGGACTTTCCTCTAACTTTCACTCTGTTGAGCACCATCTCTCCTCCTACAAACCTGATCTTCTCTTCATCACCGAAACTCAGGTGTCTGTAGCAACATCCAGCAACCCCTTCTCTGTATCCTCCTACTTTCTCTATCCTAGTTTCAAAGCCAAAGGCGGATGTTGTGCATATGTGCACAACAAACTCACTTGCTCTCTGTTCCCGATTTCGACTCCTCTGAATTATCAACTTTATGGCTAAAACTTTCCTGTCAGTCTCTTACTAAATATTTCTGTGCTGTCTATCTTTCCCCTAACTCTACCAACTTTCCCAAATTCTTTGACTATCTAAACTCTACAGTGGAACACATTCTATCCATTTCTCCTTTCTCAGAAATCTCCATCTTAGGAGATTTCAACGTTCACCACCGCCATTGGCTCTCCTCTCACACTAATGATCACCTGGTGACACAAGCCCTAAGTCTTTTCTATTACTAAATGACCTAGAGCAGGTTAGTTCCAGGCAAACCCAACCGTATCCCGGATCGCATCGGAGATCGGCCAACATTCTTGACCTGTTTCTAACTTCTAACCCTTCTTCTTATCCTGTCGATCGTTTTCTCCTATCGGGCTCTTTCGACCATAAACTTATCTCTGTCACCTGTCCTATCTCTCCAGTACAGCCACCCGATGACTACGAGCCGGCGGCGCTTGTGGCCACTTTGGCGCTGACGGACGGGGAGGGCTCTTCGGGCAGTACTTCTTTGATTTCCCATGGAATGATTTCTGCTTCCATGGACGAGAGGAACCGAGGAGAGTGCTGAAAGCATTACCGAGGGGTAATCCTCTTATTCTTGTTTTTTTTTGGGGCATGGAAGCATACATTCCATTCTCTTTCTCTCAGACTTAATGCTAAAAAAATCTTGGTTTACTCACGCTGTTTCTATTGCTGTCCGCAATAAGGAGGAAAGCATTGCAAAACGGTAAGACGCCTTAAAACTCAAGGACTCTCACTTCATTCATATGTTTCTGCCCGGAATCAAGCCAAATCTGTTCTTCGACTTGCCAAAACACTATTTCATCAATCAATAAATGCACTGAACTATCCAAACCTCTAGCTCTTCCCAACGCTTTCTGGCATCTAGCCAAAAAACCTCTTCCAACAATTTCTCTTCCTCGTCTTTCCCTCCCCTTTCCCACTCTGGATGGCACAACCATCACTTCTTCCTCTGACAAAGCCATTAAACTCTTCGCTCCAAACTTTTGCTTAGAAACTCCACCTTGGATGATTCCGGTGCTATTCCTCCCTCTCCGCCCTCCTCTCTCTTACTTACTGCCTAATATCCTAATTCTCTTCTAAAGGATGTACTTTCTACCATCTCTGGGCTTAACATCTAATATAAGGCGTATCGGTCTCGGAACGTGTTCCTCCTGTTGTTCTCAAAAACTGTGCTTCCGGGCTGGCTCCCCGCCTAGGCAAACTCTTTTCGTCTCTGTCTATCCTCTAAACGTCTTCCCTTCATGCTGGAAGTTTGCTCACATTCAACCTGTCCCAAAGAAGGGTGACCGCTCTCAACCCTCCAACTATCGTCCAATTGCTCTTATCTCTTGTCTTTCTAAAGTTTTTGAAACTATTCTTGCTTCCAAATTTCGTAAGCATTTCTCTTCTCATAATCTGCTCTCAGATCGCCAGTATGGCTTCCTTAAGGGTCGCTCTACTGGTGATCTTCTTCATATCTTACTAACTCTTGGTCATCATCCCTTCGGGACTTCGGTGAGACTTTTCTATTGCACTAGACATAACGAAAACCTTCGATAGAGTCTGGCATAAATCTTTAATTTCTAAACTACCCTCCTTCGGTTTTCTATCCCTCCATCTGTGCCTTTGTCTCTAATTTCCTTTCCGGCCGTTCCATAGCCGCGGTTGTGGACGGCCATTGTTCACTTCCTCACTCTATAAACTCCGGTGTTCCTCAGGGCTCGGTCCTATCTCCTATTCTCTTTCTAATTTTTATAAATGATCTCCTTAACTGTACCTTAATTCCCATCCATTCATACGCAGACGACTAAACCTTGCACTACTCCATTAGTTTTTCAGAACGCCCCAGCCAGCAATCCCTCAACGACAAACGTAATGAAGCATTAGAACTCTTAAATTCTGATCTAAATACTATTTCCAATTGGGGCAGAGAAAACCTTGTTAACTTTAATGCTTCCAAAACCCAATTTCTCCATCTATCTACCCGTCAGGATCTCCCAGCGGACTATCCCTTATTCTTCAACAATACAAAAATCAACCTTCATCTTCTCTCAATATTCTTGGTGTCTCTTTTTCTTCTGCTCTCATTTGGAAGGACCATATTACCATGTTTGCTAAGGCAGCCTCCCAGAAGCTGGGTGTGCTCAACCGCCTTAGGGGGTTCTTTTCCCCTGCACAGCTTCTTGCTCTGTACAGGGGCATAGTGCGCCCTTGTATTGAGTATTGTTCACATGTGTGGGGAGGTTCCTCTAACACTGCTCTCCTAGACAAAGTTGAAAGGAAGGCCTTTCGTATCATTAACTCCCGTCCACTCACCAACTCTCTGCAATCTCTCTCTCTCCGCCGCAATGTTGCATCTCTCTCGCTATTCTATCGCTACTATAATAATCAGTGTTCCTCAGAGCTATCTCAGTGCATACCACCTCCTTTACGTAGGGCACGTGGTACCCGTCTTGCAACTCAATCCCACCCCTACTCTGTGCAACTCTACTACCCAAGAGTGAAACGTTACTCTCAAACTTTCTTCTACTCAACAGCTGAGCTCTGGAACTCTCTCCCAGAATCAGTATGTCCCTCTTCCTATGACTTAAATTGCTTCAAACTCCGTGTGTCCAGGCATTTTGGCTCGAACGTCCCTTGATTTTGGCCCTGTCACTCTTTCAACTATGGGGGAGGCACTCGCTATAGGCAGTTATGCCTTTTGCCTCCCTCAATCACATAGAAGAAAAAATATTAAAAAATAAAAAATAAAAAAAATTAACATACCCCAATAATAGCCCTAAAAAATGATTTAAAGCTATCAAACGTTTGATTGAGCTAGTGTAATAGTGCAGTGGAGTTTTACACTGACAAGGTCGGATTATATGCACACGTAAACTGTTGAAATCCCTCCTGTGACACTAAGTTTAACAGTGCTCATCTCCTGCAGCGGCGGAACGGGGTTCAAGATGGCCCCAGAAAATTAGGTGAGGACCTGAGTCGTCTGGTGATTGGGACTGGCTCCTCACCACAACCTCAAGCCGTTCTCAGCCGCCAGATTCTCCGCCACAACCTGCAGGTTTAATAAATGTGATCACAACCTGTGGTCAGAATCAAACGCCAGCTCAGTTCGGTCTGGCTAGTTTCAGTAGCATACATGCCAGTTTTTAGCATGATTTGCCGCTTTGCGAGTAGGTTTCACAGGCCTGCACAAACCCTCGAAAAATATCCAAAACACATGCCCAATTTGTAGCATCACACTGGACTGGATACTGTTGGGCTTGGCATGTCCCCAAACTGAACGTGTATGAGAGGCTTCTTTAAAGGATTTGACCTAACTTCTGTGCATTTACCAATGTAGAATGGTGGACCGTCGTCACTCAATGTGGACTGTATGATATGTATTGTAATCTTATCAGTCATTATTTAGCCAGAGTATCTATTAATGTACTATAATATTTAATTGTTGTTCATCTGTTGCGGACATCTTGAGGTTATTTTAAAGTTGATTTAAATTACGGAGTTTTTTAGGGCTGTGCGTTGGCGCTGCGCTAATATCCACTGTATTTGATTTATTTGTAACCTCTGGTGGCCAGAGTTACGTAGCCTGGTACACAAGAAGTAAGGGATTGTTATCCAGATTCTTTCTAGTTTACTTCACTTATGCGATGTAGTATACTGTATTTACTACAGGTTTCAATGGAGAGAGCCCACAAGCGCAGTTTTTGTGTTCGATAAATGTATGATTAATGGTTTTTTTTTTAAATTAAAGCAACATATACTTGTTGACCTAATTCCTTGGTTTATTATTTGCTCAACGACTCGCTATGTAAGATCATTATTGAGGACACCTATAATCTCTGGCAAGATGACACAGATGGAATCGGAGAGGTGTTCGCTGTGGCCCATATTAACGCCATTAATCGAACGATTCAGACAACTACATTGAGAACATTAGCTAAATCGGGAGGGGAATTCGAGGGTGAAACTATTGTATATTCGTCTCGACTTTATTTGAGAACGACCCCCGGATATTTTTGCTTATGAATGGAACAAGGATATCATGTACCCCCGTCTGTACGGACGACGTCTTTTTATTTTTTATTTTCATCTACATTTGGATGATTTTATGAAGCTTAGGTAGCCATATATGGTAGGTTAAAAGGACTACTTGAGATAGTTTGTAGCCTCTAAAATGGTATACGTCCTTCCTAAGCTGACTACAATCACAATAATATTTACCATACATATAGATGAAGAACGAACAGTCACCGGTACATTGTGTACAGTATTATTATTGTTTTCCCTACAATACGCCATTAACGGTCGGTATGATAATAACATTTATTATAGAGGTGTTCTTTTGAATTAAGAATAATTACATGACTAGATTGCGTTGCACCTATATTTTATTTTCCCCCTTTCAATGCATGTGTGATCGATATAATATACAAGTCAGGTGTCTCTCTCTCTCTCCTTCCTATGCACACACACATACATACATACATACATACATGCACATATATATATATATATATATATATATATATATATATATATATATATATATATATTCTCTTTTAAACAGACGAGGTTAAAAGCAATAGCAGTTTCAGCATTCAGGATTTTATTTTTACAGCTTTCAATAGTTCTAACAATTTTCCTCTGGGGTTCAGAGATGAGGTACAAAAGGTTAGCAAAATTCATGGTGGATCCAACGTTTCACAAGTAAACATCTTGCATCTTCAGGGAATGGAGAGGTAATGATTAGAATAGGGACAAAGCATCATATTTATACAAAATTCGAGGATCAAGTAGAGGGAGGTGGGCGGAGCTACTGGGTGTGTGGTGGCTGTTCATTGGTGGAAGGCAGTCTATTCGCGAGACGGGCACTACATCTTATCGGTGGTTGGTTGTTGGCTGTGGGTGGCTGTGATTGGTTGGTGTTGTCAGTTGTGTGCTGAGCTTGGAAGCGTAAGGGAGGGGGGCGCGGGGCGAGAGGAGGCGGGGGGGGGCAGCATGCCTGTAGCGCTTGCCTGAAGGAAGAATTTGAAGGTCTTGTTACTCAGTTACTTGTTCGTCAAGGGGAATCCACGCAATGCGAGCTAAGCTCATTATTATCGCGCCTCCTTAACTGGGAATGTATTGCGTGAAATGCATGTTAAGTGTTTTTATGTATCGTTAGAATGGCTGTGGATGTGTGTGTAGTCTGTATTTTAGCCAATTGGCGACATCTGGAAACGAAGGCTTGGGTTAATCTGTACGGTACCATTCTCACTACGGTACCAGTCTCACCCGAAGGTTTAGGTTGACCAGTAGCTTTTGTTGACCAGTACGATACCCATCTCACCTTGTAACCGATCACCAACCCCAGATGGGACGTCACAACTTCGTCCACTTATACCAGGTTCCTATTTATACTGCTAGGTGAACAGAGGCTACACCGTTAGGAGACTTGCCCAAATGTCTCTTCCCCGCCCGGGTCTCGAACTCGGGACCTTCTGGTTGTGAGCCAGACGCGCTATCCGTTACGCCACGGGGAGGTGTGTTTGGTTGTTGATGCTGCGGTTGAGTGTTTGGATGTATAGAGCTTCTAAAATAGCTAGTCTTCTGGGGTCTGATTCTTTGTCGAGTATGGTGGTTTGTTTGTCTAGGTCGGCGCGAGTTAGGGCAAGATGGTGGGGGGCTTGATAGTGATCTTTTATAGCGCCAGATTGAAGGTGGAGGGTTAGTCGACGGGAAAGGCGAGTCTGTGGCATTCCAACATAGGATAGGGGTCCACAGTCCCCAGAGGTGCAAATATGCTGGTATATCACATGGTCGTCTTTCGGTTGGTTGGTGGAAATAGGGCGGTTACGGAGGACAAGGTTGGAGGTCTTAGGAGATTTGTAGTAAATAATGAGTTTGATTTTATTGTCAGGGTTGGTGGGGAGGACGTTTTTGTTAATTATTTCTTTCATAATGGATTCGTCTGTTGTGTGGTCGGAAGACATGTAGTTTCTGTAGAAAAATGTAATGTCATTGGCCGGGTTGGTGCTAGGGGAGTCTTGTTTGTACCATTTTTCTAGGTGGTGGTTGATGGCATTGGTGACGTCAGTGTTGGAATACCCATTGTTGACTAGGACCTGGGTGAGCCTTTCCAGTTCATTGTGAGTGTCATTCCAGGTGGTGCAATGGGTGAGGGCTCTCCTGACATAGGCGGCGATGGTGGACTGTAGGTATCGTTTAGGGCATTCACTTTCCCCATTAAGACATTGGCCATTGTTAGTAGGTTTGGTGTACACGGTAGTTTTGAAGCCATGGTCGTGGAGGGAGACAAGGAGGTCGAGGAAGGGTAGATGTCCATCGGTGGTTTCTTCGTATGTGAAGTTGAGTCCGGAGGCGGTCATGAAGCGCTGCTGGAGGTCCCTGAGTTCGCCCAGGTCTTTCACCCGCACGAAGATATCATCGATGTACCTGCAGTAGACAGTGGGCCGGTGGGCAGCCAGGAGTTCCTCTTCGATAGTTCCCATGAAGAAATTGGCGATCAGGACCCCCAGGGGGCTTCCCATCGCTACCCTGTAGATTTGCTGGTACATATTCCCGCGGGGGCAGAGGAAAAGGGACTCCTTGGTACATAGTTCCAAGAGCGTCTTCAGGGCCTTCTCCGGGATGTCCAGGGGGGGCGTATTAGGGCAGTGGTAAACTCGACGTAGGATAAAATCTATGGTCTTGTTAACGGGCACGTTGGTAAACAAACTCTCTACGTCAAGGGAGGCGATGATGTGGTCGTTAGCTGGGGGGGCATCTCGTAGAATTTCTAGGAAGTCATAAGCAGAGTTGAGGTTGTATTGCCGTGGAACAAATATAAAATATAAAATATCAATATCTTGCCATGAGTGACTGTGTGTGTGCCCGAGTAATGTGACCGTATCAATATCTTGCCATGAGTGACTGTGTGTGTGCCCGAGTAATGTGACCGTATCAATATCTTGCCATGAGTGACTGTGTGTGTGCCCGAGTAATGTGACCGTATCAATGTCGTTCATATAGTAGGACTATACTTTTGTTTTCTGGTTCACAGTATTTTCTGGAGCTGAAGCTTTCCAGTTGATTGTTGTGACAATATTTATAGTTGTACATGTTTATGTTGAAAATGCCATTTAATCACTGTGACCGGCTATACATCAAGGCTGAATATATATTTCATCCAGTTGACATATTTGTTTTCCAATATGGCTTATGACGAATGAAAACTAAATATTTGTGGCATGTAAAAATGTGTTTACATACTGTATATGGTTATATATTTTATTATTATTAATACTACTATTTGTATTACTATTATTTGTATTTATCTATTAATATATAGTTTCAATTTGTGGCCGCTTCTTTAAATTCTCAAATCAAGTAACCCTCTAAAGTAAACTGTTAACATATAGCAAAAGCTGCGATCCAACATCTGCTTTCCAGGGGCGTAATAAAGTAAATCCCTTGCTAAGATAATGAGATATCTGAATTAAATTTGGGTAAGGATGAATCAATCTGTATTATCTACGGTGACGGTCCATATGTCTCTGTGGTTGATGATATCAGACTTAAGGGGAGCTATTTAAGTTGGCTCCCTAGACCTCCATCAAACTATAAATAAATACCCCTGAGCCCCCCCGGCAAATAAATTTGTAAATTTTTCGGTAGAAAAATTCCCGGCCGAAGGCCGGGTCCTCCTTAATTACTGGCTCACTATCGCTGGCCAGGACAAAATTGACACCTAGATGACAAGAAAGGTTTTATAACTGACATAAATGGGGCGAAAGGTCAAAATTGCCAAAGTAATGGAGCGAACATTTTAAAATATACAAAACTAATGGTGCTAAGCATGAGGGAGAAGGGTGTCCAGAAAACCCCCCCAATTCAAGTGAAAATCTCCCCTTAAACGGCTGACAGAGTTGTACACACAAGAGGGATAATCAACTCCTGGCAAAGTTGACATGTCGCTTTAACGTCCTTGCAATAAATGTATGTTACAGCATGTGTTGTGTTGGTGCTTGGGGAAAGGCTGACAATACTAGATATATTTTACCTAACCTAGCTTTAGGCTATGGAAGAATAATGAATTTGGCAGGCTTCAACCCCTGGCGTATGGTGGTGACCTCAGACAATGGGCTAGAATAACATTTCAGTCACTCTGAATTTATATATATATATATACATTTTTTTTTTCAGGATGACAGTGACAACAATCAGTTTTAGTTTATATTTCTGTAACGAGATTTATAATAAACTTGAATCCATTATTAACACAACTGGCAAAACATAACTGAGATGAAACCATTATTAAATGGTTATTTGTTTGTTTCACTTTCGCAAACTAAGAAATTTACATAACATACCTAATATGAAACAATTATTCAGTGGTTGTAATTGGTTCCTCTTTCTCAAACTAAGAAATTACTTGTCATGGAGAATTACATAGACATAATATTCGGTAAATGTCTGCCAGTACCCCATTCACACCTCGAATATTGTAATAGTGCCTGGTATTCATACACTAACAACAATATTAACAAATTAGAGTCCATGCAAAACAGAGCGAAATATTGGTCAGCTGTAATTACAGACACTACATTTGTCACTTTGCCTGCTACTAAACACAGGTACACGACAGTAGACATTAGGTGATGGGCTGGTCTATCAGAGTGAGAACTGAGCGATCTCTGCCATACCCATTGCTTACTCTAACTGTTCCTTTTACTTATATATTTTCTAGATCTCAAGTGACGGCGTCTCTTCCATGGATTGACCTCCCAATCTGTCAACCTAGAGGTTGGCAGATTGGAAGCCAAAGCGTCACATTTTTCCTTTGACCCTCAACTTTCCCTTCATAATTGCTGAGGGGCACAGGGCCCTGGGTGGGGCTTTGGTTTCCCGGACGTTTCCGCACCCTCCTCAGCTCCCCGCCATGGAGTGGCTTCGGTCACCCAGGTTTTATTGTGGTAGGCAGGGAGGGTTCTGTGGGGGCGCTCGGTTATGGCCTTGGCCTTGCTCGGAGCCTTGGGGCTGTTCGGCCAGGCAGCCTGGGGAACAGCAACAACAACAAAACACAGACAACAACATATGCTACACAAGATTACCAAATTGACAGACAAACATACTTACACCATACAAATAAACGATCAACTTAAAGCAGCCACAACCTAAAATACGCACACTTATCAGGCAAGCACCGGCATATTTAAACATTTATTTTCCCCACAGCATCCAGGAGTGAAATCATCTCCCAGCATATGTTGCTAATATCATGTCATTTGATACTTTTAGAACTAAGTTTCCCAAATGCTTTCTCCTAAATCCTAATCATCTGTCCGATCCTCTCCCTAACCCATAATCTCGAGAACAACCCTTTCCAGGTCGTCGACGTAAACGTAAATGTAAATGATCAAATTTACTGTGTGTACTGTGAAAGCTTGTTCAGAAAATAGGTAATAGTGATTTGACAATAATGATGTATTTATTTCCTTGCATATACAGTATATCTTACTTATTCATTGTATATTTTACTTAAACACAGTTCCCAGAGTTTCCTGTGCTAAGCCCCCTTATCAGGACTATAGGCGTCAGCTGCATGCAAACCCTCGGTACACATCTTCATTACCCTGCTCGACAATGGATACACAGCTGACCATGAAATTCGCATAGTAATTGAGCAAGAGCATTTGTATTCCGAAAGTAATGATACGCCGGACATTACACCGCGCTGCCGCTCAAACGGTTATTCAGAAACAGTATTGTAGTGAAATGTCAATGCCAACAAATTATTATTATGCTACTTCTAGGATACAATGGGAAAACAATATAATAGTTGTGGGTGAATGGCAGTGTAGTAACCCGAATAGCATGGCATGATAGTGACCATCGGCTATTTACAACTTTATATAATAACACATAGAAGCAAGGTTAACTACGTGCATAGTGTTATTTTAATATATACTGTATATACAATACAGTATAATATATATATACCGGTATATATATTATGTGGATGAGGGCGACAAAAGGCAAACCAGACCTGTAACAAGAACCTCCCCCAGAGTTGAAAGAGTGAAAGGGCCAAAGTCAAGGAATGTTCGAGCCAAAATGTCAGGACACACGGAGTTTGAAACAATTTAAGTCATAGGATGAGGGAAAGATGGATTCATGGCTCAGCTGTTGAATAGAAGAAAGATTGGGAGTATCGTTTGCTCTTGAGTTGGAGAGCTGTACAGAGTAGGGGTGAGATTATGATGCAAAACGGTTACTACGTACCCTACGTAGAGGACGTGGTATACATTGAGAGTGCTCTGAGGAACACTGATTATTGTAGCAGCGATAGTATAGCGAAAAATGTGCAACATTGCGGCGAAGAGAGAGAGAATTGCAGAGAGAGAGAGTCGGTGAGTGGACGGGAGTTAATGATACAAAAGGCTTTCCTTTCTACTTTCTCTAGAAGTGCTGTGTGAGAGGATCCTCCCCACACATGTGAACACTACTCAATACAGTGACGTTAATCTTTTCCACTGCAAACTTTCGGTTCCATATGAGCCAACCACTATCTCATTTATTTATATATATATATATATATATATATATATATATATATATATATATATATATATATATATGTATAAGATTAAATTAAGCATGAATCAATTAGTGTAGTATTAAGTGACAATTCAAACAGCTCACCCATTACATAATTTCTTAATTACAACTGTAATAAAACATAATCCAATATTACTATCAACGTTAACCCCCTCTGTATCCGCGACATCCTTTTAATTTGATTCTAACTATATGTAGACGATTTTGTGCAGTTTAAGAAGAATCTGTGGTAGCTAAAAGGATTAATTGAGATAGTATGTGGTAGTAGAGGTCCTTTGTATGCTGCATACAATCATCTAATAGTTGCCAAAATATAATACAAATAACGTCACTAGTACTGAATGGGTTAATATATCTCGACAATGCCGCCTCCCTCCCCCAACAAGTTAGCACATTCCAGTGAACACGTAGAGCTCAGTGAACCAAGCATCAGAGACAGACAACAATATCAATGTCAACGTTTCCGGCACATTGTACAGGGTAATGGTCTCTCTGTTCAACTATTTCATCCTGCATATAGTGGGGCATCTACTGTAATTGTGTTTTGTTTTCTTGTTTTGTTTTTATGTGTATGAAAGATACAACAAACACATTGCCTGTAGCGAGTGTCCCCCCCCCCCCCAAGTCAAAGGAGTGACAGAGTCAAATTCAAGGGACGTTGGGGTCAAAATGCCTGGACGCACGAAGTTAATATCAGCCTAAGTCATAGGATTGATTGAGGGAGGGAGTTACACAGCTCACTTGCATAGTAGAAAGACAGACCATTTGCTAATTCTTAGATTGGAGAGCTGGACCGTATAGGAGTGGGTTTGTGTTGAGAGGCGGGTGCCTGACACTTGCCGCAAGGGAGGGACTATGCAAGAAGAGCTCTCTCAAGAGCACTATACATTTATACTCTGTTCATCCTAGCTAGGCGAATAATTGGTATGGTACTACCTTGATTAATGAACTGGGATTGTAATAGTGTACTATATATCATTAATGAACTTTGATATTATTAGTGTACTATATCGTCACTTGTGAAAGCACGCTATTATTTATTAAGAAGCAAAATGTAGTACTGCATTCATTTGAAATTATTGTGCTGCTATTTTAGAGGAACAAACTTTTTTTTTTCTCACCAGATTCAACAGGGGAGTGATATATAAGAGCGAGGGCAAGGCGTACAAAAGGACACAAATAATGGGCTTTATTAACTTAACAACTAGATACAGTGTGGGGAGATCAAGTGCCTCTTCGATTGTGACATAGCTTAGTAACAGGCAACATTATATAATAAACTCTTCCATAATTATCACTTACCTATTTTAATAAACACGCATACATTTACAGTATATTATATGTATAGACTGTTAGGGGTATAAGTAGTCTTTAATTACCAAAGGGGATTGGACTCTATTTATGTTGAAGGTTTGGCGTATTCCTGACTTACTAGATACAGCTGTGATACTTTCACAATGTACACGGATGTACATATAGAAATACACACACAGGTAGGTACAGTCGGCAGTGACAAAGAAGTATGGGAGGGAGGCTCGGTGGCCATTATATTCCACTTTGCTAGATGTTCAGCACAGGGTCTTATATTAGTCAAGGGGGAAAATTAGGCAACTGACTCGGTAAACTTTCTCCAGTGATATTAGGGGAACACTTGGGATTTTCAATATGTCTTAAGATGCGACTAAATGGGTACAAGGAGGGAAGTGATTATTTACTGATGCTAGGTGGGCATTACAGCTTTGACTCCGTTCATATAATATAAAACTGCACCACGTGTTGCACGGATGGAGCCTCTCAACGTCCTAGGGTTTATCATTCTCCTTCAGACTACACACCTTGTCTTCTTCCTTCCACTCTCTTAGGGTTGTAGCTAGGTTTGTCTTCCACACTTCCAACAGTTGCAGGAAATAAGCCTCAGAAAATGGGGTGATCAACCTTCGCAGGTCTTGCATTTTCTCGTAAAGACTAGGGTCAAAACAGTAGTTTGAACAATTTGGAATTCGGATTCAGGCTCAGGTTGTAGGGGATTATGGAGACAGAGGCAGGGAGAGGGGCCTGCTGTAGGTGTAGGTGAGGAATGGAGGGAGCGAGCTGTTGGTTTTTAGGGCACCAAGTGAAAACTGAATTCCTGGGGGATTCTGAATTCCTGGCTTCAGTTTTCTTGGGGGCCAATCCCCTGAGACTTGTCTTTCTCTACTTGGACTCAGTAAATCACCTGCCTAATATTCTTCCTCTGCTAATCCAGGACTTGTCTTGCCCTGTATCAAGGCTCTATGGGTAGTAAGATAGGCTCGACGGCTAGTATGGGAGGCTCAACTCTGAGGTACACCAAACTAACGGGACCGGAAGTGGCTTAGTGGGTACTCTGGGTAGGTTGCCCAGGACGTTTGTGTTCACTGCACTATATCAATCGAGGCTGTTGGGGGAGGTGTCGAGAAGTAGCTATTGGAGGGTAGCTGGACAGCTCTGATCCCTGGCACCCAGATGAAGGGAGGTGGTGTCATGGGTGGTGTGGCGATCAAGGCCGTTGAGTCGTATCTTTCTTCCTCATTCCCAGCAGTAATTAAGTGTAACTCAAAACAGGAAGCAGTCTAGATAGGCTACATAAAGAGGTAATTCAAGGAATGACAGCTACATTATATAAGCAAGCTTTGAGCTTGACAATACAGTTGGTCCTTCGGTAACGTGGCTAATGTGTTCTGGTTACCTCCTGCGTTAGCAAAATCCGCGTTACCGAACCCATATGTTTACATGTTAAAGGTACCTTGGTGTTCTGGGGATTTCCACAAAGTTCACTTTTTCTCCATAGAAGCCTATGTTATAATAATAAATTCAATTATAAAGGTTATTTTAAATGTGCATTGGGTTGATTTGCCCATTGCAACTCTTACCTCTGAATAAATGAAGTGTTGCATCCCCCCCATCCCCTCCCCCCGGATCCATCGCCGTCACTGCGATGAAGTTGATGGTCTGGTAGCTCTCGCCGCCAGCCATTCATTGATAAGGCATGGTCCCTCCCAAGCTTCAGCATCAGAGTCCTCGAAGCCACTGTAGTTGGCATCTGATACAACCGACAGTAAATAGTCTGGTGGCTGAGGGTCTGAGTCGGAGTCTGAGTCACTCGACGCCACTTGTTCCTGTTGCTGTGCTCGTTGGCGAAAGAAATCTGTTATTCGTGTCTGCTGGCATGCATTTATCCTGTCGTGAAACATATCAAAGTAGGGCTGGATGGCAGCAGTAAAGCTTGCTATTATCTGTGCTGAACGGTCACGTTTGGGATCAAAGTTGTTCATGTGATGGCTGAGGCGTTGTGACAATTCTACAAAATTCCGTAGACCAGGAGTGTTCGGCTCTTCCTGGGGTTCGTCTTCTTCTCGGTGTTCTTCCCCTGCCTGTTCCTCCTCTTCCAAATCCTGCAGTAGGTCCTCGGCATCAAGCTCCTGTGGTGGTTGAATCAAACCTTGAATATCTGCTGGCCCCACTTCATCCATCCCAGGCACACGTCTGGCAACCTCGACTGCTCTCTCCACCACTGCTTCAAGCCTGACAGGCTCATCAGGTAAATCCAGCTTGTGCCCAGGTAACCCCTCTAGAACATTCCTCCAGGCATGGTGGATTGTAGCTCTTGTGACATCAGCCCAAGCTTCCACCATCGTATCCACTGCGTTCTTAATATGAAACCTTTTCCAAAAGGCATGAATTGTCATAGCTGCTCCGTCGGCGGGTTCCTGTTGCTGTTGTTGTCGTTGTTGTGGAGGCGAGTTTGGTGCAGGCTCATTGAATGGTGGGGGAGAGTCAGGGGCACACAGTTCTTCAAGCGGTGGGAGAGAGTCAGGGACTGATTCATCGTCCGACATCTGTAGCAGTTCTTCTTGGGTGTCAGTGGCAGTGTCGAGCATCAGGAAAGTTTTAGTGGCGCACGCACCCTTATAACATGCTATCACCTCCTGGTCAAGGGGTTGTAGCTGGGACGTAGTGTTGGGGGGCATGAACATCACTTTTACGTTTGGGTGCCGATCAACCAACAATCTGGAATGTCCTGGTGTGTTGTCAAGCAGTAACAGTGCTTTAAAAGCAATGTTTTGGCGGGTACAAAATGTTTCCATGTCCTTCACAAAATAATTGTCGAACCATTCGAGGCTCAATGCTGACGACATCCAGGCCTTCTTGTTGCTCATCCAGTGCACATTCAACTTGGCCGTGTCCATATTGCGATAAGGCCTTGATCGCTTTGCCCAATGAATGATTAGAGGCTTCATCTTGCAGGTGCCGGAAGCATTGCAGGTCAACAAGATGGTTACACGTTTTTTTGGCCATTTTGTAGCCCCTTGCTGCCTTCTCCTTGCGAGAAATGTAAGACCTTTTAGTAATTTTCATCCAGTTGACTCCCGACTCATCGCAGTTAAAAATCTGATCCAAGTTGTAGCCATCGGCCACAATAACCTCACGCAAGAAAGCAGCATGGTCGGCGCTTGCCGTCTCTCCTGTTATCCGAACACTTTTAATTTTGTTTCGTTTATTGAAGGACACTAACCACCCAGCAGAGGCCTTAACACTCAAGGAGCAGCTAGGTCGGTAACTTCTACTACCTGCCAAGTGGGTAGTTTTACCCTAAACGAGCTTATTTCCGTGCTCTTTTTCATGCATAAACAAGAGTAGAGCATAATACAATTATGTATCCATGAAAGGGCGATAATTGAGCTTTCCAATGACACCAGAACCATCCTTCTACGACCACGCGTTCTCTTGCAACGATCGTGCAACACGAAGGAAAAATCACTAAAATACGGTAATTTCCTTACATAATTCCCTGTGTAGCAAGGGAATGGGTGTGGATGTGTGTGGAGGGGAGGGCAGTCGCGGCGCGGGAGCCGTGCCGAACGGTCAGAGCCAACCTACGCTCCTCCCACCGCTAGTCTCTCTCTCAGAGCCAATTATGTGCTCAAAATTGCTACCGACTTAAGGCGGGCCCCGCCACATAGTCCTTGGTTCTCTAGACCGCCTTAAGACGGGCCCCGCCAAAGAGGGGTTAAAGGGTTTGTGGTTCTGTACATTGTTCATTCGGGCCACTGCTGCATAATATTTCTTCACCTTTTCTCTGATCATCCGTCCATCTGTCGGCAAATGATTCTTCTGTTGCCTTCCCAAATAACGCACCGTTAGCTCTCTGTCTTCTTTAGGATGACATTTCCCACTTTAACCGAAGCCTGAGTACCCTCTGCTGGGTTTCCCTTCATAATGTTGGCAATCTTCTCCCTGTCCTTCCAAATCGTGCGAATTGTACTCTCGTTAACATCGTGTCGTCTTGCCTACTCAGCTTGTCTCTTTCCCTTCTCTAACTCCTTCACAATGTCATATTTATGTGCGTACGTAAAGATATAGCGCTTCTTGGGCGGCGAGGTTAAGTCACAGAAAAAAGGCACTTTGAGAACCACGGTCTGTTTTACAACACACGCGGTGGGAGGGGGGTCGGTACGTGAGGCGAACAATGGTGGAACTGGAGAAGGACGCTGGGGAGGGAATGACATACCCGGACGAGCCGCAAGTACGTCACTGGACCAGGGAGGGAGACGGAACAGCTTCGCCCGGCCCAGGAGAGAGAAAACTGCCCAGCTGGACCCCGCGCCAGTGTAAATATTGACCGTGCTAGATTTTGGATATTTGGGGTGTACCGCGTGCCACCAAAACCGCGTTTCCAAAACACGCGTTACCGGAGGACCAACTGTATATACTTTAATGTTAACTCCAAACATCTATACCCAATGCGAGCCACCATCCCCAGAGTACTTTTCAACAGAAAACCATGGTAGCAGTCTGAGTTGGGGAAGGGCTAAGCTGCAAAGATTGCTAGTACGAGGTTTAACTTATGATAAGCAAGTTTCTAAATTCGCTATATGATCAAATAGGGGACATTGTACGGATTTTCAATGACAACGAAAAGCCTTTTGTGAAATGTTCAACATCTGCATATATCTAGCTACTTTTGATTTGTTTTTTCAATATTCCAACTACTCCCTCTCGGGCATATGCTGAGAGCCTGCACACTCTACCTCTGAACACGGTGAGGGCTGTGAGGTCTTGTTCCAGTCTAGGGAGTGAGACATGCGAAGCACCCCATTTACGGCTCGAAGCAACCCCATCTCTGAAGCTGCTTCGCCTCTACGCTTCACCGTCTCATCCCCCAGACTCGGACCCTCACTCTCAGAACGCCACCTATTGAGCAATTAACTCACTAAGCATTGTCCCCCTGTAGCATATTTTTAATATGGGAATATTCATACAGTGCTATTTTAATCAGGGAACAATGAGGGTATTTGTTTGGCATTTCGGTGTGCTGTGGTAATGCACTGAAACTAGGTACAGCACAAATTCCATCCCAATAATATCTTCCCATTGACATATTGGGATTCGAACCCGGGTCCATTGGATTACCAGTCCAGTGGCAAGACAACTCTGCCATACCTCCCCTTATAGTTAATCTACAGTATAATGAAAGTCAAAATAACAGTTTGCTTCTCAAGTATTGTTATGCACCAATAATAATAGTCCCCCCAACCAACAATATCTCAAAGCACCATGCCACAAAGGAAAACAGAGAGCCTGGAGAATGCATAAGGCACATCTATATACAAGATAAGATATTAGTTTATTCTAGCGCATTGGGGTTTGTAATGGAGGAATAATGTTAAGAACGGGATGTTCGTTAATAAGGAAGAGAGGGGCGGGTAAGGAGGGAGGAATAGCGCTGGAATCATCAAAGGTAGAGTTTGTACCAAAAGCCTGAACAAAGAGCTCAGGTTTGTTAGAGAAATATGCGACAGTGGTGTCATCAGAGTAGAAGAGTGGAGGTAGTAAAATTGTTGCAAAGGTTTTTGGCTAGATGCAAGAAAGAAAACAAAAGTTTATTGCATTTATTATTGACTAGCAGGGGTACCCGGCGTTGCCCGGGTAATCACCATAATCACCATCACTACTACCACCACTACTACTACCATAATCACCATCATCAATCACTACTACCACAATCATCACAATACTACTACTACCATAATCACCGGCCTCGACCTCCCTGTGCCTCATTAAACGGCGACCTCGATTTCGGCCGCTAAATGACCTCCGATTTTGGATCTGACTTCATCCGTACCCCCATTTTGGGGGGCTGCGAACAACTTTCGTTCCATACACCTTTTCGATCGGAGGCCTCCTTCTGCCCCAAATGGCAATTTTTTCATTAACAAAATAAAAAATCAATTTCGGCCTCGAAACGACCTCCGATCGTGGCCTCTCCCCCTCTATGACCTGACCCAGGTCAATTGACACCCACATGCAAAGTTTCAGCTCCCCAGGTCCAACTGCGGCCGCCTATTAAGAACAGAAACATACACAGACAATCGAAAATATTATATAGAATATAGATAGTTTTGCTCAACTTGAACAGATTTGGCTGTATTTTGGGTAGAAAAATAAAGATTAAGAGATTCTTGAGTTTGAGTTTGTTGAAAATGTCTGAATGCTTACTCCTTATTGTGGATAGCTATAGAACAACGTGGGTACACCAAGATGTTTTGGTATTAGATTGAGAGAGATAAATTGGAATGCATACCTCCAAGCCCGAGCATGGAGGTAAATATCATTCCAAGGGATACAAGAATAGTACTGCTGAAGCCCATCTCAGTCAGCTGTGACAATTGAAAAAGTCCTGTCAACTGGGAAGGTCATTTTTTTTTTTTTTTTTTTTTTTTTTTTTTTTTTTATGGGTTGAAGGGCCGGAGGATCCGAAGACCCCTTTTCACCCTGCCAAGTAACATATTTTACTGGGAAGGTCATATTACCGCACTGGAGAGATAGGAACGGTAACAGAGATGAGGTTATGATCTGAAGAGCCCAACAGAAAGAAAACATTACATTGTAAATTCGATTGGGGAAATTGTAGGCACCAATCGAACAGGGCATTGCCCAGGGGAGCCCACATTGGCATATGATGGAGTTGCTGTAACTTCTGTTTCATTTGCCTGGCTTCTCCCACTGTTTCTATTTGTGCCTCATCTTTGCAAATAGTATTTCAGCTAGTTCTCACAAACATTTTTTCCTCCTATTAATTTCACTACACCTAACAAACAGACCACACAGACTTCCAACACTCCTAAATTACCTCTAACGTACCCTGATTTTGGCTGTATCACTCTTTCAACCTGGGGGGGGGGGGGGGGCACTTGATACAGGCATCTTTGACTTTTGTCTCCTTCATACACATAGGAAAAACGAAGCAGAAGGATTAGAGATACGAGGTAGGTCGCCGATCTCCAAGGTAATCAGGGACACATCTAAGTTGCTGAACTAACTGGTCATGGTCATTTTAGATATAAAACACGAAGAGTTGTTTACCAAGTGCACCAGTGAATTAACGGAGAGCCATTGATGGTGGTAAAACATTGAAATCCTCAAGCTGGAGATTTCCATGTAAAGTATTTTTTTATAGGATATGATGTTCCACTTTTAAATTCAAATAGTCGAAATATTTGGGACGTTAGTAAAATTAGGAGAGAGATAGAACACATATATATTTAGTTTGAGAGTGACAGGAAAGTTTAAACCATAGAGTTGGGTATTCAGAGGAACATAAGTTGGGAACACGAGAGCAAGTGAGTTTGTTGTGAATATATACATAACATCCACAATGGCTTGCAAATTTCGGAAGAGAAAGAGGAGACACAAAAGATTATGCTGCCACTTGATGTATGTATGTATATATATAATACATATACATGTTATGAAGCGGTAAATGAGGAGCCACAGAAAACTGCTGAACTCTAAGACAACCTAGCTCCACTTCCTTTGCTACAATGCCTTTGCCCTTCAACTTTCCCTTCATAATTGTTAAGGGGCACAGGACCTTGGGTGAGGCACTGGTGTCCCGGACGTTTCCGCACCCTCCTCAGCCCCTAGCCTGGGAGCTGATTCGGTCACCTGGGCTTTCTTAGTGGTAAGCAGGGAGGGTTCTGTGGGAGCAAAAAGTATCCTGGAGTCATAATAATACACCGCCATGTTCTGACGTGACCGAGTGTAGGAGGTTCCGGTGAGGCTATAAGAGTATGCACGTGTCAGGAAACTGCAGTATCACAAGAGTGTACCTCACAAAACTTAACCCCGAACCAGTACAAAAGTTATATGGCATAGGGCATAGTACATTCTAATAATACATTAGGTGGTCCTAAAATGGTTCGACACTGACGAAACCCTGCTGGGGAAAGCTGAACACAAAACAAGAAAGTATACTAGCCCTGAGTGCCCTACAAGCTCACTCAAAACCCACAAAGCTTCCAACCAACAGTGCGCGAAGACACTCAACAATTTATTGCACTTATTGTACCGTTCGATTTACTCTAGGCAACACCCAGTTAGCCTCTGTGCAGGGGCACTGTTTTAAAGATTGCATACACAAATAATTGCATGAATTATTTACTGCCAAACAAATATGATAGCGTTACCTTGTGCTCGGCCCCAAACAGCAGGGTAATATTGCTTTAATGGCCAATATATCAGCAGTACAGGTCATGCAAATACCTCAGTGCTCAGACACATGTTTATGGATCAATAGTATGGAATACGATCATTCCAAGTTATGTTTTAACCGTACACACGGAGAGAAAGCAAGCGAAGAACGAACCAGTAGTATTTCACAATGGTAGGACTAAGAGAATTACCGGTAACTGGTTTAGCCACCCGTCAGCAAGGAAGGAGGGAAAGTTGTCTTGAATTATTATTAGCACCTTTAATTATAGCACTTCTAAATAAAATCTGTGAAAAGCTAGCTCACATTAGCAACACTTTGGCTTAACTCAACCATGTAACAATGGCCAACATAAATGAAATTCACTAAATAAATAAATGTAACAAAATTGCTAATGACAGCGGGAATTCCCTATCAGCTAATTAAACTCGTAGAGTATCAACAAGTGACGCATCAGCCAATCAATGAATTCACTGGGAAATATGGAAACGATAATTCGACTCATATGAGCAACGAAATAATAGCAATTCACCTTCTAAAGTATAGTATTGCTTCAACAACCTAAACAATGTATCACTTCGATTCATATTACTCCATAACATCTCATGAGAGTACAGTATATATATATATGTGTGTAGATAGATATAGATCATTGTATTGCTACGGCCAAGGTTAAAACAGAAGAAAACAAAACAGTTATAGGAGTCTAGGATATAGGACAACCATGGCAGTAACACAGACTGGATATGATTAACCCGACATCCAGTGAGAAGAAGAATTGTAGGTCAATATAAAGTGTATGTAATCAAATTGCTTAAAACATGTTTTGATTTGTTTTATCTATTTTAGAGTTGTGTAAGGGTGTTTTGATGTGTGATAATAGTAGGAAATGCATATTTAACCATTAAACAACAATCTAAAACACGCCCCCCACTAGCGAAAAATAACTGTAATTGGCCATAACCGTTTGCCGTGGGATTACAGAATATGTTGAGAGGGGTGTGGGGGGGCGCGCGAGCTCTTCTCTCACGCTACCCAGGACTTATTGAAATCTTCATATATTTCAACAGTAGGGGGCACAAACCTCATTTTCCCCAACGTGAGTTGCCGAGGCTACACTCGCGGCGGATGTCAACAAACCCATCCGCCTCTTGCGAGCTAGGCGATATAAAGGATTTCTTGTTTTTCAGGATCAGTAATACATTTTTACGTGCATTTACACACATATAGGAATTAAATACATGGTATAAGAAACCTATAGGCAACGATAAAATCGATGTCTGAATTTAATTACATAAACTTTATACTGTCCAAATTATATCTTGAACTAATGTCTCCAACTGTACTATAAATAATTGCTTATTATCTGTGATTATCTGTGATTATCTGTGGTTAATTCATGATAAATTTAAAATAATGATAAAAGTAAATTCTTATATCACCAACCCACCAATAGAAATTACAAACAAACCTAATCAATGAAATCAATGAAAGCTATTGAATACTCCAAGGATTCGAACCGAGGATACTCACGCCGAAATTCACTGCACTAACCATTACGCTATCAAAACAGGGAAAATGTGGTATATTCAATAAATATACTGAAACAAATATATGTAGACTGATATTATATTGATAATAAATTAAGAATAAGTAAATTGTAAAATTGATTGCATGACAAATAGTATTATCAAAATTAGTACTTAGAGAAACACCAAATAGCAATACAGTATATACTTTACCAGCTCAAGTCCAAGATATTACAAAAGTCTAAGGAGAGTTGATACACCATCTTGTGCACTCGTGATGGAGAGAATGACACTTGAGGACGGATAATACAATAGATGCAATAATCCTACAGAACCAGGCCGCCGACTGAACACTCTTAACACCCCTGAGAAAAGATCCGGAAACCTTGCATGCAGACGGGTGTCAGAAGGGTAACTTGAACAATACCTTCCACAACGCCATCTATGATAGAAGAATCAAGGTGTACACGGTTGGAGACTTGAAGGTGGAACAAGACGGTGAAGCTGCCACAATGAATGAACCCCTACAGTGATTCATATGTTATCTCTCTCTCTCTCATATATACTGTATATATATATATATATATATATATATATATATATATATATATGTATATGCAATATGTATGCTGAATATATATACAAAATTGTATGTGCATACTTTCACACACCTCTTTCTCTCTCTCTCATGAACCTATCACATGACTTCTCAATGTTTAGCTTATGCAGACATGCTATTATTGGATTAATCACAGGCTCCGGCCAAGTAGCCTATATAATTTTTCTATTTCCATGGGTCTGAAAGAGTTTCTGTTTGTAATCAATCCATTGTTTCTAAAATGCTGAACGAAGTTTAAAGGATTTTAATCCTATAACATGTATTCTAATTTTACCAAATATAGCTCAGGATTAAAACAAATACATGGCTAAATTTGATCTTGCTTGTATAATATGTACTATGATCAACTTAGTGGTTCTTAATATGGCTGATTTAACATACACACAACTGAATGTTTAATCAGTTTCCACAAGGTACCCTGTTAATCTTAGTGTCCGTTTCATTCCAGGAGCACCAATTTTATATAGACAGATGCAAAGGCAGGCACATATTTTTATGTTTGGATTTTTTTTATTAGAAGTGTCGATGACTCGAACTCTCACACACACAGTGCTACAATAGATAACAATCTTAGTGCTTGTTTTCACAGTTCAGCATCTTATTTTGTTGGCCAAAAAAAAAAAAAAAAAAAAAAAAAAAAAATATATATAGATATACTATATATATATAGAGAAAGAGAGTAAAGATAAGGGAGAGTAAAAGAATAAGGAACAGCAATCGTAATATTGCATAACAAATGGCAGGATAGGTCTACATATTGGCAAATCAATGTGGCGAAAGATCTGTTACGACCGGCACAACGAAATAAACAAGGGCACTTAATATTGGACTAGAAGATAGGCTCTATCTGCAACAACGGTACGCTAATTCCAAACCCTCGAACTATTAAGCCGGTGAACAAAACACTTACACCCTCCAGAGTTAATCTACTGGATAACGGGGTATCAATTAACTGGGGTAAGTGTACTTCTACAAAGGCTTTCCGGTGACGGCAAAGCCTACTCACAACAGGAGTACTTACGTTAATAAAATGCTCTCAAGTAATAACAATGCTTAAATAAACTATGACAAGATTTAATAAAGGATTATATGCTTACTTTAACTTTAGTGTGAGTCTGAACTCAACACTAAACTCTTCAATGCTCTATGAAAACACTGGAAGTCTAGTCCTACAGCAAACAGATATGGAATCTTCTGAAAACGTCTGATGCTCTAAGATGCTCGTCGAATATAGAACATAAATAATGCAGGGGCAGGACACCAACGCGTGTATCTTCAATACACCAACCAGTAGGATACATATATAAACCAAGGGAGGGCAACAACTCTGTGACAGCACTAATAACATTTTTTTTTTTTTTTTTTTTTTTTAAGAGACAATGAACGGAGGAAGGAAAAACACAGATAAAACAAAAAGGTCCATGTGCCTAAAGGCATCCTCCATTCATAAAATGTTTGTAACAACTGGATTTAAACATTTGTAGATTGTAAGTTTGTGGAAAGCAATTCGAGGGAAGTGAATTCCAAAGAGTAGTAGCTCTGGGGATACATGAATTCTGATAAGCAGAAGTTCTGCATTGTGGAGGAGAAAGTGTAAATTCATGGGCGCTCTCAGCTGCCCTAGTTCTACGGGGAAAGATGTGGAGAGGCGGCACAATTGAAGCAAGTTCCTCGGAACAATTGCTTGTGAAAATATCTGTAGAATAATGCAAGGGATGCAACGTTTCTTCGTATGGATAATGTAGGAAGGTCCTGTGTGATTGCAGGGTTATTGATTAATCTAATAGATTTATTTTGAATTTTGTCCAACTGCCTCAATGCAACCACTCCACTTCCACCCCACAGAGGTGAACAGTAATCCATCTGAGAGCGCACATGACTTTTATATATTACGGCCAACTGCTCGTCAGTGAAGAATTCTCGAACTCTGTACAGGAGTCCCAGTTTTTTAGAGGCATTCTTAGCAATGCTTCTAACATAATGTGTCCAGCTCAAGTTAGTAGTTAATGTTACACCGAGAATGTCAATACTAGGGGAAGTGGGAATATTTACATCATTAAAAAATATATGGGAGTCAGTGAGATTCTGTCGGTTAGAAAATTGAATGTACTTGGTTTTCTGTGCATTAAAGGAAACTAGATTCTCTTGTCCCCATTCATTAATTCTAGAAAGGTCCTGGTTCAGAGAAATTGCAGTGTTTATTTTTGAATTTATAAGATCGGGTTGGGTGAAAGAATTGGTAAATGTGAAGGAACTGTGGAGTGTTGAGTCATCTGCGTAGGAATGTATTGGATTATGAGTGGTAGATATGAGATCATTGATATAATGAGGAACAGAGTTGGGGCCAAAACTTATCCCTGGGGAACACCAGCATTTATTGAGTGAAATTGAGAATAAAGGCCATCTACCATTACACATATTTTTCTGTTATGAAGGATAAACATAAATTAGTGGAACTAATGATGCAAGGCCGTAGTGTGACATCTTCGACAATAAGGATTGATGCCAGACTCTATCAAATGCCTTTGATATATGCAGTGCTATTGTATGTGTTTCACCATGTTGGTCTGTAGCTTGGTTGATTTGATGCGTAAGAAGGCAAAGAATGGATGCAGTTGATCGACATCGTCTAAAACCATATTGCCTATCACTGATTAAATTATTCTCCAGAGCTTAATTATGTGAACAGTACTTCCTTAGCCAAAGTAACAGCCAAACTGGTTGTGCACTATGCATCAACCTAGGCTAAAACAATACGTGAATAATTGCTAAAGCATACACAGTTAAAGTTAATAAACACAATGCTGTCTTTCTTACTACTAAAGTCTAGCAGCGGCATAAAAGGTACAGGGAGCCTAGGCAGAGCTCAAGCATGCTCGTAGCCTACTGTCTCCCCTGAACAGATTTCCCTTATCTTACGTTAAGTGACTAGGAGGCTCTCTTGGTAAGTCCAGATCTCAAGTATCTTTCTTACCCTGGCGCTCCTCAAAGGTCAACAAAATAAGGTAGCAAGCATACAAGCAAGAGTAGGCAAAAGCCCTTCGGTTGTATACTGCTAAGCTCGCAAAGGAAAATATGCACAAGGGTTACAGGCTACCTAGCTCCGTCGAAGTCGTACAGGCTCTGACTTGCCATATACATAACTCAGACAACGGCCAAAGATAACCCCCCTTCGACTGTCTAGCATTAAATAGTAATAAAGACCACCAAATAATTAGAAGCACCCAATATATATGAAACATGTAACAATGACTCTAAATAATCCCTAAAGCTAGTGCAAAACATATATGTGAGAACAAGCGACTGGTAATACGACTGGCCGACTATGGAAGTCGTATGCGAGAACCAGAAGTGATGGATAATTGAATAAAGATAAGAAGTATTTGGAAAGAAGGAGTGCAGGACAGAGAGAACAAAGCATTACAAGAGGGTTACATTGGGGACAGAATGCAAGGGACGTCTAGGACCAAACCACACTACCATGCCTCTGAGGAGATGGAAGAAGGAGAAGGAGCCACCCCCCCACCGGGCCCTAGGATAGCGGCCACCAACCACACGTCCACTACGTCACATTCAAGCTGACATCGCGGACCAACGCTAGGCCCGCCCTAGTTCCAATCACACGGAGCGGGAGGTCCCACCGAGCGAGGAATGCACACGTACATACACCACAACACACACCTACCACCTCGCTCTAGGAACCCTCCTCTCATCTCCTTGCAACTAAAACACTACATATCTTAAAACTCGATCAATGATATAAAATCCTCCAAGTGTCACCAGACAAGAATAAAGGCAAACACTGATCTGTCTGTGACAACATGAACACTAAGAAAGAAAGAACATCGTTTTACGATTATTATAGCCCATTTCACTGCCCTGGCGAGACGCTAGCGAGTACGAGTACATTCTGGCAAGAGCTGGGCCGAGCGTAACAGATCTTAGCATCGACAAACTAATGGGATTTGTTGAACCGTTCGGAAACTAATCAAAACTAATGGTGGTCAATAATCTGAGGGAGAAGGGGATCCAGAAAAAAACGCCCGACATACCTCCCCTTAAGCAGCAAAGGTTCTGGCTATATATGGGTACGTCCTGGGAGCGTATAAACACTGGGCGCTTTCTATTGGACTAGGTATGCGGCAACAAGCACAAACGGACAAACGCTAGATCCAAACCCTTATCTATAAACCCAGGCACCAAAAAACACCCTAAAACAGGTTTTTTTTCAAGAGTCCTGCCTGGACAACGAGGTATCCTATGGACTCGGTTACAGGGTGCACGCACTCTAGACTGCTGATAGTCAAGGAGGCTATATAAAAGATTACACAATTAAGTTGACTTAAAGCTGCAAGGAAAAGATAGATAACGGAAGAAAATTGCAGAAAAAAAGTTAATAACAAAAAACTAGACGAAAGTACATTTAACATTTACGTTAATTAATACAAACCTAATCACCCCTGGCGGAAAAGAAGGTGAAAGCACACAGTCCTCAAAACATCGGACAGGTAGACAAGATGACGGTTTCTAAAACTGAAGGCCGGCTACTGGAGGATCTGATGCTTAGCAAAAGAAAGTACGTTACGGATTTAGAGAACTCTTAACATTTAAAGCAGGAATAAATACTAGTGATTAGGCCATACAGTGTACAATGGCATAGGTATAATTAAAATAAAGGCAGCAACTCGCAAAACATAACCCACCAACAGGTGTGCTTTTCACTCGTAGTCAGGCAAGGCCTGCTTCGGGACAGAGTCTCTAAGCCACACCCTGACTCACAATGCTACACAAAAACGGTAAACTGTGCACAGCAATAACAAGCCTAAAGAAATAATAAACCCCTTGCTGTTACTATGCCAGGCGGCAGAAGCGCTAGCCAGAAGGATATAGGCTTCGGATACCCGGGCTGAGCCACCTGCTTCTAGCCTAGAGGGGACGTTCCCAAGGTCTGTGCACCAAAGACTTCTAATTGAGAGGACTCAGAATCGAAAGTATCTGACCTCGTTTCCTGGCGACCCTAAAACAAAAGCAAAGACGTGAAGCGCCAGTGCTGAGTGGACTAGGGCAAGGGGCCCTCACACAACCACAACACTAGACCCACAGGGGACACAGAACAAGAAAATGCCCCCAGACGCCACTGGGTATCCTAGTAAAGTTGTGCGGGTCCACAGGACTCGCACCAGGCCGACTTTACTTAACAGGACAGGATAGCAAAAAAGCCTCCCCTCAGGTCTAGCCCCTGCTAACCTGACACAAGAAAACACTAGCAAGCTGTGGAAACCACCAAATACGAGCAACAACAAAAAAGCTTCCTAGGTCTCATTAACAATTACGTCTCTGAATAAGGCCCAAAAAATCCTTATCTAATTATCTGAGAGCTCGTCGTTAATACAATTAATAGATATAAGGTCTATCAAGGGGATGGGATAATTAAATAGATTGGTGAAGTAGTTGAAAGAAGGTTAGACAAAAGTAAGAGAGAAAGGTTCTAAGTGAGGTTGAGAGGGATAGATATCAAGGGGGTCCGAACGGTACAGACAGTGCGGTGAGCTCTGAGTCGTGAATCTGGTCTGGACCCCACCCTAGGCATACAAAATACATCCCATGCTTGGCCACACTCACACACAGTTGACGGGGTCAAAAATGGTCTACCAAGTACGTGAGTCGAAAACTAAGCCTAAAACGTTGCAATCGGATGCATATATGGCCAAAGCTTCAGGCTCGTCCCAAGCTAGAATCTCCGCGCGAAGCAACGTCCCCCAGCCGGTCTCTCTCTCTCCTGCTCGTCTCCTCCCACCTCTCACTAGACCTTACATCTTATATATTTATAATGAAACAATCAACTATCGAGAATTCAAATATACTAAGATGCGGTGGTTAAGAATAAGGGCAGCTACAAGCTGGAAAACAACATAAGAATATCCCAGACATTAGGTACCGTTGTCGTAGGATATACTACTAAGGAAAAGCCTTGTGCCGGCCGGTTTCTAAACGGCTGGGCAGCCGAGACGCGGCGAGCACGCCCGCACGTGGCTACTATTGAAGAAGCGTTCATACCTCCTCCAAGATATAAGACCCTTGACTAAGGTATTCATATCTAACAGAAAAGCTTTCGCATATTACCACACCACTGTTGCGACACAAGGCAATATATATAAAAAAAATAAAGGACTGTTGCGCTCCACCGAGCAAGGTCAACTAACTTAGCGACCTAAGCGAAAACATTCAACTTAGATACTGCTTACAACACTATGATACAAAATTCTACCCGTTATAAAAATAAAGAGTTTTTATTAAGGTTTTTGCTTTTTTAATTTGTGTTTGTTCGGCTGAACTACAGTGACAGCCTATTTTCCTCCACACTCAACCCTCAATCCTGTTGCAGTCTAACCAACATCATTCACCATCCTTGATAGACAATCCGCTATAACGTTATCAGAAGCGGCAATTTGGAGTATGTCCAGATTATACTCCTGAAGCATTGAGTGGACCACCTGGTCAGCCTCCATTATTCCGGTTCTGAAACTGCTTCAAGGAATTTCAGAGGGTGATGATACGGTATAAAACCAGTAAGACTGGTCCGAAAGGCAGGAACATATACATCGAAGTGCCTGAGACCAGCACTATCGCCAGGAGTTCTTTTTCAATTACAGAGTAATTCCTTTGTGAACGTATTGAAATTTTTTACTGTAAAAACTCACTGGATGTTCGATACCGGCATTCATCTGTCTGTATCAAGACATGCACAGCCCCTACGCCAACTGGCAAATCAAGTTCCGCAAGCTGAAGTCCGGGGCCTTGAGGTATGGGGTGGGTACATAACAGGTGTTTCGCCAAGGAAAACGACCTCGTGCACACTCAGGGAGACAACCGGCCCTTGTGTCCTTAGATAATAAGTCAGTTAAAGGTGCAAGTACAGTCGAATAGCCTTTGATGAAGCGGACGATATTAGCCTATCATATCTAGAAACCGCATGATTTGTTTCTTAGTCGTAGGCTGGGGAAACTGATTCGATGGCTTTGCTATTTGTATGTGGAGGGAACACCTGACCCAATACCCACCTCGAACCCCAGGTACAAAACTGTTGGCATGGACAAAATCGGCACGTACCCAGGTTTACCACCAAACCTGCTTCATTCCGTTTATTAAAAAAAGCTGTACGAGGTGAGACCCAGTGACTGTTAAAATCATCGTAGTATATTATGAACATCATCTAGGTACACCGTACAGGGGGAATGTCGGATACAAAATGTCCGTGCATTAATTTCTGAAACGTTGCAGGGGCATTTTTCAGCCGTCCTATGGCATAACATGAGCAACGATATGTGGGCACAGTCAACCCACAAACCCACACACCTATCGCGCTCGCGAGGACAAGGGCAATTGCCAAATAACCCTTAAACATGGTCAATCCTTAGTGAGGAAACTGGCTTTTCCTATCTGATCCACACTGTCGTCCACGCGAGGGAGAGGGTATGCATTTGTGGGGGTAAAACCAATCAACCTGCGGAACATCTATACAAAACCGCACCTTGCCATCTGGTTTGGGCTGCAGTGTGACGGGGGAAGTCCACCTTACTGCACCCTCAGAAATCAAGCCAACATTTCAGCATATAATCAGGCTCTTCCCGTAAGTGCTGGTATATTTAATAGGGCGACCCAACGGTATGGCACTGATTTAAAGGGGGCGTGGTCCCACAACATCAAACATCAAGTGCACCGCTTGAGTAGTGACCAGGCCAGGATGCTCCGCGAAACAAAGATGGGTTTGAATCAACCAAGTGCTGCACAGACTACACGCTGGTTGCTCCGAAGCAGGTGCAATATTCAACTTGTGAGCCACATTGTCTCGATATTCCCAGCCCACTGATCCGTGGACACCATGCCAATCCCAATTATCCTCCCCCAGCAGCTTGACTGTTCCCTTCCTCCTTCTCCACAACGATCGCCTGAAGATCAACACCGGGAACCAGTGAGAGGCTCGGAGGGGAGATCACATACTCTTTCATCAGATTTTACATGGCAAAGTTGGTTCTTTTTCTTCAGATCAGGAAGTTAGCTACTAAATAGTCGACATCAGAAACCTTCCTTACAACTCGATACGGACCAGAATACCTTGGCAGACAAGGGGTGTCCCACAAGAGGCAGTAGTATCAGTAATCATGATCTACTTCAAACTCCCTCAGCGTCACCTGGGTCGTATCTGGTCCTTCATCTGAGCTTGTGAAACTATTATGGTTCCGACTTGCTACCTCCACGCTCTTTAGCCATTGCTCTCACGGCTTTTCAACTACATACTTTAGAAGCGAGCAGGGCTTGTGTGACTCCCTCCCAGATCGCCTTGACTATGTGGAGGGGCCCCCGGACCCTGTGTCCAAAAACCAACTCGTTTCGGGCTAAATCCCAAGCTCTCCCCAGGTACTTCTCTCGCAGCAAATAAAACGTATGGGAGACCTAGATCCCAGTCCTTCCCATTTTCCATGCAATAACACCGCAACATACTCTTGAGAGTCGAGTGCCACCTTTCCAAAACTCCCTGACTCTCGGGATGGTAGGCAGATGACACCACAGACACTATCCCATGTTGCTGCATGGTCTGCTTAAACAGAGCAGAAGTAAAATTGGATCCCTGATCAGACTGGATCTCCTGAGGGTAGCCATAACGAGAGAAATAGACAAGTAGGTTTTTGACAACAGTCTTAGCCATCCCGTTGCGCATGGGGTAAGCATCTGGATACCGTGTTGCTACATCCATTACAGTTAGTAAAATTTATTGCCGGCACTAGTGGGGGGCAATGGGCCAACCATATCGAT
>JAVRFV010002272.1:32500-35706 GCA_032716605.1 Paralithodes platypus | reverse complement strand
ATATACAGAAAGAGAGGAGATTGGGTTCCCAAAACAAAAATATTAGGACACCAATATACTGAAGATAAATGAAATCGTTTAAGCGGTTAGTTGCCTTCTTTTATATATATATATGGTCTGTTAATTATTTTTTCATTTATTTTCTAGTTTCCTTGCTAGACCTTCATCAAGCTTAGAAAAACACCCCTTTCGGTATAAAAATGTCCCAGGCAAAGGCTGCTTTCTCGCTATCGCTCGCCACCTAAATGGCACGAAAGGTCTTAAAATTGACAACGAAATGGGGCGAAAGTTGTTAAAATCGATAAAGTAGTGGGCGTTCCGACGTCTTCTGTACTGTCTACGTCTTATATTTCTTCTGTAACGCCGACGTCTTCTGTACTGTCGACGTCCTTATTTCTTCTGTACCGCCGACGTCTTCTGTAGTGTCGACGTCTTATATTTCTTATGTACCGAACGACGTATTCTGTACTGTCGAAGTCTTATATTTCTACTGTACCGCCGACGTCTTCTGTACTGCGACGGCTTATATTTCTTCTGTACCGCCGACGAACGTCTTCTGTACTGTCGACGTCTTATATTTCTTCTGTACCGCCGACGTCTTCTGTACTGTCGACGTCTTATATTTCTTCTGTACTGTCGACGTCTTATATTTCTTCTGTACCGCCGACGTCTTCTGTACTGTCGACGTCTTATATTTCTTCTGTACCGCCGACGTCTTCTGTACTGTCGACGTCTTATATTTCTTCTGTACCGCCGACATCTTCTGTACTGTCGACGTCTTATATTTCTTATGTACCGCCGACGTCTTCTGTACTGTCGACGTCTTATATTTCTTCTGTATCGCCGACGTCTTCTGTACTGTCGACGTCTTATATTTCTTCTGTACCGCCGACGTCTTCTGTACTGTCGACGTCTTATATTTCTTCTGTATCGCCGACGTCTTCTGTACTGTCGACGTCTTTATATTTCTTCTGTACCGCCGACGTCTTCTGTACTGTCGACGTCTTATATTTCTTCTGTACCGCCGACGTCTTCTGTACTGTCGACGTCTTATATTTCTTCTGTACTGTCGACGTCTTCTTTTCGTTCTATAATTAGGCGATTTTGTTCAGTTTAAGATGGATCTGTGGTCGTAAAAACGGTGTAATGAGATAGTTCGAAGCCAGTTTAACTGCTGGAGGCGCTCTTCTAAACAAAATACAATCGTCTAATACCTTTACCTTTGGATACCTTTGGATGTGTTCGCCGCTCCTCTAGCGGCACCAAGGAGCGCGACGCCCCTCGTTATGGGTGGTGATTTGGTGCAGTAGACTGTTTGAAGCGACAGCTCGCTCCCCTGCGAGGATGGGCTCGTCTGGCACTTTTTGCAGTTCTTTTTCTAGGGCTCTCTTGAAGTTGTCTAACGAGATGTCCCTCATGTCTCTTTACTCGCCGTGGGAGTTTGTTGAAGAGACGTGTGATAACCAGTCCTCTCGCAGAGAGCCCATAGCACCCCTGTTATTCATCCGGGGGATATGTCGCATTCCCAGCCTCTCCTATCACTGAATTTCATGACTATCGGAGTATGTAGGTTTGGTACTAAACCCTCTGCGATTTTCCACGTGCATATTATTAGGTAACGTTCTCTTCTACGTTCCAGTGAGTACAGATTCAGTGCTCTTAAACGCTCCCAATAGTGTAGATGTTTTATCGAACTTATATGCGAAGTGAAATTTCTTTGTACACTCTCTACGTCATTTATTTCACCTGCTTTGTATGGGGATGTTAATACGCTACAGTATTTCAAGCCGCGGTAGCACTAGAGATTTGAAGAGCGTTATCATAGGCAATTCACCGCGTGTTTTAAAAGTACGCAGAATCCAACCCGTTAGACGTTTCGCAGCCGCCACTTTGACCTGGGTTTGTACTTTGAAACCCATATTTTCAGACATTAATACCCCAAGGTCTTTCACACTGTCTTTCCGTTCTATTATGTGGTTAGATTCTGTTAAGTAATTTGTAATTTCTTTAACACCATTATTATCTCCGTACCGTATTAATTGGAATTTTTCCTCATTGAATTGCATGTTGTTTTCCCTGGTCCACTGGAACACTACATTCATGTCTTCCTGCAGTCGGCCCGTGTACGCTTGTGTGTTTACTATCTTGCTTAATTTTGTGTCATCAGCAAAAGACGACACCGTACTGTGTCGGGTGTTGGTATCTATGTCGCAAATTAGTATGAGGAACAGAAGGGGCGCTAGCACTGTTCCTTGGGGCACTGAGCTTTTGACATCCGAAGGCTCAGAAGTGACTTGGTTTACTGCTACCGATTGTTTTCGGTTTACGAGGAAATTGTATATCCACCGTCCGATTTTCCCAGTTATACCTTTTGCTTTCAGTTTGTGGTCCATTATACCATGGTCACATTTATCAAATGCCTTAGCAAAATCGGTGTAAATGACATCCACGTTTTTTTTCCTTCTAGGCTTTAAGAATTTTGTCATAGTGTTCCAAAAGTTGTGAGAGACATGATCTTCCCGCTCTGAACCCATGTTGACCGGTGTTGTGTAGTTCATTTGTCTCCATGAATGTTGAAATTTTGCTTCGCAGGACTCGCTCGAAAACTTTAATGATGGGAGAGATAAGAGCTACCGGGCGGTAGTTTTTTGGTAGTGCTTTACTCCCTCCTTTATGCAGTGGGGCAATTATTGCGTTTTTTCAAGCTATCTGGTATGTCACCGGGTCTAGACTCCTTCTCCACATTATAGCCAGGGGTTTTGAGAGGTTTTCCTTACATTTTTTTCATTAGGATCGACTTCCACGAGTCCGGGCCTGGTGCCGAGTGGGATGGCATGTTGGAAATGGCCTCGTCTATGTCTTTTGGACCGAAATCAATATCCAGCATCTGAGGGGTTTCCGTGGGGGAGGTTTCCATGAAAAATATATTTTGGTCTCTTATGACTTTAGTTTCATCAGGCTCACTGAATGCCATGTCATACTGCATGCTTAAGAGTTTTCGCTCATGTCCTTTTTGTCCCCTGGGAAAGAGCCGTCCCCTTTGCTCAGTGGGCCGATGTTTGATGTTGTTTTAGCGTTTTGTTTGGCGTATGAAAAGAAGTATTTGGCATTTTCCTTTATACCTGCAATAGCTTTCCTCTCCTCTTCCATATGTTGTAGTTCATATGATATTCTTAGCCACATTTCCACAATTTCTCTATCTATTT
>JAVRFV010002272.1:0-27500 GCA_032716605.1 Paralithodes platypus | reverse complement strand
CCTCTTCCCTCATTCCTCCTCTTCCCTCATTCCTCTCATCTTCCCCCATTCCTCCTCTTCCCTCATTCCTCTCATCTTCCCCCATTCCTCCTCTTCCCTCATTCCTCTCATCTTCCCTCATTCCTCCTCTTCCCTCATTCCTCTCATCTTCTCCCATTCCTCCTCTTCCCTCATTCCTCTCATCTTCCCTCATTCCTCCTCTTCCCTCATTCCTCTCATCTTCTCCCCTCATTCCTCCTCTTCCCTCATTCCTCTCATCTTCCCTCATTCCTCCTCTTCCCTCATTCCTCTCATCTTCCCCCATTCCTCCTCTTCCCTCATTCCTCTCATCTTCCCTCATTCCTCTCATCTTCCCTCATTCCTCTCATCTTCCCCCATTCCTCCTCTTCCCTCATTCCTCTCATCTTCCCCCATTCCTCCTCTTCCCTCATTCCTCTCATCTTCTCCCATTCCTCCTCTTCCCTCATTCCTCTCATCTTCCCCCATTCCTCCTCTTCCCTCATTCCTCTCATCTTCCCTCATTCCTCCTCTTCCCTCATTCCTCTCATCTTCCCTCATTCCTCTCATATTCTCCCCTCATTCCTCTCATCTTCCCCCATTCCTCCTCTTCCCTCATTCCTCTCATCTTCCCTCATTCCTCCTCTTCCCTCATTCCTCTCATCTTCCCTCATTCCTCCTCTTCCCTCATTCCTCTCATCTTCCCTCATTCCTCTCATCTTCCCTCATTCCTCTCATATTCTCCCCTCATTCCTCTCATCTTCCCTCATTCCTCTCATATTCTCCCCTCATTCCTCTCATCTTCCCTCATTCCTCCTCTTCTCTCATTCCTCTCATCTTCCCTCATTCCTCCTCTTCTCTCATTCCTCTCATCTTCCCTCATTCCTCTCATCTTCCCTCATTCCTCCTCTTCCCTCATTCCTCTCATCTTCCCCCATTCCTCCTCTTCCCTCATTCCTCCTCTTCCCTCATTCCTCTCATCTTCCCTCATTCCTCCTCTTCCCTCATTCCTCTCATCTTCCCTCATTCCTCTCATCTTCCCTCATTCCTCTCATCTTCCCTCATTCCTCCTCTTCCCTCATTCCTCTCATCTTCCCCCATTCCTCCTCTTCCCTCATTCCTCTCATCTTCTCCCATTCCTCCTCTTCCCTCATTCCTCTCATCTTCTCCCATTCCTCCTCTTCCCTCATTCCTCTCATCTTCCCCCATTCCTCCTCTTCCCTCATTCCTCTCATCTTCCCCCATTCCTCCTCTTCCCTCATTCCTCCTCTTCCCTCATTCCTCTCATCTTCTCCCATTCCTCCTCTTCCCTCCTCTTCCCTCATTCCTCTCATCTTCTCCCATTCCTCCTCTTCCCTCATTCCTCTCATATTCCCTCATTCCTCTCATCTTCCCCCATTCCTCCTCTTCCCTCATTCCTCTCATCTTCCCCCATTCCTCCTCTTCCCTCATTCCTCTCATCTTCTCCCATTCCTCCTCTTCCCTCATTCCTCTCATCTTCTCCCCTCATTCCTCTCATCTTCTCCCATTCCTCCTCTTCCCTCATTCCTCTCATCTTCTCCCATTCCTCCTCTTCCCTCATTCCTCTCATCTTCTCCCATTCCTCTCATCTTCTCCCATTCCTCCTCTTCCCTCATTCCTCTCATCTTCCCCCATTCCTCCTCTTCCCTCATTCCTCTCATCTTCCCTCATTCCTCCTCTTCGTCATTCCATCCGAAGAAGCAGCAGTGACATAAATCATCCACGCCAATAAAAACAGAGGCAACCGAGGACCACCAGCGATAAGGACCGAAGACAGCGAGGACCGAGGACAGCCATGAACATAAATGTAGATCCGACAAGAACCAAAAATATTATTAAAGAGCGTTCCGTGAGTTCTAAAATAACAAATTTAAAGGTTTTCTATGCAAACGCTCGTAGCATACGCAATAAATTTTCAGATTTAGAGGAGCTAGTGTTTACAGAAAATTATGATGTGATTGGCATAACAGAATCTTGACTCAATACAGTAGATAGAGACTTTTTAGCAGAGTATTCACTTCCCGGTTTATGTAATGTTTGAGAAAAGCCGAATAAATCGAAATGGAGGTGGCGTTTTACTTTATATCAAAGAAGAAAGTCTTAACCCGACCCTCTTGTCAAAACCTCAAATTGTGAACGTCGACGCATCTTTTGTGCTAATAAAGAATAATAAGGTACCAAAATAATACTTGCGTTAATATACAGACCTCCAGCTCAATCAGTGCAAACTGACCGAGAAATTTACGAACAAATTGCAGATGTAAGTAACTCACAAGATACCGTAATTTTTGGTGACTTTAATTTACCTGTGACCAAGTGGGGCGATACTCTTACTTCACACTCCGGACATGACTTGTATACGAACTGGCAAGAGAGTTCGCTTTATCAATTTGTTGGAACGCCGACCCGTGGTAATAACGTTCTTGACATTGTACTTGCAACAAAAGAAGAATTATAGAGAATTTGAATGTTGGTGATGAATTCAGTAACAGCGACCATCGTACGATAACTTTCACTTTAAAGTTTACTAGTAACGAACCAAATAGTAGCATCGAAAAAGTCCCTAATTTCAAGAAAGCAAACTTCCATAAACTTAGAGCTATGTTTAAAGAAACTGACTGGAGCTTTTTAATTAACAATAACGACATAAATACATCTTGGAAGTTATTCGAAGCCACTTACCTAAAAGCAGTGCAAGACTGCATACCATCAAAAACTTACCGGCGTCCAGGCCATAATAATAAGCCCAAATGGTGGAATAAAGATATTTCAAACTGGCCTGCTTGCTAAAAAATGTGCTAATGATAGATTAAAATCCTCACAAATGACGAAGAACGGCTGAAATTTGTTAGAGCTACGACGCAAAGCCAAAAAAGTTAATTAAGCAAAGTAAAAAGACCTTAGAGTTACATATTGCGAAATCAAAGTAAAACAAACCCGAAATAATTCTATAGTTATATCAGAAAGAAAAAAGTAGTTACTTCAACTGTTGGACCGTTAGTCGATGAAAATGGAGAATACACCAAAGACGAAGTACAAATGAGTAATGCCCTCAATACCTTCTTTGCATCAGTTTTTTACAACAGAAGACCTCAGTGATATCCCTACACCATCGCCGATTCAGATTGATAATTCAGATGTTCTAAGCAATATCACCGGTACAGAAAGAGAAGTATTGAATTGTTTAGATAAACTCAAGGTACATAAAACGCCTGGACCTGATACAATCTCGCCTAGAGTTCTAAAGGAAGCTAAGAATGAGCTCTCTAAACCACTGACATTACTATTCAATAAATCCTTGCAGTCTGGAACTATGCCCGATCAGTGGAAGCTAGCCAACGTAACCACCGATATTCAAAAAAGGCAGCAAATCCCTACCAAGTAACTATCGTCCCAATTAGCTTAACCTCAGTTGTATGTAAAATGCTAGAAACGGTCATACGAGACAGACTCGTAAATCACTTGGAGGAAAATAACATACTTAAAGATACTCAACACGGCTTTCGTAAAAAACGTTCCTGTTTAACAAACCTCTTAGACTTCTTCCACGATATCCTCAACCTCTACGATGAGAGTAAAGCTGTAGATATTATATACCTTGATTTTCAAAAGGCCTTTGACAAAGTTCCCCACAAACGTTTACTGCTAAAACTAAAAGCGCATGGAATACAAGACGGTGTGTTGAAATGGATAGAAAATTGGCTCGCGACAGAAAGCAAAGAGTAGTCATAAACGGTAAGGCAATCAAAATGGGACCAATGTAAGTAGCGGGGTACCCCAGGGATCGGTACTAGGACCAATTCTCTTTCTAATTTACATCAACGACATAGATGAGGGTCTCACCTGCACAATCTCAAAAGTGCTGACGATACAAAAATTGCAAATAGCGTACTCTCAAAAGAACAAGTTGACGATATGCAACACAATCTAGATAAATTGTCATGTTGGGCCCAAATTTGGCAAATGAGTTTCAATGCGGATAAATGTAAAGTACTACAGGTCGGATACCTAAATGAGAAAGCAAACTATTCGTATGAATGGCACTCAGCTTAAGAATGTAAACAGAGAAACTGATCTGGGAGTAACAATATCGAGTAACCTAAAACCGAGTCAACAATGTTCAGAATTTGTTAAGAAGGCAAACAAAATAATTGGCTTTATAGGCAGGTCATTTGAGCATAAATCCAAAGAAGTTATCCTAACCCTTTACAATTCCTTAGTCCGCCCTCTTCTGGAATACTGCGTTCAATCCTGGTGCCCTTATTACCAAAAAGATATAAAACAAGCTAGAACGAGTTCAACGTAGAGTTACCAAAATGATACCTAGCCTAAAGAACAAACCATACGAAGAGCGTCTTAGAGAATTAAATCTATTTCCTTTAACCCCAGCGCAGATTAAGAGGTGACTTAATTTCAGTGTTCAAAATCATCAAAGGCATCGACAATATGAACTGTAGTAAGTACTTCACTATCGACCAATCTAATTACACGCGGGGAAACGGTTGCAAAATTATTGGTAAATCTTTTAACTCACACGAATCTAAGAATTTCTTCTTCAATCGAGTTGTCAACTTGTGGAAATGGGCTTCCCCGAAACGTTATAGACTGCATCACCGTTGATTCATTTAAACTCCGCCTAGACAAATATCTCGCTTCAAACCCGCGACTGACCGCGTTTGTAAATGAATAACTTTATTTTATCCTCCCCCTCAGTTACTAATCCCTCTGTCCCCTACTAACTTCCTAGTCCTGCCACGGACATTAGTACCAGGGCAGTAGTTCCCTTTCCAATGTTCCCTTACCCACTCTAAACCACTGTTTGGACACTTGATCCTCAGTGTTTTGGAGGACAAGCAACCTAGAAGGGTCACTAGATCTGTTGTTGCTTGATTTCCTTTGTACTCCTTTGTACTCTCATCTTCTCCCATTCCTCTTCTTTTACTCTCCCTCTCCCTTGCATATATAGAGTCGATAAGCTGGCCCAAAGAACTTAAATTCTCTCTCAGCTCATCTCTCTTCGTAATCCCTCCCTCCCTCCCTCCCTACTGTATGGTTGCAAGACTCCCTAGCTTCCTCTCTTTCTTCTTCCCCTCTTTATTTGCTCCTCTTTCTTCTTCCCCTCTTTATTTTCTCCTCTTCTTCTTCTTCTTCTGTGTAGCCTTATTATTATTCCTTATCCGCATTCTCTGCTTTGTCACATAATGCCTCCCCCCCCCCCCCCACAGAAAATGGGTATCGCAGAAAATGGGAATAATTTGAACCCCCATCTCAGACGCCCGGAATTTCTCACCCTGATTCTCTATGGCATTCTTGGACGACTCGTGTTCTCTTATTGTATTCTCTTGCGTGATATTCTACTTTCATTTTATCGACTCCCTTGAAAGACTTTGTTTTATTTTCTGCCCAAATTGTTTTAATTTTGAGTTCGTCTTGGTGGATACCTAATTAGGTCCCTTAATACATAAATTACATAGTTTGTTTTTGTAAGTGAGGATGCATGGCTCATTGAGCGTGAGATTTGTTGATGATGAATGAAGGCTCTTAGGAAAACACAGAAACACTTCAGCTCTCATCTCATCTGTCTCTCTCCTACCCTCTCTCTCCTTCGTATGTCTGTGCTGTGTCTGTATGTCTCTTCTCTCCTCTCTCCTCTCCTCAAATCTCTCTCTCCTATCGCCTTGCTCTCCACCTTGAATATCTTGCTGTGGCAGTTCTGGTCACCTTATATGATACAAGGACATTGTTTAAAGACTCGAGTCAGTACAGCGATTAGAGCGACCGAAGCATGATACCCTCATTAAGAAATAAACCATGATGAAGAAAGACTTAAACGACGCTTTTGAACCTGTTCTCATTAAAAAAGAGGAGGTTGAGGGGTCAAGCTTATTGAAAGTGGCTTTAAGATACTAAAAATAGGTTTCTTCACGACAACAAGTCGCTTGTAAATTGCACATCTATTCACATTAAAACAATACTAATTTCAAAAAACTCGGCGGGAAATGGAATGGAAAATTAAAAAAACCAAAAAGGCACAAACCTAGATGTCACAACGAGTTTCTTCACCTACAGTCTGTGTGGGCGACAGAGGGGATGGACTATAAACTACCAGCGGAGAGTAGGTGGAGGAGCAGCGACACAATAAACGCCTTCAAAGGGAAGGCATTCTCGACCTTCATATCTGCAGAGGGCTGGGGTGTCGGTGATATGAATGGAAAAAAAACAAAAAAAAAAAAAAAAAAAGAAAAAAAAAAACAAAAAAGTATGTATATGTTATGTGTGTTGGCACTGTAGCAGTATGTAGATAATAATAACTAAGTAATATATGTGTGTGTATGTATGTATGTGTATATGTCATGTGTATATAGACTGTATACTATATATATGTATTAATGTAATGTATGTTGTATGTGTGTATGTGTATATATTCTTATTATAGTTTGTATAGGGTCCAGGACTGGCCTAGTAAGGGCCCGCTTCGAGGTCTGTGTGGGTCTGTGTATCTATGTAGCTCTCTCTCTCTCTCTCTCTCTCTCTCTCGCGCTCTCTCTCTCATCCTCTCTCTCTCTCTCTCTCTCTCTCTCTCTCTCTCTCTCTCTCTCTCTCTCTCTCTCTCTCTCTCTCTCTCATTAGCCCAGACGACTCGTAGCAAAAATTAAAAACAGTTATGCAATTCCAATAAAAGTTGGAGTATTGGTGTTCGATTTCCTTTACTGCCCGTGTGTGTGTGTGCGTGTGTATGTGTCTTTGTGTATCACCGAGGGCAAATATGTGCGTATGCTATGTATATCGGTGTATGTGTTAATGGCGTTGCATTTATAGAAGTCTGGATGAGAGTAGGACAATTGTTGTGTATAGATATAGTTTCGTTATTCTTAAGGGGTGATCTTTATTAATTTGTTCATAGTCTTTGTATCAATATATTTAGCTTAATTTATGATTCATGTTGTGAGTGGAATGAAAAAAGGAAAACAACTTCATTGAACACGAACATCCATGCACCCGAATATGTGCTTTACGGGGGTCACCGGATTTTCTTTACCTCTCTCCCCTTTTCTCTCTTTCCCTGGCTTGTATCCATTCGGCCCCATTCAGCCAACTATTTTAACTGTTTTAAAACGTTTATCTCCATCCAGGTGTCTATTTATTCCTGGCGAGCGATAGCGAGCCAGCATTGTATGGAGAAATCCGGCTTCGCCGGAAACATTTTTCTATCGAAAAATGTACAAATTTAGCTTGCTGTCAAAACAAATATATATATATGCTGGCTTGCTACCGCTCGCCACGAAAATATTGACACCTGGATGGGGGTAAGCGTCTTAAAACAGTAGGCTGAATGGGACCGAATGGATACAAGCCAAAGAGAGAGAAAGAGAGAAAGATAAAAAAAGCGAGGTGGGCTCCCTTAATTCATGTGATCTTCCATCTACTAATTGTACAGATGTATTCGGTATTCCTAGAACAATTATATATATATATATATATACCGGTATATATAATTTGACAAGTTAGGATGTTTATAGGATTACTGATATAATTGATTATATATATCACTTATTATATTTATCTTACTGTTACCCCTTGCATTAACTGCCATACTAATTCCGTTTTCTCTCCCCTTTAGGTAAGTTGGCTGCCTCTTGTGGTGTTGTGACGTGGGGGTAACGGGAGGGTAAGTACTGAAGGAAGCTTGGGGTTTTATAGGGGAAGCTTGGGTTTTATAGAGGAAGCTTGGGGTTTTATAGGGGAAGCTTGGGTTTTTATAGAGGAAGCTTGGGATTTATAAGGGAAGCTTGTTTTTTTTTAGAGGAAGCTTGGGGTTTAAAGAAGAAGCTTGGATTTTGTAGAGGAAGCTTGGGGTTTTAAAGAGGAAGCTTGGATTTAAAAGAGGAAGCTTGGATTTGAAAGAGGAAGCTTGGATTTGAAAAAAGGAACATGGGTATTAAATATGAAGCTTGGAGTTTAAAGAGGATGTTTGGATTTGAATAAGGAAACTTGGATTTTAAAGAGGAAGTTTGGATTTGAAAGAGCAAGTTTAAATTTTAAAGAGGAAGCTTGGATTTTAAAGAGAAAAGCTTTGGTTTTAAGGATATTTGGTCAATTATTGAAACCATTAGTATCACTAGGACGGCTATCGCTATATTGCATTGCCCCCTGCCTTATTATAAATCGTCCAATACACAATTTAAATATATGTTACTTTTCTACCTAGACCTCTATCAAGTATTAGAAAAGACCACCTTTCGAGATAAATTTGTTAATTTTTCGGTAGATAAGTGTCCAGGCCAAAGGCCGCTTCCTCTTTTTCGACGAGCACGTTTTTTCTTGTAATATTTTAAGGCTCTTTCACATTGGAATTGGAAACTAGGATTAAGGTAGATTAATGCTAGGTTGCTGATTAATGATGTAACTGTATTTTTGAAGATGCCAAACTACAATTGACCGTAAAAAAACAAAAACAAAACAAAAACAAAAAATTTGAAAAATAACTCGCGTGACACCGCCTGTACTGTTGTTTTTGTTGTCGTTATTGTTCCTGCTTTGACTACAATAGTTGGCACTGCGGTTATACTGATGTGCTGTAGATGGTAATGTTTTTTTTCTTCTGATGTTGATACTATGTTAATGGGGGGGGGGGGGGTAGTTTGCTCCCTTAGACCTCTATGAAGCTTAAGAATGGAGAGAGAGAGAGAGAGAGAGTGAGAGAGAGAGAGAGAGGAGAGAGAGGAGAGAGAGAGAGAGAGAGAGAGAGAGAGAGAGAGAGAGAGAGAGAGAGAGAGAGAGAGAGAGAGAGAGAGAGAGAGAGAGAGAGAGAAGAGAGATAGAGAGAGGAGAGAGAGAGAGAGAGAGAGAGGGAGAGAAAGAAAGAGCAAGACCCCCCCCCCCTTCAAGATAAATGTGTACGTTTCTTCTAAAGTACAAGCTCGTTTACGCTTGCCAGGAAAAAATCGACACCTAAATGGCACGAACGATCTTAACATTGACAAAGAAATATGGCGAAAGGTTTTAAAATCGCCAAACTAATGGGGCGAACGTCTTAATGTTTTAAATGTAACGGAGCTAAATATAAGAGACAATGGGGTCCAGAAAAATACTCCTTCCCCTTAATGCTACATTCTTCGCCACAATCGGCAACAATAGCACCTTTGTAACAGCAAGGATATCTCTTCTGTACCGGCGATGTATGTCTTATTGGATGTCAGCTACACTTAGACGATTTTATGAAGCTTAGGAAGGATATATGGTGGGTAAAAGGATGAATTGAGATAGTCTGTAGCCTTTTTTATGGGTAGACGTCCTTCCTAAGCTGAATAATGTCGTCTAATAGTTAGTTGTCAGAATGTGATGAAGAGGATGTCCCTGGTACTGAAGGGGTTAAGGTTGTTGATGCTACCGTTGTTCCTGTTGCTGTTAATACTACTGTTTATTATGTTACCGTTGATGTTGTTGATGCTCTATTACTGTTGATTTGGCTACTGTTGTTGCTACTATTGTTCCCGCTGTTAATACTACTATTGATCATGTTGCTGTTAATGTTGTTGATGCTGTTACTGTTGTTGCTACTGTTGTTCCCGCTGCTGTTAATACTACTGTTGATCATGTTGCTGTTAATGTTGATGCTCTATTACTGTTGATGCTACTGTTATTGCTACTGTTAATGCAACTGTTGATTATGTTACCGTTGATGTTGTTGATGTTCTATTACTGTTGATTTGGCTACTGTTGATGCTACTGTTGTTCCTGCTGCTGGTGCTGGTGTTGCTATTACCGTTTCCTCCTTCTTCCTCTTCATTTCGTTTTCTTCTTTCTGTTTTACCCTGTTGCAAAAAATATGTTACCGTAGTGTGAAGACTCGAGTTAACCCCGTGAGGATTATTAAGATGCGTTTTAGCAGTTTAGTTTGACTGTCATTAGACGATGTCATGCAACTTAGGAAGAATCGGTGGGAGTTCGATACATAATTGAGTTGATTGTTGACCTTAGATTCCCAGAGGTCCTTTCTAAACTGCATAAAATCGTCTAACGGTAGCCCAAAAAAGAAACTGGTAAAACGCCCCATAATCTTGGAGGGATCAAGTGTACACCCAAAATGATGTTGAATTATGTATATATTTAACTGTCAATTGTCGTTTGTTGAGCAATTCTCGTATAGTCATTAGTTAAACGAATATGTGCTGTAGCCCACATAAGTTCTGTTCCTCTCCGTTATCTTGTACATGGATATATGATGCGCATCATTCAAGTACGAGTATAGTGTCTTACGCAGTGGTTAAGGGCAGGTTTTTAGTTCATTCCCTAGACTTCCATCAAGCTTAAAATTACTCCCCCTAGACCCCCTTTCAAGATATATTTGTACATTTTTCGGTAGAAAAATTTCCCGGCCGAAGGCCGGTTCCCCTTAAATTACAGGCTCGCTATCGCTCGCCAGGAAAAAATCGACACCTAAATGGCACGAATGGTCTTAAAATTGACAGAAATGGGGCAAGGGGTCTTAAAATCGCCAAACTAATGGGGCGAACGTCTTAAAATCTCAAAAGCAATGGGGCTAGACATGAGGGAGAAAGGTCAAGAAAAAAGTCCCTCAAGTGGAAATCTCCCCTTAACTCATCTGACCAGTCAACTGATACTTAAAAGAAACCACACTCTCAATTCATTCACACTCATTGTTACAGTACTTCCATGGGCAACTGTACACACATGTCGCTTTACAGTACTTCCATACATAAGATCACGAGGAGGAACAGAACTTGTATGGGCAACTGTACACACACGTCGCTTTTCTAAATCTCAATAGACACCATATTTATACACGACACTTGATTTAGAGAGAGAGCAGCTATAAGGTCGTTGACAGCATCTTGGAATGTGGTCGGGCATCTTCTACTGGTGACGATATAGGGGGTGTTTTCTTGACGTGTCGGTGTAGCCAGGATATTTGTACAACAGCTGGAACGATCAGATCACCTCAGAAATCCCCTGACGTTTGGGGTGGATTCGACCTCAGGTCCTTTTGGTCTGCATTCCACGACGCTATCCACTGTGCTATGGACGTTAATATGGTCACTCCTATGTGAATCTCTAATACGTAAAACACAGGATATGGAACATTGTAATGCCTTCGTGTTTTGTATCCATTAAGGGGATTTTGTCTATTTTTCTGGCCCCCCTTCTCCCTCACGTTTAACCCCATTAGTTTTCAGATTTTAAGACGTTTGTTCCATTAGTTTGGCAATTTTAAGACCTTTCACCCCATTTCTTTGTCATTATTGGGACCTTTCGTGCCATTTAGGTGTCGATTTTTGTCCTGGCTAGCGATAGCTAGCCTATATTAGTATGAGGAATCGGCTTTCGGCCGTGACATTTTTGGTAGAAAAATTTACAAATTTATCTTGAGGGAGGTCTAGGGGGTGATTTTATTTTTAGCTTGATGGAGGTCTATGGAGGAAACTAAGAAAATAATAAAAACAATATCATTAATAAGGCAAATAAATACCGTCTATCTCCCCTTAAGATGAGTGTCAAACTATTAAGTGCTCAATAGCCCTTCCAACTTGAGAGCTTCAACTAGTTTGTTTCCTTGCTCAACAAAGCTTAACCCATTCAGTACCGGTGACGTCCCTTGCATTACATTCTGACGACTATTAGACACCTAAATGGCACGACAAGTCTGGAAATTGACAACGAAAAGGGGCGACAAATCTTAAAATCGACATACTAATGGAACGAACGTCTTGAGCTCTCAAAACTAATATGCTAAACATGAGGGAGAAGGGGATGTAGGAAAAGCGACTACCTCTCCCTTAATACATAGATTGGTCAAACTGAAGAGATAGCCAGAGTTGAAATAATTGCGGTACAGTCAGTCAAATAAGTGATGTCGCGGCACCAAGTATATTTACGATCGAAACTTGGTATCAGTACTATCTAAGTAATAATTCATCGTTTCGAGTGAGATATACAAACATGTTCCTATCTTTCCACACCATACTCAACACATGACAGGCATTAATACAGCACACAGCAAGCAAAACGTAATGACAGCGGAGACGTGACTTATTTGGCCGGAGGACGGATGTATGTGTGTGACTGTACGGTCGCGCTAATAAGTGATGTCCCAGCTGTCATTACGTTTGGCTTGCTCTGTGCTGTATTAATGTCTGCCAGATGTTGAATAGGGTGGGTAAGTGTAGGATCATGTTTGTATATTTCACTCGATATGAAGAAATGAAGCTCAGATATTACCGATACCAATTATTGATCAAAACATACATCACTTATTAGCGCGACTGTACCGTTGACCGCAAGCATAAAAAGAGGGGGGGGGGGGCAAAGGGGGCAAGCATGGGGGGTATATACGTTGACCGCAAGCATAAAAAGAGGGGGGAAGGGGTGGGGCAAGCACGGGGGTATATACATTTCCATACAAGCACACACGCGCTGCTTTCAGGCGCCACCGACCGCATAATATTAGGGCGTGCAAAGGCGTCATTTGCATACTTGGGAACATTGATTTGCTTGCATTTTAATAGTTTTCTCACTTGGATATGCGTGCTTAAGGGGACCGACCTGCTTTTGTTCTCATTCTCTCGCTCTCTCTTTGGCTTTCATCCATTCGGCCCCATTCAGCCTACTGTCTTAAGACGTTTACCCCAATCCAGGTGTCAATATTTTACTGGCGAGCGGTAGCGAGCCAGCATATATATATATTTTTGTTTTGACAGCAAGCTAAATTTGTACATTTTTCGATGGAAAAATCTCTCCGGCGAAGCCGGATTTCTCCATACAAAGCTGGCTCGCTATCGCTCGCCAGGAAAAATCAACACCTTAATGGGGATAAACGTCTTAAAAGAGTTGGCTGAATAGGGCCGAATGGATAAAACCAAGAGAGATAAAGCAGGTCGGTGCCCTTAAGGGGGGCCGGGATGGGGGTATTTATTTGGTCATTTATGTATCTGTTTACATGTTTTATTTGGTCATTTATGTATCTGTTTACATGTTTTTGTTTAGTTTCCTCCCTGGACCTCCATCAAGCTTATGAAAACACCCGTCCTAGACCCTCCTTCCAAGATAAATTTGTACTTTTTTCGATAGAAAAATTTCCCGGCCGAAGGCCGGTTCCTCTTAAATTAGAGGCTCACTATCGCTCGCCAGGAAAAAATCGAGACCTAAATGACACGAACATTCTTAATATTGACAAAGAAATGGGACGAAAGGTCTTAAAATCGCCAAACTAATGGGCCAAGCGTCTTAAAATTGGAAAACTAATGGGTCTTCTTGATAACAATGATTAACCTCTTCTGTACCGTCGACGTCTTTACAGTTTATTCTGGCTACTGTTAGACGATTTCATTCAGTTTAAAAAGGGCCTCCAGCAATTAGCAGGCTTCTAACTATCTCACTTAAGGGGAGATCTCCACTTGAGGGATTTTTTTCTTGACCCCTTTCTCCCTCATGTTTAGCCCCATTGCTTTTGATATTATAAAACGTTTGCCCCATTACTTTAGCGATTTTAAGAACTTTCACCCCATATTAAGACCTTTCGTGCAAGTCAGGTGTCGATTTTATCCTGGCGAGCGATAGCGAGCCTGTAATTTAAGAGGAACCGGCCTTCGGCCGCAACATTTTTCTACCGAAAAATTTACAAATTTATCTTGAAAGGGACTCAAGGGGGTGTAATTTTAAGCTTGATGGAGGTCTAGGGAACAAACTAAATACCTCCCCTTAACCCTTTTTACTAAGACAGATCCCTTCTCACACTGCACAAAATCGTCTAAACATAGCTAGCATAAATCGTCTAAACATAGCTAGCATAAATCGTCTAAACATAGCTAGCATAAATCATCTAAACATAGCTAGCATAAATCATCTAAACATAGCTAGCATAAATCATCTAAACATAGCTAGCATAAATCATCTAAACATAGCTAGCATAAATCGTCTAAACATAGCTAGCATAAATCATCTAAACATAGCTAGCATAAATCATCTAAACATAGCTAGCATAAATTATCTAAATATAGCTAGCATAAATCGTCTAAACATAGCTAGCATAAATCGTCTAAACATAGCTAGCATAAATCGTCTAAACATAGCTAGCATAAATCGTCTAAACATAGCTAGCATAAATCATCTAAACATAGCTAGCATAAATCATCTAAACATAGCTAGCATAAATCATCTAAACATAGCTAGCATAAATCATCTAAACATAGCTAGCATAAATCATCTAAACATAGCTAGCATAAATCATCTAAACATAGCTAGCATAAATCATCTAAACATAGCTAGCATAAATCATCTAAACATAGCTAGCATAAATCATCTAAACATAGCTAGCATAAATCATCTAAACATAGCTAGTATAAATTTAGAAAGACGTTGCCGGTACAGAAGGAGGTTAATAAGTTTCTTACGTGGATATGGGCGATTAATAGTTCTTCTTGACTTTTTGTTCTATTTACTGGCTATTATTTGACAGTTTCATTCAGATTAGGAAACATACATAGACGTCAGAGCATTAACGGAGATAGTCTTGACCTTAGTAATTCCAAAAAGATCCTTCCTAAGCAATACATTAAACTCGTCTATATGATTGCCAGAATAGACTGTCAAAACGCGTCATAATCCTCCTCAAGGGGTTGAAGTTACAATATAATTCCTGGCTTTAGAAAATTATTAGCCAAGGTCATCAGTATTATACCGGTAAAATTATTAGCCAAGGTCATCACTATTATACCGGTAAAATTATTAGCCAAGGTCATCACTATTATACCGGTAAAATTATTAGCCAAGGTCATCACTATTATACCGGTAAAATTATTAGCCAAGGTCATCAATATTATACCGGTAAAATTATTAGCCAAGGTCATCACTATTATACCGGTAAAATTATTAGCCAAGGTCATCAGTATTATACCGGTAAAATTATTAGCCAAGGTCATCAATATTATACCGGTAAAATTATTAGCCAAGGTCATCACTATTATACCGGTAAAATTATTAGCCAAGGTCATCAATATTATACCGGTAAAATTATTAGCCAAGGTCACCAATATTATACCGGTAAACCCAAGGTGAACTCCACATATGTAGAATCTTATCCCCAAGGTTGTATATGGTATGTACAGTACAAGTAAACATATTGAATTTAGGGGAGATTGCTATTTTTTTTTATTTATTATTTTTTTTAGTTTCCTCCCTAGGCCTCCATCAAGTTTTCAAAAAATGCCCCAAGTCCCCGCTTCGAGATAAATGTTTGCATTTCTCGGTAGAAAATTACCCCGTCCAAAGGCCAGTTGCTTCTAAATTGCAGGCTCACTATCGCTCGTCAGGAACAAAAATCGACAGCCAATGGGTACGAAAGGTCTTAAAATCGACAATGAAATGGGGCGAAAGGTCTTAAAATAGCAAAAACTAAAGGGGTGAACATCTTTAAATGTCAAAACTACTGGGGCTAAACATGAGGGAGAAGGGGGTCCAGAACAAGGAATACAGGTATTGATATGTCTGGTAATTAACCCTTTGAAGCTCTGACGCGTTTTATAAGTTTATTTTGGCTATCATTAGACGATTTTATGCAGCTAGGAAGGATCTGTGGGTATCAAAAGGGTAAATACTATCTTAATCAACCCTTTAACTTCCATATACCGTTACTAATCTGAATACAATCGTCTAATAGTAGCCAGAAAACAGAACAGAAACGCGTATTGGAGCTTGAAAGGGTTAAGCACATTAAGTATATGCCTTTCCTATCTTTAATTAACCCCTTGTGAATTGTGACGCGTTTAAACAGTTTATTTTGGCTAGCATTTGACGATATGATTCAGAGTTGGAAGGGTATATACCATATATGGAAGTCGGTGGTTTAATTTGAGATAGTCTTGACCGTTTTAATTCCCACAGTTCCTTCTTAAGTTGTAGTAAATCGTGGAATGATAACGCTTCATGATTGTCAAAGGGTTAATGGTAGTTGGTAATAGGCATAGTCGTTTTGTTTTTATGGTTGCTACTATATTATCACTAAACTATAAATTAGAGAAAATCTCCCGTTATACTATCATAAATGCACTAGAATATTGCAATTATTGTGAACATGAATACAATTTCAATTTTTCGCATTTCATCTGTTTCGAATGTATAGGCGTATTTATATTACATTTTGTCAGTGTTACTTACATTACCAAGGATGGACATTTCAAATATACTTGTACCTAATGATACAACAGGCCTATGGAAAAACTGTGTTTCTTCGAAAGCCTTGGGAGTATTTATTGCCTAAAATGTTTTAAGATAACCATCTTATTCAAGCAAATTATTTTGTTTAAGTTATATAGAAAGAATGGCATATATACATAGCAAAGTGGCTAAGTGTTTACGCTAAAGAAAGGGCATGTCAGATCAAATTCTCAGCGTGGCCAATTCAACCCCAAGAAACCCTAAGTGGCGGAGAATTGTCAGAAAATGATACGGTTGTGATTGAGGCAGTGTTACGGTGGTGGTTGTGGTGGAGGGAGCTACTGATAAGCAAGAATCAGCCACCAACAACAACACCTCCACCACCATCGCCGCCGCCGCCGCTACTCCTTTTCCACCTGATATATGAAAAGCCATAAATGTAAAGTGTGGGCCAAGTTCGTCGGGGGAAGCAGCGCCCCGCCGGCAGTTTCTTTCCGAGCAACAATACCCTTCACGTATAATAGCGCATGAAGCACACTCCGCCCTCCTTATCGCCAGGAAGAGAGGAATGTAATAGCTATCCCTTCAAGACACTACAGTAAATAAGATGACAAGTGAGGCCATGTGCGCGTTATCGCTGATAGTCGGCATCAAAGCCTCCCCTGGTTTCCCGTTTTCTCAAAATCAGAAGGTGAGTGGGGGCGCGGGGGGCCCCAAGACGGTCGGCCAACAGAGAACGGAGGGGCGGGGGCCGGGCCTGGGTCCTGCCCCTTGATAAAAACTCGCAATCTTACAGGGCATGTGCGCAAAATGACTTCCTTTTACACATGCGTGGAGTTGAGGGTGTGTGTCTAGCGGGGGTAGAAAGTGGGAGGCGGGGGTAGATCTGCGGGAGGCGGGGGTAATGGGCGGAGTAAGGAGATGGGCGGAGTCCGGGGAAAGGGGCGGATTCGGGGGGGTTTCGTGAGAGAGGAGGAGCCAGAGCGCGCGGGGGTTCAGAACGAGAGAGGGAGGCATTCCGAGTTAGACCTCCGTTGGGGACGTAAATACCGCTCCTCCCGTCTCCTTCCCTCCCGCATCCTCCTCCCAATTCCTTCCTCACACGGGCGCTCATCTCATCCACTCCCAGGTACTCGTGCAGTTGTGGGCGAGGTGAGCTTATAGCCAGCCTCCGGCCTTGCTCGGGTTGTCCCCTGGTGAATCACAAACCACACCGAGTATTATAAACTCTGCATTCCAGTGAAGACAGCGGAGTGAGCGCCCGTGCATACCGAATATCTTTACCTCTAGTCCCTCTCGTCTCCCGGGAACACACACATGAATAAATCTACCTCTACTACGTCTTCCTACGACCCCAAACTTAGCAGGGTGAAACAACTTGAGTAATCTTTTATACAATCTAGAGAGGGGAGGGTGTCTGTTGGAACGATGAGTTCATCTCCCTTGGTGGGATGTAGAAGCTGAATATGAGTCGTTACAGAGTCCCACAGGATGGCCAGTACAGAGTGGTAGTTTAGATCATATAATGACTTTTTCTTTTTGTGTCGTTCTATAAAAACTTAATGAGTTTCACAACTGACGGATTCCTATATCACAAGTTTACCTATTCGAGGTGTTTTGCGTAGTATACGACACCTAGAAGATGGATATTTATCATGGATATAATCACTGCTTGAGTTAGACCATTTACTTATAAAGTTAACAGGAGCTTAAGTTCCGATCAGCCACTGTTGCCTGGATGGTGTCTAGTATGGTGTGTTACCGTTATTACAGGATATACTGTACAGTACAGTACTATATAATAATGCAATAGGTTCTGATACGTGTGGACATGGACAGGGTTTATACTATATAATTTCAATTACTACTTTCACTATGTTCCATCACTACCAATGCTACATTAGTCACAGCTTAGGAAGGCACTCTGGAAGTTAGGAGGCTTATGATTGAGACTGATTTTGTGTATTACCCTTCGACCTATGGAGGTTCTTCCTTTGCCTGATTAACCCCTTCAGGATTATGACGCATTTGACAGTTTATTCCGGCCATCATTAGACGATAAGATACAACTTAGGAATGATCTGTGAGCATGAAAAGGGTAAAGACTATCTCAACTCTCGGAATTCCATATACCCTTCCTATTCTGAATAAAATCATCTTATAATAGCCAGCCTAAAATGTCAAAACACGTCATGATCCTCAAAGGGTTAAAATAGTCTGGCTGTAATCTGACTGAAATATAAGGAACAGTCTTCGTTGGATGGAAACAGTTAGTGACGTTATTAGCCTTGAGTAAATATAACTCATCCACTTACTGTATAAATATAATTCATCCACTTACTGTATAAATATAACTCATCCACTTACTGTATAAATATAACTCATCCACTTACAGTATAAATATAACTCATCCACTTATATAATGCATCCCTTTAGCGTATCATAGGAGCTTTTCTACGACAAAATATAAGATCAGCGAAAGATTTGCCTCTAAACTTCCTCAACTGCCACTGTTAACCCCTATGGTACCAGCGATGTCTTTTCAATTCATTCTAGCCATATTTAGACAATTGTATGAAGTCTAAGAAGGACCTGTGGTAGTAAAAAGGGTTAAGTGAGATAGTTTAAGGGGAGATCTCCACTTGAGGGATTTTTTTCTTGACCCCTTTCTCCCTCATATTTAGCCCCATTGCTTTTGATATTATAAAACGTTTGCCCCATTAGTTTAGCGATTTTAAGAACTTTCACCCCATATTAAGACCTTTCGTGCAATTCAGGTGTCGATTTTTTCCTGGCGAGCGATAGCGAGCCTGTAATTTAAGAGGAACCGGCCTTCGGCCGGGAAATTTTTCTATCGAAAAATGTACAAATTTATCTTGAAAGGGACTCAAGGGGGTGTAATTTTAAGTTTGATGGAGGTCTAGGGAACAAACTAAATACCTCCCCTTAAAGCCTCTTAATTGCTGGTGGTCCTTTTTAAACTGCATATAATCGTCTAATAGTAGCCAGAATGAAGTTATAAGGACGTCAACGGTGCTGAACGGGTTAACAACGGTACTGAACGGGTTAACAACGGTACTGAACCGGTTAACAACGGTACTGAACGGGTTAACAACGGTACTGAACGGGTTAACAACGGTACTGAACGGGTTAACAACGGTACTGAACGGGTTAACAACGGTACTGAACGGGTTAACAACGGTACTGAACGGGTTAACAACGGTACTGAACGGGTTAACAACGGTACTGAACGGGTTAACAACGGTACTGAACGGGTTAACAACGGTGCTGAACGGGTTAACAACGGTACTGAACGGGTTAACAACGGTACTGAACGGGTTAACATCCCTGGTTGTCTACCCGCTATTCTTATTCTGGTCACCATCACACGATTTGATTTAGCTCATAGTCTACCTCTAGGTCTCAGAGTAGTAAATACCCTCTGAATAACATAGGTAATTCTTAACCCTTTCACGCACATATGAGACAGAGGTTGCCAGATTAGACTTCCATCAAGCTTAAAATTACACCCCCTTGACCGCATTTCAAGATAAATTTGTACATTTTTCGGTAGAAAAATTTCCCGGCCGAAGGCCGGTTCCTCTTAAATTACAGGCTCGCTATCGCTCGCCAGGAAAAATTCGACACCTAAATGGCACGCAAGGTTTTAAAAGTGACATAAATGGGGTGAAAGTTTTTAAAATCGCCAAACTAATGGGGCGAACGTCTTAAAATCTCAAACGCAATGGGGCTAAACATGGGGGAGAAAGGGGTAAAGAAAAAAATCCCTCGAGTGGAAATCTCCCCTTAAACTGCATAGCTTCGTCTAACTGTAGCCAGAATAAAGGGCAGCTTATAAATGATAGTGGTGAAGGGGTTAAGATTCGCGTATCAGCGTATATTCATTATTAACTCGTGAAAGGGGACAGTGTGACAGTAACTTGATATAGATAGGAGTAAACCTCAACAATATCTAGATGTACAGTTCATTAAAATGTAAAACTTGCAAACTAAACAAACCAAAATTGGGACAAGGACAATATAAAGTCAAATTAAATTATCAAAATCGCTATGTGGAAACAACGCTTACTCAAATGAAAATTATTAAATAAAAGAACACAATCCACCACATAAATTTGATACACTCCATGTGTAGCCTATATACTGTATATGGGAGGCAAATTAGTAGGATTGAATTATAGGTGTATTTCCGTATGCAATAGTTTAATTATAGAACGAATTAACAGTTTTATAGAAAATAATTATTGCAAGTTTCTTTCCATACATAAAACTATGGCGTGGCTTCAAACTAATATGGCCAACTGTACAATCGCCTGCGTAGTTACTGTTCTACTGCACAGACGATTGTAATTGACCTAAGAGTGATTAGAGTGATTTACATGTAACGCAGGGTTAAATACCGTCTCATTTCACCTTCTAACTCTGACAGGTCCTTCCGAACTCGATTAAAGTCGGCTGGAGATAGCAATATTGAGACACAAATTAAGAGTCATCCGATTGAAGGAGGTAACCACCACTCTCATAGCCTACTCTAAGCTCGAAGAATGAAAAGCTGTTAAGGGGAGGTATTTAGTTTGTTCCCTAGACCTCCATCAAGCTTAAAATTACACCCCCTTGAGTCCCTTTCAAGATAAATTTGTAAATTTTTCGGTAGAAAAATGTCCCGGCCAAAGGCCGATTCCTCTTAGATTACAGGCTCGCTATCGCTCGCCAGGATAATATTGACACCTGAATGGCACGAAAGGTCTTAATATGGGGTGAAAGTTCTTAAAATTGCTAAACTAATGGGGCAAACGTTTTATAATATCAAAAGCAATGAGGCTAAACATGAGGGAGAAAGGGGTCAAGAAAAAATCCCTCGAGTGGAGATCTCCCCTTAATAGTTGTGAGAGAATATAACACGTAAAACAAACGTTATTTTTCATAGATTAGTTAGGCTGCAATCCATCTTCGGTAAAAATGTGTTTAACGGAGAAAAATACTGTTGGTTCTTTGTGTGTTTCCAATGCATATTCTAAGTAAGTTCAGATAAATCATGAACCCTCTTGTTAGGATGGTGAATTTATTATTTGAATTACCTGCATGATTCCATTCAAACCAGAAAGGGTAAACTGAGGACAAAGATTGATTTGGGACACTTTTTAACACAATGACTTGCAACCAACCAAGTTCATAGACTTCAATATCCATAATAAGGGAAAAAGTATATATATACAGTATATATACCGGTATATATATATATATATATATATATATATATATATATATATATATATGTGTGTGTGTGTGTATCTATATCCAATATAATAATATTTACGAGTCCATTGTGGATCATGACCCGTTTTGACAGTATATTCGGGTTTTGTTCTGGCTATCGTTAAAAGATGTTGTTGAGCTGAGGGTGAACTTGTGGAAGCTAAAGAGTGAATTGAAATAGTATTTACCCCTTTGATTCCTAGATATCCTTCCTAAATTACATAACATCGTCTACTGCTAACCAAAATAATATCTAAAAAGTACGCCTTAGATCCTGAAGGGGTTAATATTAAACAGGGTTTATTTCGCTAATCAATGCTTTGTTACAAACTCATTCTTCCGTGTTCCTCCTATTCCTGTTTTAATAGTGTGGCTGTTAACATTGGTTCCTAGGTTGAATAGACCGAGGTTGGCTGTACCGAATGAAATGGTAATAACTGCAATCTACTTGAAAGGGTTATCTTATATCCCCTCTTCATTATCCTTTAACCCCTTCTTTACCGGTGATATGTTTTTCATTCTTTTCTAGCTATATTTAGAGGATTGTATGCAGTATAGGAAGGATCTGTGGTAGTATAGTTGCGTAATTATAACTCATTCCAACTTCAACTCGTCTTTATAGGTTCACATCTACCATTATAGCGGACACAATTAAAACCTTATTGTTTTGACCGTAAACTGCAATATTATATTTTGTGCGTCTGTGGCAAAATTAGTAGGCTCAATACATGGACAGTACCGGTAGTTGGTCAGAAGGCTTGTTGATGAAAACGTACACTCATAGTATTCCATCTCTGTGGTGATGATGGTGATGGTAGTAGTGGTGATGGTGACAGTAGTAGTGGTGAAGCTGATCGTACTAGTGGTAAAGGTGATGGTAGTAGTGGTGATAGTTAGTACTAGTGGTGAAGGTGATTGTGATAGTATTAGTAGTAATGATGGTGATAGCAGTTGTGGTGATGGTGACGGTGATAACAGTATAGTGATGATGGTGGTCGTAGTAGCGATGAACAAAACAACACCATTATTTCATGTTACTAGTTTGCAGTTTTGTAGCCATTGGACAGGTAGCCGGAAGAGGGAATGATACACCTTGGTTGATGATTGATGGGTGTGTTGTAATGTGGCAGGTGAGGTGGTTGTTGTGGTGTGCAGTGTTTTATAGTAAACCTGGCTATATACCACGGTCACACACGCATACACATATACCACGGTCACGCACGCATACACATATACCACGGTCACGCACGCATACACATATACCACGGTCACGCACGCATACACATATACCACGGTCACACACGCATACACATATACCACGGTCACACACGCATACACATATACCACGGTCACACACGCATACACATATACCACGGTCACACACGCATACACATATACCACGGTCACACGCATACACATATACCACGGTCACGCACGCATACACATATACCACGGTCACACACGCATACACATATACCACGGTCACACACGCATACACATATACCACGGTCACACACGCATACACATATACCACGGTCACACACGCATACACATATACCACGGTCACGCACGCATACACATATACCACGGTCACACACGCATACACATATACGGTACCACGGTCACACACGCATACACATATACGGTACCACGGTCACACACGCATACACATATGCCACGGTCACACACGCATACACATATACCACGGTCACACACGCATACACATATACCACGGTCACACACGCATACACATATACCACGGTCACACACGCATATACCACGGTCACACACGCATACACATATACCACGGTCACACACGCATACACATATACCACGGTCACACACGCATACACATATACCACGGTCACGCACGCATACACATATACCACGGTCACACACGCATACACATATACCACGGTCACGCACGCATACACATATACCACGGTCACGCACGCATACACATATACCACGGTCACACACGCATACACATATACCACGGTCACGCACGCATACACATATACCACGGTCACGCACGCATACACATATACCACGGTCACGCACGCATACACATATACCACGGTCACGCACGCATACACATATACCACGGTCACGCACGCATACACATATACCACGGTCACACACGCATACACACATACTCCATTCATACACAAAGGCATATGTAGTATACAGTAATGTTCCCTACACACTCGTATACAGATATACTACTCACCTGAATTAATGTGTTTTGTATGTACTGAATATATATATACATATAATTATACACACGCATACACGCAGAATGTTTGTATTTGAGATATAGACAAATATAGTTACTAAAAGGGCATTTTTGCAAATTATAGAAACATCTCGATATACAGGAGCTCTCAGTGTTTTCTGTGTGCAATTATACTCCCATAGATATATTATTACCAGATGAATTTTGATGGCTACCAAGTATAATTTACATAAGTTATAATTATATGCTGCCAAATATCACAGGAATTTGAGAAAGAATCCTATTTACACACTTAACACACACACACACACACACACACACACACACACACACACACACACACACACACACACACACACACACAACTACTACTACTACACACTTAACACACTACTACTACTAACGTGTGGCATACCTTCATATTTTCAATTGCTTGGTTTCATGCAATATTATGTATGTATTATCATGCTTTTCACATATTTTGGCATCATTAAATGCAGCTCACGTTAAATGATCAATAATCTGTATTGTGCACATTTATAATATGAAAGGCCAATTTATAAACCAAATCCCCTATGCAACAACACGGGTTATACATTCATTGTTCTCTAAACCTTATTTTACCTTCGTTGTGTTCAGTGGAGATGGGCCGTTTTTTTGGTTCCCCCTTTTCCTCATGTTTAGCCCCAGTAGTTTTCAAATTATAAGACGTTCGGCCCATTAGATTAGCGATTTTAAGACTTTCGCCAAATTTCTTTGCCAATATTAATACTGTTCGTGTCATTTAGGTGTCATTTTTTTCCTGGCAAGCGATAGCGAGCCTATAATTCAAGAGAAATCGGCCTTTTTTTTATCGAAATATGTACAAATTAATCTTAAAGGAGGATCTTGGCGGGTGCTTTTAAATCTTGATGAAGGTCTAGGGAGGAAAATAATAACATATTTATAATATACATAAATGAGGACAAAAATACCCCCCCCCCCTTGAACCCTCTCAAGATACGACGACGCTTTTCTTATGTCTTCTGGCTATTACTAGACGATTTTATTCAGATTAGGAAGGGTGTATGTAAGTCAGAGGGTTAACTGAGGTAGTCTTTACTCTTTCTATCCCCACAGATCCTTTCTAAGCTGTATGCAATCTTCTAAGGATAGCCAGAAGAAACTACTACATCGCTTCATGATCCTCAAAGGGTTAATATTTATCCTAGCATATACGGCATTTGATAACCATGTTTATATCCATACTGTTTATATAAATTATGATACTATGTAAATTAACGTCTAAAACTCTACAGCAGCCTTATTCTATACGTCCGGAGAACCTAATTTTATTTTATTTTTTTCCACATATCACTTCTTGGGGAATGGGCTTGAGTACACACATACATAAATACATACATACATACATACATACATACATACATACATACATACATACATCTTTCCCTCTTCCTATGACTTAAATTGCTTCAAACTCCGTGTGTCCAGGCATTTTGGCTCGAACGTCCCTTGATTTTGGCCCTGTCACTCTTTCAACTATGGGGGAGGCACTCGCTATAGGCAGTAATGCCTTTTGCCTCCCTCAATCACATAGAAAAAAAAAAATACACACAAATGCATACATACTTTTTTCTTATAGGTCTCTGTTCTAAAATATTGTCCTATACTTGCAATATGATACACAAATAACGTCCATATAATGTATAATATACAGTATAGCTCCATTGCTTGGTATCTCAGGAGGGACCATATAACGTCCATATAATGTATAATATACAGTATAGCTCCATTGCTTGGTATCTCAGGAGGGACCATATAACGTCCATATAATGTATAATATACAGTATAGCTCCATTGCTTGGTATCTCAGGAGGGACCATATAACGTCCATATAATGTATAATATACAGTATAGCTCCATTGCTTGGTATCTCAGGAGGGACCATATAACGTCCATATAATGTATAATATACAGTATAGCTCCATTGCTTGGTATCTCAGGAGGGACCATATAACGTCCATATAATGTATAATATACAGTATAGCTCCATTGCTTGGTATCTCAGGAGGGACCATATAACGTCCATATAATGTATAATATACAGTATAGCTCCATTGCTTGGTATCTCAGGAGGGACCATATAACGTCCATATAATGTATAATATACAGTATAGCTCCATTGCTTGGTATCTCAGGAGGGACCATATAACGTCCATATAATGTATAATATACAGTATAGCTCCATTGCTTGGTATCTCAGGAGGGACCATATAACGTCCATATAATGTATAATATACAGTATAGCTCCATTGCTTGGTATCTCAGGAGGGACCATATAACGTCCATATAATGTATAATATACAGTATAGCTCCATTGCTTGGTATCTCAGGAGGGACCATATAACGTCCATATAATGTATAATATACAGTATAGCTCCATTGCTTGGTATCTCAGGAGGGACCATATAACGTCCATATAATGTATATATACAGTATAGCTCCATTGCTTGGTATCTCAGGAGGGACCATATAACGTCCATATAATGTATAATATACAGTATAGCTCCATTGCTTGGTATCTCAGGAGGGACCATATAACGTCCATATAATGTATAATATACAGTATAGCTCCATTGCTTGGTATCTCAGGAGGGACCATATAACGTCCATATAATGTATAATATACAGTATAGCTCCATTGCTTGGTATCTCAGGAGGGACCATATAACGTCCATATAATGTATAATATACAGTATAGCTCCATTGCTTGGTATCTCAGGAGGGACCATATAACGTCCATATAATGTATAATATACAGTATAGCTCCATTGCTTGGTATCTCAGGAGGGACCATATAACGTCCATATAATGTATAATATACAGTATAGCTCCATTGCTTGGTATCTCAGGAGGGACCATATAACGTCCATATAATGTATAATATACAGTATAGCTCCATTGCTTCGTATCTCAGGAGGGGCCATTTTACTATTATTAGTCACTCCTTTGTTTTCATTTCCCTTAACCCTTTGAAGCTCTGACGCGTTTTAGCAGTTTATTTTGGTTATCATTAGACGATTATATGCAGCTTAGGAAGGATCTGTGGGTATTAAAAGGGTAAATACTATCTCAATCAACCCTTTGACTTCCATATACCGTTACTAATCTGAATAAAATCGTCTAATAGTAGCCAGAAAACAGAACAGAAACGCGTATTGGAGCTTGAAAGGGTTAATTCTCTATGGTATGTCTTGATAGCGTAATGCTGAGAGTGCGGAATATCGGTGTGAGTATCCTAGGTTCGAGTCCTTGGAGTACCACACGTATTAATTGCTTTCATTAATTGCATTAGTCAGGGTTATTTGTAAATAAATTGGTGGGTTGGTGAAAACAAATATGAATAATCCCATATACAACTAGAACTACGCCAGGCAATACATCAGCAGAAACACCTTATTATTCTCCGCATGTCACTCCTCCCCTATAGAGTTCCCCTTTATCAAATACCCCCACCCTCCCTCTCTCCCTCCTCTGATTCTCCTTTCTCAAATACCCCCGCCTCCCTCTCTCCCTCCTCTGATTCTCCTTCCTCAAATACCCCCGCCCTCCCTCTCTACCTCCTCTAATTTCCCTTTCTCCCCTTTCTCAAATACCCCCGCCTTCCTCTCTACCTCCTCTCATGCGCTCTGTCAGCCATGCACTCTAACTCGCAATCAGCGTCTGTCAGCCCTTCTGTCAGTCACTTCACCACTCCTCACCCGTCTGTCACTCAAAAACTCTCTTCTCTCTCATT
>JAVRFV010002268.1:0-24990 GCA_032716605.1 Paralithodes platypus | reverse complement strand
GAGCCAATTTTCTATCCATTTCAACACACCGTCTTGTATTTCATGCACTTTTAGTTTTAGCACTAAACGTTTGTGGGGAACTTTGTCAAAGGCCTGTTGAAAATCAAGGTATATAATATCTACAGCTTTACTCTCATCGTAGAGGTTGAGGATATCGTCGAAGAAGTCTAAGACGTTTGTTAAACAGGAACGTTTTTTACGAAAGCCGTGTTGAGTATCTTTAAGTATGTTATTTTCCTCTAAGTGATTTACGAGTCTGTCCTTTGTAGGGGTAGGTGTTACTTATTTGTTTACTTATTTATTTGTTATTATTTAAAGGGGGTAGGTGTTACTTATTTGTTTACAGCCGTCCGGCTGGCTCAGTTGATAGCGTGCCTGATTCCCATCTTGAAGGTCTCGCGTTCAATCCCCGCTCAGATTGAACAGTTTTTCTGGGATACAGCCGGCGGTTACCATCTCCCCATGAGCAAGGGGGATGGGTAATGGTCTCTGGTAGACTAAAGAAAGCCAGGCGCTTGTGAATCCTCGAAGGAGGAGATACGGGCGCTATATAAGTAACCAGAAGATTATTATTATTATTATTATTACTTATTTATTTGTTATTATTTAAAGGGGGTAGGTGTTACTTATTTGTTTACTTATTTATTTGTTATTATTTAAGGGGGGTAGGTGTTACTTATTTGTTTACTTATTTATTTGTTATTATTTAAAGGGGGTAGGTGTTACTTATTTGTTTACTTATTTATTTGTTTTTATTTAAAAGGGGTAGGTGTTACTTATTTGTTTACTTATTTATTTGTTATTATTTAAAGGGGGTACAAAGGAGTACAAAGGAAATCAAGCAACAACATATCTAGTGACCCTTCTAGGCTGCTTCTCCTCCAAAACACTGAGGATCAAGTGTCCAAACAGTGGTTTAGAGTGGGTAAGGGAACATTGGAAAGGGAACTACTGCCCTGGAACTAATGTCCGTGGCAGGACTACGAAGTTAGTAGGGGACATAAGGGTTAGTAACTGAGGGGAGGATAAAATAAAGTTATTCATTTACAAACGCAGTCAGTCGCGGGTTTGATACGAGATATTTGTCTAGGCGAAGTTTAAATGAATCAACGGTGCTGCAGTCTATAACGTCTCTGGGAAGCCTATTCCATAAGTTGACAACTCGATTGAAGAAGAAATTCTTAGATTCGAGTGAGTTAAAGATTGACCAATAATTTTGCAACCGTTTCCCAGCGTGTAATTAGATTGGTCGATAGTGAAGTACTTACTACAGTTCATATTGTCGATGCCTTTTATGATTTTGAACACTTGAATTAAGTCACCTCTTAATCTGCGTTGGGTTAAAGGAAATAGATTTAATTATCTAAGACGCTCTTCGTATTTTTTGTTCTTTAGGCTAGGTATCATTTTGGTAACTCTACGTTGAACTCGTTCTAGCTTGTTTATGTCTTTTTGGTAATAAGGGCACCAGCATTGAACGCAGTATTCCAGAAGAGGGCGGACTAAGGAATTGTAAAGGGTTAGGATAACGTCCTTGGATTTATGCTCAAATGACCTGCCTATAAAGCCAATTATTTTGTTTGCCTTCTTAACAACTTCTGAACATTGTTGACTCGGTTTTAGGTTACTCGATATTGTTACTCCCAGATCGGTTTCTCTGTTTACATTCTTAAGCTGAGTGCCATTCATCGAATAGTTTGCTTTCTCATGTATCCGATATGTAGTACTCGTTTGTATGTATCTCGTTTGTATCCGATATGTAGTACTTTACATTTATCCGCATTGAAACACATTTGCCAAATTTGGGCCCAATGTGACAATTTATCTAGATTGTGTTGCATATTGTCAACTTGATCTTTTGAGAGTACGCTATTTGCAATTTTTGTATCGTCAGCAAATTTTGAGATTGTACAGGTGAGACCTATCTAGTCAGTGATGTAAATTAGAAAGATTAATTGGTGCTAGTACCGATCCCTGGGGTACCCCGATTACTTGGTCCATTTAGATGCCTTACCTTTATGACTACTCTTTGCTTTCTGTCGCTGAGCCCAATTTTCTATCCATTCAACACACCGTCTTGTGCCATGCGCTTTTAGTTTTAGCAGTAAACGTTTGTGGGGAACTTTGTCAAAGGCCTTTTGAAAATCAAGGTAATATATATATCTACAGCTTTACTTACCGTAGAGGTTGAGGACATCGTCGAAGAAGTCTAAGACGTTTGTTAAACAAGAACGGTTTTACGAAAGCCGTGTTGGTATCTTAAGTATGTTATTTCCTCTAAGTGATTACGAGTCTGTCCTTTGTAAGGGTAGGTGTTACTTATTTGTACTTATTTATTTGTTATTATTTAAAGGGGTTGTGTTCCTTATTTGTTTACATTATTTGTTATTTAAAACTTACGAGCGGCCTATGCGGTTTATTTATGTGTACCGCACAGCGGGGTGTTTTTAGCCAAAATAGGGCTGTTTACGTGATCTTTTCATGCATAAAAGACCCAGAACGTAAACAAGTACCTATCCCTGAAAGGGCATAAACAGAGCTTTCGAATGACACCAAACGATCCTTGTATGAGGATAGTTTTCTTGCAATAACCGGCAACGCGAGTTACAAAAAGCAGGTAATTCGGTACTTTCAGTACATAATTGGTATGTAGCGAGTGCGAGAGGGGAGGGAGCTGAGATTGTTAGGTTCGCGCGGTGGTCTCGAGCAGTCATACGCTCGCTAGTCTCTGCCACCACTGGTCTCTCTCTCAGCCCATTACGTGCTGAAATTATATTATGTCGAGCGCCGCCACATAGTCCAGCTTTATTTAACTGATTATGTTGCTCGCCGCTAATTAAGGCGTTAAAGGGGTAAGGTGTTACTTATTTGTTACTTATTATTTGTTATTATTTAAGGGGGGTAGGTGTTACTTATGTGTTTACTTATTTATTTGTTATGATTAAAGGGGGTAGGTGTTACTTATTTGTTTACTTATTTATTTGTTATTATTTAAAGGGGGTAGGTGGTACTTATTTGTTTACTTATTTATTTGTTATTATTTAAAGGGGGTAGGTGTTACTTATTTATTTGTTATTATGTAAAGGGGGTACAAAGGAGTACTAAGGAAATCAAGCACAAACGATCTAGTGACCCTTCTAGGCTTCTTCTCCTCCAAAACACTGAGGATCAAGTGTCCAAACAGTGGTTTAGAGTGGCTAAGGGAACATTGGAAAGGGAAATACTGCCCTGGAACTAATGTCCGTGGCAGGACTAGGAAATTAGTAGGGGACATATTGGTTAGTAACTGAGGGGAGGATAAAATAAAGTTATTCATTACAAAGGCAGTCAGTCGCGGGTTTGATGCGAGATATTTGTCTAGGCGGAATTTAAATGAATCAACGGTGCTTCAGTTTATAACGTCTAGGGGAAGCCCATTCCACAAGTTGACAACTCGATTGAAGAAGAAATTCTTAGATTCGTGTGAGTTAAAAGATTTACCAATAATTTTGCAAACCGTTTCCCAACGTGTAATTAGATTGGTCGATAGTGAAGTACTTACTACAGTTCATATTGTCGATGCCTTGATGATTTTGAACACTGGAATTAAGTCACCTCTTAATCTGCATGGGTTAAAGGAAAATAGATTTAATTCTCTAAGGACGCTCTTCCTATGGTTTGTTCTTTAGGCTAGGTATCAATTTGGTAACTCTTACGTTGAACTCGTTCTAGCTTTATATCTTTTTGGTAATAAGGGTACCAGCATTGAACGCAGTATTCCAGAAGAGGGCGGACTAAAGAATTGTAAAGGTTAGGATAACTTTGGATTTATGCTCAAATGACCTGCCTATAAAGCCAATTATTTTGTTTGCCTTCTTAACAACTTCTGAACATTGTTGACTCGGTTTTAGGTTACTCGATTTGTTACTCCCAGATCGGTTCTCTGTTTATATTCTTAAGCTGAGTGCCATTCATCGAATAGTTTGCTTTCTCATTAGGTATCCGATATGTAGTACTTTACATTTATCCGCATTGAAACTCATTTGCCAAATTTGGGCCCAATGTGACAATTTATCTAGATTGTGTTGCATATCGTCAACTTGATCTTTTGAGAGTACGCTATTTGCAATTTTTATATCGTCAGCAAATTTTGAGATTGTACAGGTGAGACCCTCATCTATGTCATTGATGTAAATTAGAAAGAGAATTGGTCCTAGTACCGATCCCTGGGGTACCCCGCTACTTACATTGGTCCATTTAGATGCCTTACCTTTTATGACTACTCTTTGCTTTCTGTCGCTGAGCCAATTTTCTATCCATTTCAACACACCGTCTTGTATTCCATGCGCTTTTAGTTTTAGCAGTAAACGTTTGTGGGGAACTTTGTCAAAGGCCTTTTGAAAATCAAATTATATAATATCTACAGCTTTACTCTCATCGTAGAGGTTGAGGATATCATCGAAGAAGTCTAAGAGGTTTGTTAAACAGGAACGTTTTTTACGAAAGCAGTGTTGAGTATCTTTAAGTATGTTATTTTCCTCTAAGTGCTTTACGAGTCTGTCCTTTGTAGGGGTAGGTGTATGTTTACTTATTATTGTTTATTTAAAGGGGGTAGGTGTTACTTATTTGTTTACTTATTAATTTGTTATTATTTAAAGTGGGTAGGTGTTACTTATTTGTTTACTTATTTATTTGTTATTAAAGGGGGTAGGTTGTTACTTATTTGTTTACTTATTTATTTGTTATTATTTAAAGGGGTAGGTGTGACTTATTTGTACTTATTTATTTGTATTTTTAAAGGGGGTAGGTGTTACTTATTTGTTTACTTATTTATTGTTATTATTTAAAGGGGGTAGGTGTTACTTATTTGTTTACTTATTATTTGTTATTATTTAAAGGGGGTAGGTGTACTTATTTGTTTACTTATTTATTTGTTATTATTTAAAAGGGGTAGGTGTTACTGATTTGTTTACTTTTATTTGTTATTATTTTAGTTTCCTCCTTGGCCTCCATCAACCTTAAAAACAAACACATCCTCAAGATCCCCTTCAAGATTAATTTGTAATATTTCGGTAGAAAAATGTACGGCCTAAAGCCGGTTCCTCCAAAATTACAGGCTCGCTATTGATCGCCAGGTAATAATCGACACTTAAATGACATGAAAAGTCTATATATGTCAAAAAATGGGGCGAAAAGTCTTAAAATCGCCAAACTAATGGGCCGAAGGTCTTACAATCTGAAACTAATGGGGCTTAGCATGGGAGAAGGGTGTCCATAAAACGAACCTACCTGCCCCTTAACCCAGCAGACATAACAGCGCCCCCCCCCCCCCTATCCACACCACACACCAACTTGGGCTCATACTGGCGACTTGGTGTAACTAAAACACTTTGAGGATTTTGTATGCTAAGTTATGGAACAAAGGACGTAAAGAGAGTGGGAGAGAGTGTGTGTGTGTGGTGTGGGTGTGCGAGAGAAAGGGAGTGTGTGTGTGTGTGTGGTACATAGATACACAAACCACACAGCCTTTGCAATCAATATTAAGCAAACCTTATTAAACAATACATAATATCGGTAGTTGCTCTCGAGTTGGAAACAAGGGCAATAAAACACAAGGCTCTCTCCTGCCCCCCAACAGAGTGAGAACATGTGTACGGGAAATTAATAGTGAAGGCGGGTGTCACACGAGCGATTATTTCCGTCAATTATTATGAGCAATTGTAGCCAGCAGCTTTAATGGACGTACTTATTTCTTATTTATTCATAGTTTTATTAGTTTCTTTAGTTTGCTCCCTAGACCTTCATCAAGCTTTAAACAACACAGCACACACACACCCACACACACACACACACACACACCACACACACACACACACACACACACACACAACACACACACACACACACACACACACACACACCACACACACACACCAACAAGACCCCCTTTCAAGAAACAATTGTACTAGAATAATGTCCCAGCCGAAGCCGGTTACTACAATATTACAGGCTCGTTATTGCTCGCTAGGAGAGAAATCGACACCTAATTTGCATGAAAGGTCTTTATATTGACAAAGAAATGGGTCGAAAATTCTTAAAATCGCCAAACTAATGAGTAGAACGTCTTCAAATCTGAAAACTAATGAGGCTAAACAAGAGGGAGAAAAGGGGCCAGAAAAATCAACTATCCCCCCTTAAAGTATCAGGTTATATAGAATTGAGCCACCTTATATAATGTACCTTCAGTCTAGTTTTAAATTCCAATGCAAAAAAGCCTTAACATATTACGAGACTAGGCATTTGTTACTACCCCAGTCTCATCTACTGTGGATTAAAAAGTCCAGTGTTTTGGAAATAGTTGATTGTGCTGCTCTTCCCTCCTCTACTCTCTCTCTCTCTCTCTCTCTCTCTCTCTCTCTCTCTCTCTCTCTCTCTCTCTCTCTCTCTCTCTCTCTCTTTCTCTCTAGTATTCACCACATTGTACGTGACTATAATTATAGTGTTTAGGTTCCCATCTTTGTTTTTTTAATTATTCTATAAGATTACTATTGATTGCAAAAATTGCATTCTGTATCAGATTTGTCGAAGCAATTCAGTATATACAGTAAATTTATATATATATATATATATATATATATATATATATATATATGAGAGAGAGAGAGAGAGAGAGAGAGCAGTTAACATTTGTAAAAACGATGTGTGTTAGGCTTCCGAGCTTCTCCAACTATATTATACAGTATGTTGTAATTCATCATGGTTTCTCACAACGTTGGTTTTGTCCCAGTGTTGGAACTCTCTACTTATATGTTAACCCCTTCAAGATATATGACGCGTTTTGGCAGTTTATTATGGGTATTATTAGACAACTTTATCAAACCTAGGAAAAATCTGTGGGAATCTGAGGACTAATGAAGTTGATTTTGATTCCTTAGATGCTAAAGGTCCTTCGTGAGCTGTATCAAATCATCTTATAATAGCCAGAATAAATGAAAAATGCTTTCTCAAATAGTGAATGGGTTATACGTTAGTCCGTGTACAATTTGCCTATTTTTCTGTGGATATATTATATCTATATATGCAGTATATTAATGCATATGTGTGTGTGTGTGTGTTAGGTATCGATTTCCATTTGGGTGTATATGTTTCAGTTTGCGTGTAAGTTTATAAATGTGACAGTAGCATCTATGTATCTATCAATCTGTCTGTCTGTCTGTCTGGCTAGCTGTATATCTCCATCTAAATTGATATTGGTGTTAATGTGCGTATAAGCATGCGTGTATGTAAATGTATGCTTGTTTTTTTAATATGTGTAATGATAACAAATATACCCTACCCTCCATTAAGTCCCTGGTGTCAAGTTTATATGGGAGTTGTTGGTTTAAAGGTAGACTGCCTGTTTTATTTTAATGTGATATAGTTTTGTGCAGCTTTTATTGAAATTATCTCTATATATATCTATTAACCTCTCTCTCTCTCTCTCTCTCTCTCTCTCTCTCTCTCTCTCTCTCTCTCTCTCTCTCTCTCTCTCTCTCTCTCTCTCTCTCTCTCTCTCTCTCTCTCTCGCTAAACTATATTTCCGTTGTGCAAATATTGAAGAGGGTGAGGATGTTAATGTGATTTGCTGCTCATTCAAAGAGCAGTTGATGGATCGACAAGCTGTATTCATTCCTACTAAATTTGTCAAATGATAAATAAATACAAACAAAATCGATCAACAAATATACCCTTCCCCCTTAACCCCTTCAGCTTATCATGACGCATTTCTTCCTATTATTGTGACCAACACTAAGCTTCCAAACATCTTTACTATAATCCTTCTATTTTGTAAAGGCCATTTGGGCGTTGTCATGTCAGGAATCTGATAAAGACAGACTTGCCAAATCTTAACTTCTTAATAACAAATCTCACATTTTAAGCTATTAACAACTTTATAAATTACTTATAATTATTATACTCTGAATTAATTTAGCAAAAGAAAAGCTATATAGTTTTAACAATGTGACACTTTTGTAAAGTATAAATGCAAATAATTGGTATAAAAATGGCAACGTTGCTTTTGCGACGTTGCCAAAAGGATTGACCTGACCTAGGGTACGAGTGTAACCGAGATAGTGTCCCATTCATAAACGGTCTGTTTACCCTAAACGTGACAACTCTGCCTTTATCTCATGCCCAAGGCAGACCACACCTAAATGGACTTTATAAAATAGAAGGACTATACTATAGTGTATTCAAGCCAGACATTGGTAATGCTGTCATTCTACACATTTGTACATACAATATTAAATAAAGGCGGCGTCACACAAGCAGTTTAGACAGACAGTAGAGGAAGTATAGAAAGGCATCTTTACCAATTCCTGATAGGTTACCTTGAATACACTTTTAACCTTTATAACTCAAAAACGATTAGAGTAATCATGCTGATATTGCTACCATTTGGGGAAGAGTCAACCAGGGCATGATTGTGGAAATGTACAGCCCGTTTGCTCCAACCCATTATGAGTTGCAGTTAGGCAAATCGATTTCTGACCTGTGCATAATGAGCTATAATATGATTTCTGACCTGTGCATAATGAATGAGCTATAATATGATTTCTGACCTGTGCATAATGAATGAGCTATAATATGATTTCTGACCTGTGCATAATGAATGAGCTATAATATGATTTCTGACCTGTGCATAATGAATGAGCTATAATATGATTTCTGACCTGTGCATAATGAATGAGCTATAATATGATTTCTGACCTGTGCATAATGAATGAGCTATAATATGATTTTACTCGGCTTAGGAAGGATCTGTGGGAGTTAGCGGATGTAGGGGGGTTGTTTCGCGACCCCCTTCTCCCTTAGGTTTAACCCTATTAGGTTTGAGCTTTGAAGACGTTCGCCTCATTATTGTGTTGATTTTAAGATTTTTCGCCCCATTTCTGTCAATATTAAGACCTTTTGAGTCATTTAAGTGTCGATTCCTTCCTGGCGAGCGATAGTTAGCCTGCAATGTAGAAGGAACCGGACAAAAGTCGGTCTTGGGGTTATAGTTTTAAGCTTGCTGGAGGTCTAATGAGCAAATGTTAAATACAATAATCCTCCCTTTAATTATGATGCTTTGTACGTCATTTGATTGTTAACCCCTTCAGCACGTTGACGCCTTCTTACCTCTCAACACTTATAGGGGGATTGGCCTGTTTATTGGCTTATTTTATTTATATTTGTATTATCTTATTTTAGTTTCCTCCCTAGACGTCCATCAAGCTTAACAAAAAAATTACCTAAACCCCCCTTTTAGATAAATTTGTACATTTTTCGATAGAAAAATGTCCCGGCCAAAGGTCAATCCCTCTCAAATTACAGGTTGGCTATCGCTCGCCAGGATTTTGTTTACCTAGCCTAAATGACACGAAAGGTCTTAATTTTGACAAAGAAATGGGGTGAAAGGTCTTAAAATCGACAAACTAATGGGATGAGTGTCTTAAGATCTAAAAACTAATGGGGTTAAACATGAGGGAGAAAGGTAGCCAGAGGTGCGGTGGAGTGGTCTTGCCGCTGGACTGGTAATCCAATGGACCCGGGTTCAAATCCCGATATGTCAATGGGAAGATATTATTGGGATGGAATTTGTGCTGTACTTAGTATCAGTGCATTACCACAAAGCCCACCGAAACGCCAAATAAATACCCTCATTGTTCCCTGATTAAATAGCACTGTATGAATATTCCCATATTCAAAATATGCTACATGGGTGCAATGCATAGTGAGTTCATTGCTCAATAGATGGAGTTCTGAGGGTGAGGGTCCGAGTCAAGGAGTCGAGACAGTGAAGCACTGTAACGAGGCAGCTTCAGAGATGGGGCTGCTTCGAGCCATGAGTGGGCAACTATGCCCCATGCATCCTGCGAAGGCAAGATGGCAGGGGGCTGGTTGCAGCTAAAGGTGCTTCACATGTCTCACCTCCTTGACTGGAACGAGACTTCACGGGCTTCACCGTTCCATGTGTAATAGTTGAATGTACAGGCTCTCAGCCTATGCCCGAGAGGGAGTAGTTGGAATATAGAAAAAATAAAATTGTAAAAAGAATTTGTACACATAAAAAGGTGTTCTTCATTTTATCTATTCATATTGCCGCTCATAAACGATTAAAAAACTATGTGTATCATTGTGTTACACTTAAGCCCCACAGTCTTGCAAAAAGCTTATTATCAAACTTTCCAGCACGCCTCGCTCTTTTATTTCAGGTCGGCCACTAGACTGAAAGCATATATTTTCACTCTATTTTAACTCAGAATAATTGCCCAAACTGTAACATGACCAATGAAATAGCACGAAACTTTAAAAGATCATAGTGACAACTAATCCCGAAAAATATTTGGCATATATGTTCGGATTTTATCACCTCATAATTGTGTAGTATCAGTGACGACTATCCATTTTCTTTAAATGAAATACAAAGTATCATTCACGCTCATTCCAACGGTGAAATCAGAATTTATCTATCATCGATATTTGTTGAGTAATACGCAAAATGAAAAAAAAAAAAATATGTCTATCAGTTAGCAGTTTACATTATAATCGGTTTATGTTTTTTTCTGTGAGGTTTATAGCTATAAATTTTAAATGTAAAACTCATTGCATGCAAAAAGATAATGAAATAACAAAGAATTTCGTACGCCTAATAGTTATTTGCTACGACTATTTATAAATATACATTGTTCCAATACAAGTCAACAATCCCATAACAATTTAAAATGTCAAGCGGTTTATGTAAAATGCTCGTATTACTTTACACAATATATATTTAAGAAAAAGGATCGCTTGTATAATACACAACTCTTATTATCATTAGCAAATTTCCATCCACAAACACTCATGATCAGTTGAACAAACGCGGGAGTCCACCTTGTTTAAAGGGAGCCAGACCGTTTGTTTGGTCTATTAATTCATGTATTCATATATTTTTTTTAGTTTTCTCCCTAGACCTCCATCAAGCTTAGAAAAACACCCCCTAGACCCCTCCTTTAACCCTTGTCTATCGGGGCCCGACCTAAGTCCGTATCGAAAAATTTGGACTATGTGGCGGGGCCCGACTTAAATCTGAGTGCAATTTTGGCGCAGTATTGGCTCTGAGAGAGAGACGAGCGATAGGAGATCATGGGTTACCTCATGACCGCTCGCAACGGCCGCCATGGACCAACTGAGATGTACTCCACTTACATCCACCCTCACTCCCTCGCTACATACGTAATTATATAAAGAAATTACCGTATTTTAGCGATTTTGCCCTTCGGTTGCACGATCGTTGCAAGACAACCAGTGATCGTAGAAGGATGGTTCGGGTGTCATTGGAAAGCTCAATTTACGCCCTTTCGGGGATACATACTTGTGTTATGTTCTGGGTCTTGTTTATGCATGAAAAAGAGCACGGAAACAACCCCATTTATGGTTATAAAAAAACGCTGGGCGGCACAGTGAAATATATATACTCCACCACTCGCTCGTACGGTTGTTAAGATAAATTTTAAAAAAATTCGGTAGAAAAAGGTCACGGCCGAAGGCGGATTCCTCTCAATATTACAGGCTCGCTATCGCTCGCCAGGAAATAATCAACACCTAAATGGCACGAAAGGTCTTAAAATTGACAACGAAATTGGGCGAAAGGTGTTAAAATCGCCAATCTAATGGGCCGAAGGTCTTATAATCTCAAAACAAATGGGGCTTAACACGAGGGAGAAAGGGAACTAGAAAAGCGACTCATCTCCCCTTAACCCGGGAACTGCGGGAAGACTCTTAAGAGTCGGAGAAAAAAAAAATATTATTTTTTTTTATTTTTTTTTTATTTTTGTTGGGCCCCTGGGCCATGCAAAATATCATCCTCTACCTCCCCTCCTTCCCCACTGTCCTCCCCTCCTTCAGTTATCACCTATTTTACCTGTTATTCCCTTATTCTGAGGTATATTTTCGTGCTAACATTAGCGAGTTGCAAGCAGGGCATTGTCATCAGTGTTAGCAAGCGAGTGCAAGAGAGAGAGAGAGAATATCGATCGACTGTGTCCCAGTGGCCTTGGGGGAAATTGGCGGGAAAGCAGGTTGCCTCACCCATACATTATATAACTCGCGGCCTATATCTCCGATTTTGACCATCCAAACGCTGTTTTCACTTGTTTTATTGTTGTTTCAGGTTAATACCTTTATAATCAACCCATAATAGGCGCGTATGGATAAGTATTAATGCTATTTATGGTAAAATGAATATTTTAGTGATGGAAACAGCTCAAATACGTCAGCACAGGGGGACGTTTCTAATTACCCCCATGCGCACTTCTTAGGTTAAAGGGCCACACAGCGCATCTGGAGAACCAAGCTCACATACTCGTGAGATATTGATTTATCAGTAGTAGGCCTATCGCAGCATTACCAAGCATGACTCACCATTACCAATTTCAAGGACTTACAGTACAGTCGCTCTAATAAGTGATGTCCTCTTACCCATTATGTTTCGATCAATAAGTGGTATCAGCAATGTCTAAAATTTGATTTATTCATTTCGAGTGAGATATAATAGCATGTTCCTACACTTACCCACCCTATTCAACATCTGACAAACATTACTAAAGCACAGAGCCAGCCAAACGTAATGGCAGCTGGGACATGACTTATTAGCGCGACCGTACAAACCTACAGTACGTAAAGCTAAAATTTGATGCAATTCGTGATTTTTGTTTTCTTTCACTGAATTTCTTAAACTTTAGCGATGCCATTTACATTACTAACCACTTTGAACATAACCTCTAAATCATGTGATTTGCATCATTGAGCGTCAAGGGGATAAGCTTTAATTTTTACAGTGTATCCAAATGCCAAGGGATGTAAATGTGCGAGGATTATATCAAAGCAGACAGAAAGAATGACAATCTATTTTAGTAAACGATAAGAGAACATTTTCAGTAGAGATGCTACGCCGCCATGCCTTTGTGGTTGTGAAGAAGTGATGATACTTCAACCATTTTGCAACATGTAACACCTAGGACTGAAGAAAGCGAAGACAGTTGTGAAGGTAAGTTAGATATGCCTCAGGGTTTGGACAGAGACAGGGTACAGGAGGTGACAAAGAAGGAAGAAATTAAAATTATCAAATCAAATGAAGGAACAACGCAAGGAGATCCAGTGGCAATGGCAATGTATGCTCTGGCATTATCTCTTCTGCAGCAGAAAATAAAACATGAGGAAACCCGAGTGACCTCACAGGTGCAGGAAGAATAAGGGATCTCAAAGAATGGTGGCGGAGAGTACAATCGGTTGACTCAATCATTGGGTACCATCCTAATGCTAGTAAATTTCTACTCATTGTGAAAGAAGCCCAGTATGAAGAAGCGGTGCGGACTTTTGATGGGACAGGAGTGAAGATTACAAAGGAGGGTCAACGCCATTTGGGAGCAGTAATAGGCACAGAGGAATGCAGGAGAGTCTATGTACAAAAAAAGGTAGGAGAATGGGTAGAGGAAGTGAGAACCCTGGCAGACATTGCGAAATCTGAACCACATGCTGCTTATACTGCCTTCACATATGGCGTTAAGCACAGATGGACCTTTCTTATGAGAACAGTGCCGGACATTGGACCGATGCTCCAACCGCTGGAAAAAGAAATCAGGGAAGCATTCATACCTGCTTTAACAGAGAGGCAAGGCTTAACACAAGAGCTAAGAGATCTATTAGCTCTTCCGCCAAGATTCGGAGGTATGGGGATCATAAATCCAGTGGAGGCTGCGCCTTAGGAGTACCAAAATTCCCTTAAACTTACTACGTCTGACGGAAAAAAATACGGGAGCAAAAGGAAAATGGTGAGATGGACGAAGATTAACAACAAAATGCAAGACATGAAATAACAAAGAGCAGAGAAGAGAGACAGAAACATAGCCTAGATCAAATTAAGACCGAATGTAGTGAAGAACTGAAAATGAGAGTTGAGATGGCACAAGACATGGGGGCTTCAAATTGACTCACTTCATTACCAATAAAGGAAAAAGGCTTCAGCTTAATTAAACAAGAATTCAATGATGCCGTAGCCTTGAGGTATGGGTGGCCAGTTTCGAACCTGCCGCTGAATTGTGCATGTGGTGAAAATAAACAACTCAGACCACTGTATGACCTGTAAGAGAGGAGGATTCATCTGTATCCGGCATGATGAAGTACGAGACATCACTGCACAAATGATGGAAGAGGTGTGCCATGGTGTTAGAATTGAACCGGACCTTCTGCCTATGGACGGAGAGTGCTTGGCTCACAATACTGCAAATACTTCAAATGAAGCAAGAGTGGACGTAAGTGCTCGAGGTTTTTGGACGAGGGGACAACAGGCTTTTTTCGACATCAGAGCTCAAACTTATCGTAAGCGAGGACTCAAGGCGGCATACTTGAGAAACGAAAGTGAGAAGAAACGCACTTATGAAGAAAGAATTTTGAACAGGGATCAAGGAAGCTTTACTCCTCTGGTCTTCTCTTCGTCGGGAGGAATGGGACCTTCTGCAAGTGTCTTCTATGCCAGATTAGCGGAAAAAATATCGGAGAAAAAGCGCCAGCATAGAAGCCAAGTCATAACTTGGATGAGATGCCGGCTCTCTTTCTCTCCTCAGGTCTGCACTCCTGTGTCTCAGGGGTACAAGGTCCTCCCCGCTACAGAGGACAACAGTGAGAGACTTGGACTTTGAAATGGTTGTAGCGGAGGGCCTAATTGGGGAGCATCAGGGTTGAGTGTAGGGAGGTACCGGTACAATAATATAAACTATAAGGGAACTAGAATAAGATAGTGAAGTGACGGGGTTGAATGGAACGGGGTTAAGTAACACCTGTAGGATTGCTAGTCTACAGGTGAATAGGGAGGAGAAGAAGAAACCAACAGCAGAGATGTTATCCCATACCAGTTTCCCATGCTATAGAGAAACAAGGAACAGAGGAGTGCCCCATATTACCAGGTCATTCCCGTTCTCTAAATACCAGGAAGCTGGGTCATTTAGGTCAGTCACCCATACAAAAGTGTGGGAGTTTGAGCCAATCACCATCCAGCTTTCAAACCATCTCCACCAATCACCAGCCTTCATTCGATTAGCAGCCAGACTTGCAATACAACAAGCAAATGCTTATGCAAGTTCAACATCAAAGACCTGAGTGCTATCGAAATAAGTGGGGATATTAGGGTCTTAAAAGCAGTACTATTACGGAGAACTCTAACTCAACTCGAGCACATAATGAAGAACAGAGTTATCCACTGCATCACCAATAAGCCCTAATTATAACAGAATTACAGGAGTTACGATTATATCCTTCCTAGACTTCGTAACTCCCATCAGAGTAATAAATAAAACACCTGAAATTATTATGTTCAAAAACTAATAACCATAAGGTATTTTTAAGCTAAGTATTAACTTCACCAATTATATCACAACGATTCACTATATCCTTTTAACATTGAGTTACTATAAGTTAAAGCTAAGAAATAACTGGAACATAGTCTCACTGAAATTGAATGAAAGTAAGCACACCTCCACCTAAGTAAGGTTCTTAAGGCTGAAAAGCACGGAACCGTTAACCGAGGTGGTAACTGCTTCCCCCTCCCCCTTGAGAATACAACGAGCCCTGCTGTGTTCTCTCTGATGTCCGGATATTAGATTCCTGATTGTGAGAGGCAGTTCCCCCTGAAGTCCAGACAAGCCGAATCTACGTTCCACGTCAGCCAGACTTACTCTCGAACCACTACCCTCCTAACTTACCCTAAGTGTCTCTGAGTGTCTTACGTTGTGATTATTGTTGTGAAGGTAAGGTAAAATATGTGAATATTCCAGTGCTAATTTCTATGTAGATCTGTGCCCAAGATCGTTATTAATTGCGTATGTATTAATTCTTCAGAAACCATATTTTCCTAAGTATTGTATAGATCTGTGTCCAAGATCTAGCGTTAACTCATCTTCTAAACCCCTATATAGTGTACTACGCATACGTCACATACTTGTGTAAATTAATAACCTAGCCGAATACTCACAGATTTTCCTTGTGTATGTCCATTCTATTTATGTATGTAACAATTTGAAGTTGAAGTGTATACTGTGTATCTATTCCCTTCTTAAATATAACTTTTACCTAGAACCTACGCTCAATTTCATATATAGTTAAACTCGGACTCATTCTTTAGAAGAATTATTATTGATGATTATCATAATTTAAATCTAATTTCTTCAAGAAAACCTTCTGTTACTCCTTATTATATCGTGCATTAACTTGTTTACTTTGTGAATAACGTATTTGTTTATTCTATTATGAAATAGATAATTTCGATCCATCTTGTCTAGGAGTTCTAGTTTCGTATAGATCTATTGTCTAACTATTTCACCAACTCGAATACAACGCCAATTTGTTCTGTATTCCATATAGGAATCTGTTAACTCGTTCAGACCTCCTTCATACCTTATCAGATATTTCCAACTAAGTGCAACTTTGTCGTGTACGCCATATTCCATATAGGAATCTGTTAACTAGTTCAGACCTCCTTCATACCTTATCAGGTATTTCCATCTAAGTGCAACTTTGTCGTGTACACCATATTTTACTATTAGTATTATTCTAGCTACTAGTACACGCTATTTTATTTATGCGATTCTTAATCTTCTGTAATCATAATATCGATTGATTCAGTTAAGGTTATATTCAACCTTTAGTTATTCCTCAGTAGATGCAAATCATTAAATCTGAATTCCTCGACCCATGAGATTATTATTACATATAAGAGTTAATTAATAGTATGTTCATAATATAAATGTTCTCATAATAAACTAACTACATAGTTAATTGTAAAAACAATTCATCTCCCCTCTCCTTTTTATCTTAACGTATTCCTCACCTTATTAAGAGTAACATAGCACTAACCGAAAATACTATTTTGATCACCGCAGTATAGCGAATGACCTGAGTGACCTACCTGGTCAGATTCAGCTGTGCGTGGTAGTCTTTACACTACCCGTACGCTTCTCGCCACCCGTGAGCGAGCGTTCACTTAAGAAATCCTCGTACGTTTCCCTTATCGTTCAGGCACGAATTATTCATGCGTATTTGGAGATTTCATTAAACCTTTCATAAACTTGTTCACAATACTTCATGTTAGATACTCAACTCCCATATATATTATTATCAAGGGTTTATTCTATGTTTATGTGTGTCTGTACATAATTGCATATTTCCACAATAATACTATCTTTAATTCATGTTCATTGTTATGTTATTCCTAGACCTTGGTGTGTTTTAATGTATTCAATTATTTACTTACTATTCCTTATAATAGTTAGGTTAAGTTTAAACTCACAGTTTAGGTCTAGATATATTCGTGAATTTCATAGCAACCATATTATGTCTAAGTATGTTGATTCCCTTACTATTCCCAAATAATAGCTAAGGAATCTAATGATCCATCTCTATGTCATTAAATAAATAAGAGTGTATAATTATCTGTGTGTATTTATTGTGTTCATTACAACCTGATTGAGTACCTAATTGTAAATAAGAACGTGTTAGATGTGTTCCTGTTGAGGATGTATTGAGTCTAAAAGTCCATAATTGGATTTGAGTAAAGACCATAATAAAGCTAAGTTGTATTACAACCCGGCATAACAGATAGATTGTACACCACTTTGTAATTGTCACAGGAGGTGAAACAGAAGATAGGGAGAGACGAAAGTGTTATGGTTTAGTTTGTTAGGTTGTGGGCTAGGCTTAACCGTATCAAGATCCGATGCGCATTAATGTTCTGTTTTCTGGCTATTATTAGACGATTGTATTCTGATTAGGAAGGGTATATGGAAGTCAGAGGGTTAAATGAGCTAGTCTTTACCCTTTTAAGTCCCACAGATCCTTCGTAACTGTCTAAGATCGTCTAATGATAGCCAGAATAAGCTGTCAAAATGCGTCATAATATAGAAAGGGTTAACATGTAAAAGTCCACCTTCACTGACCCTGCCGGCGCGGAGAATCGAACCCTTACCACACTAGAGCCCCCGCACCTATCACCCAGGTCAATGTACAGACCTCTAAACCCCTACACCACCAGATCCGAACCATTACACCCCCACCTCCTTCTCACACACATTGACACCCCCCCCCCCCCTCTTCTCACTGATATGGGTGATCTCCCTATATATAACTTTATAATTCCGTGTATCTTTGTCTACTTATCTACATATTTATATACAGTATCATATTATTAACGTCTATCTATTTATCAATCTATCTATTTATCTATCTATCTATCTATCTATCTATCTATCTATCTATCTATCTATCTATCTATCTATCTATCTATGCGTCCATCCATCTATCGGTATATCAACTCAACGCAACTCACATATATATTCGTTAAAACTAAATTACATTAACCCATTTCCCCCACCGTGATTCTGTAAATCATGGCTTGCTAATGAACTGTTTGATGCTCTATAATGTTATGTTGACGGGCTTCGTTGTTGTTGTTGTTGCTGTTCCCCAGGCTGTCTGGCCGAGCAGCCCCAAGGTCCCAAGCAAGGCCAAGGCCATAACCGAGTTCCCTCACAGAACCCTCCCTGCTTACCACTAATAAAGCCCAGGTGACCGAAGCCTCTCCAAGGCGAGGAACTGAGGAAGGTGCGGAAACGCCCGGTAAACCAAATCCCCACCCAAGGCCCTGTGCCCCTCAGCAATTATGAAGGGAAAGTTGAGGGGCAAAGGAAAAATGTGATGCTCTGGCTCCCAATCTGCCAACCTCTAGGTTGGTAGTTAGGAGGTCAATCCACGGGAAGAGACGCTGTCACTTAGAAATCACATAGAAAAAAAAAACTTGAGATCTAGAAAATATATAAGTAAAAGGAACATTCAGAGTAAGCTATGGGTATGGCAGAGATCGCTCAGCTCTCACTCTGATAGACCAGCCCATCACCACATGACTAGAACCCAATCCTCTCAGCATCAGCTAGGAAAGGCCCTAGAAAGCAGCCTTTAGCCGGGGGGGGGGGGGGGGGGGGGGATAGCTACCCTATTTTAACTCCTTTCGGGGTTGGGCACCCGCCGGTGACGGGCTTCGTTAACCATTTCTGTATCAGCGACATCTGTTATATTTGGTTTCAGCTACAGTTAGACAATTTTATGCACCTTTGGAAGAATGTATGGTAGCTAAAAGGATTAAATGAGATAGCTTGTAGCCTTTATATTAGTATATGCCCTTCCTAACCTGAATAAATTAACATAATAGTTGCCAGAATATAATTAAAAGGATGTCACCTGTACTAAATAGGTTAATCTTATTTGATCCGGAGGCTTTTTGGACCTATAATGTTTCGCTCTACTAGTTTGAAGATTTTAAGACTTTTCAGGCCAATAGTTTAGTCATTTTAAGACCTTTTGCATAATTTCTTTGTCAATCTTAAGACCTGTTGTGTCATTTGATTTTCTTCATGGCGAGCCTACAATTTAAGAAAATTCGGCCTTTGGACAAAATTAACTCTAAGTGGGTCTTGGGTGTATTTTTAAAGGTTAATGAAGGTCTAGAGTCTAGACTCTAGAGAGAACAACAAAAAATCCCCTTAGAATGACCGTCTTGGTATTGGAATCTTCAGGTAGATTAATAAACAAATCGTCCATTCTCTCTCTCTCTCTCTCTCTCTCTCTCTCTCTCTCTCTCTCTCTCTCTCTCTCTCTCTCTCTCTCTCTCTCTCTCTCTCTCTCTCTCTCGATCCCACCTGCCACAGAGCTTTAATAAACAATAACGGCATTTTATGTGATATTGCAATTACGCAAGATGTAATAAGTAGCATAGAACAACTAAAGTCTAATAAAACCCCTGGACCTGATACTATTTCTGCAAGAGTTTTGAAATAATTAAGAGGCGAAATATCATAACCATTAACACTACTTTTTTAACAATACAATGTAACTAAAAACAAAAAAGGCAACAAATAATTGCCTTTCAACTATCGTCCAATCAAATATGTTCACATTTTATTGGGGAGAGTGTAAACACCAATCGAGCAGGGTAATACCCAGGGGAGGCCTTATAGGCATGTGAAGAGAGTAGCTGGAACTCTTGTTTATTTTGTCTGCCTTCCCTCACTGTTTGTATTTGTGTCTCACCTACACAGGAAAACAAAACAAAAACTTTAACTTTTCATCTTTGGGAGAGACGCTTGTTGCAGGCAGCTTTGCCTTTGTCTCCTCCATACACATAGAACAATTATAAGATATGTTATACCTGGAACAACCTTCACTCAGTAGTTGTAAATAGTTCTTCAGTGCCTACCTACCTATGTTCACCTATGTGGAGTTCGCCACTCTTGCTAGTGGCACCGAGGAGTGCACCGCCCTTCGTTGTTGTTTGAGAATTGGTGCAGCAGACTATTTGAAGGGGCGGAGCGCTCCCCTGCGAAGATGGGCTCGTCTGGCACTTTTTGTAGTTCGACATCGAGAGCTCGCTTGAAGCTGTCTAACGAGACGCCTCTCATGTCTCTTACTCTCCACGGGAGTTTGTTGAAGAGACGTGCTCCTCTATGTGATAACCAGCCCTCTCGCAGAGAGCCCATAGCACCCCGATTTTTCATCTTGGGGATATCGCATTCCCAGTCTCTCCTATCACTGAACTTCATTGCTATTGGGGTATGTAGATTTTGTACAAAACCCTCTGCGATTTTCCATTTATATATTATTAAGTATCGTTCCCTTCTACGTTCCAACGAATACAGCTTTAGTGTTTTTAAACGCTCCAAATAGTGTAACTGTTTTACTCAGTTTATATGTGAGGTGAAGTTCCTTTGTACACTTTCTAAGTCATTAATTTCACCTGCTTTGTATGGGGATGTTAATACGTTACAGTATTCTAGCCGCGGTAGCACCAGAGATTTGAAGAGTCATAGGCAATTCACCGCGAGTTTTAAATGTATACGTAGAATCCAACCTGTTAGCCGTTTCGCAGCTGCAACTTTGACCTGGTTATGTTCTTTGAATCCCATATCTTCAGACATTATCACCCCCAGGTCTTTCACATTGTCTTTACGTTCTATTATGTGACTGGATTCTGTTATGTAACTTGTGTTCTCTTTAACGAAATCCTCATCTTCGTATCGTATTAATTGGAATTTTTCTTCATTAACCTGCATGTTATTTTCCCTTGTCCACTGGAACACCTTATTTATGTCTTCTTGCAGCCATTCCGTGTCTTCCTGTTTCTTTACTATCATACTCAGTTTCGTTTCATCCGCAAAGGAGGATACTGTACTGTGTCTTGTGTTGGCATCTATGTCACTTATTAGAATAAGGAAAAGAAGGGGCGCTAGTACTGTTCTTTCGGGAACTGAGTTTTTGACGTCTGAAGGCTCAGATGTTAATTGGCTTACTGCTACTGATTGTTTTCGGTTCACGAGGAAGTTGTATATCCACCTTCCAATTTTACCTGTTATCCCTTTTGCGTGGAATAATACCATGATCACATTTATCAAATGCCTTGGCAAAATCGGTGTAAATGACATCCACGTTTTTCTTTTCTTCTAGGGATTTAAGAATTCTGTCGTAATGTTCCAATAGTTGCGAGAGACATGATTTTCCTGCTCTGAACCCATGTTGACCATTGTTTTGTAGTTAATTTTTTGTCCATAAATGTTGAGATTTTGCCTCGCAGGACTTGCTCGAAAATTGTAATGATGTGGGAAGTCAGAGCTACTGAGCGATAGTTTTTTGGTAGTGCTTTACTCCCTCCTTTATGCAAAGGGGCAATTATTGCATTTTTCAAACTATCCGGTATTTCTCCAGTGTCTAGACTCCTCCACATTATAGCCAGGGGTTTTGAGAGGTTTTCCTTACATTTCTGTATTAGAATCGAACTCCAAGAGTCCGGTCCTGGTGCCGAGTGGGATGGCATGTTGGAGATGGCTTCTGCTATGTCTTTTGGTCCGAAATTAATATCCAGAATCTGGATATCTGGATTATTCATGAGAAATTCATTTTGGTCTCTGATTGCTTTTGTTTCGTCAGGCTTACTGAAGGCTGTTTCATACTGTAGACGTAATAGTTCACTCATTTCCTTGTTGTCCCCTGTGAATGACCCATCATTTTTACATAGTGGGCCGATGTTTGATGTGGTTTTAGTCTTATGTTTAGCGTTTGAAAAGAAGTACTTGGAGTTTTCCTTTATGCTTGCAATAGCTTTGCTCTCCTCTTCTATTTGTTGTAGCTCATAGGAGATCCTAAGTCGTTGTTCAATTTCCACAATTTCTCTATCTATTTTGACCTTTTGTCTTTCCTGTAGATTTTGTAGTGTGCGTTTTTGTGTTAGTAATTTTCTTCTTCTGTACAGCTTCCTTCTTTCCCGTTCTTGTTTTCTTCTTCGTCTTGTTTGTCTTTCTGGTATGTGGTGGCTATATATTTGGGTCATGGTTTCCGTTAATAGGACTAGGCATTCTGATGGTGTCGGTTTTCATTAAATCTTCCCAGTCTATTTCCTCCATTTCTTGGCTTACCTCTTGCCACCTTATATTTTTGCTATTGAAGTTAAATTTGCTGAATGGACCAGTTTTTGGTCTAGTTTCTGAGCTGTTCTGTACACATGCTAGGGTTGTTTTGATCTCAATTAATTTATGATCTGAGTATGTTGTGTCCGATATGTTAACACTGTGTACTAGGTTGTCATTATTAGTGAAGACAAGGTCTAAGTAGAGCAGTTCAAGAAGAGAGTAGATAGCATTTTACAAACTCTGCAATGATCGTAGTGCACAACACAATCCCTCTCTTTCCACTTCGAGTATCTCCCTGGAATGGACCGTAAAGTCTTTGAGATAACACCAATACCTTGTAACTCCTTGTAGTTCTCTGATCATTCAATATCTGACCTACTTTTCCCAGCTTCCCCCAATCCACCCCAGCCTCATTATATCATCAAGGATTAATTATTCATATCCATTCAAGAGTTTTTGTTGCACGGTTCTTGCTCTCCCTCACTCTCAATCTCTCAATCTCTCTCTCTCTCTCTCTCTCTCTCTCTTTCCTGAGCCTGTTTTAATAGCTCTAGTTAATTGATTATTTTTCTTCTAGTTTCATTATATACGTTATCCTGCCAAGTTTTTGTTTGTTTGTGTTTTTATCATCTTCACACTTTCCCACCAAAGGTTACCGTATGTTTACTAGTAGTCATTAAATATCTACTTATCAATTATATATTAACAGAAGCAATTGTTGAATACCATAGCAATCCTAAAATAACTCTTGGCTATCCAAGAGACATAGAGGAACGAATATTAGGAACAATTTAAGCTAGCATAAATAGAATAATAACAAAATTATAATAATGGCAAGTAATACAGAACATAACCCTTTAGAAAAACTATTAAGAAAAGAGATGGAAGGTGTAGTCTGGAGAGGGGCCTAGAATTAATGAAGATCTGTGCGGGCGCCATAATTTAGTTGTAGCCACTTAAGCCGACGTAATATAGGAGCCTTTGAGTGTGGCTCCCTCTAGGGTCGGCAGTGGCGGGGTGTTTATGGTCCTACAACTCACCCAGGGACCGTCAACGAGATCTAAAACCATTACCAGTAGGAAGGGTAGAGATGGAGAACTGTTGGGGAGAGTCATGGTGGTAGTTATATGGGAGAGAGAGAGAGAGAGTACAAAGGAAAACAAGCAACAACAGTTCTTGCGACCCCTCAAGGTTACTTTCCCTCCAAAATACTGCTGTTTCTAGTGTCCAACAGTATTTCAGAGAGATTAAGATGTGAAAGGGAAATACCTCCCTGGGGATTAACTTGACAGGGATGGGGGGGGGGGGGGGGGGGGTAGCAATATTAATGTAGTAGCACAACTATAGGTAATATTGTATTTATGTCTTCGTGACGCAATGCATAAGTGTGTTGATTTTCGGTGTGAGTGTCCTGGGTTCGAATCCCCGGACTGCCACATGTGTTTGTTAATTTCATTAATCGAGTTTAGGAGTAAAGTTGGTTGGTGGAGAGAACATAATAAATCATATACAAATGGAGTCAACCTTGGATTCAGAGCAAGGTGCTTGTGAAGAAGAACTTTGACCGGTGTTGCAGTCTATGACATCTCGGGGAAGTCTATTCCACAAGTTGACGACTCGATTGAAGAAGAAATTCTTGGATTCGTGCTAGTTAAATAATTTACCAATTATTTTGTAACTATTTCCCAGTGTGTAGTTTCATCGGTCAATTGTAAAGTATTTACTACAGTTCATATTGGGGATGCCTCTGATGATCTTAAAGATTTGAATTTGATCGCCTCTTAATCTACGCTTTGTTAAGGGAAACAGATGTAATTCTTCAAGACGTTTCTCATATGGTTTGTTCTTTAGACTGGGTATCATTTTAGTGAGTGAGAGAGAGAGAGAGAGAGAGAGAGAGAGAGAGAGAGAGAGAGAGAGAGAGAGAGAGAGAGAGAGAAAGAGCTAGAGCTAGAAGAGTTCACAGAGTTACATAAATGTAGTGACTGCACAGATCTTACGGTCCTTACTAGGCAGTTTGAACTTAATTCTAACATGCAATTTGCTACAAAGTGGAAGGTAAACAAAGAAAAGCAGAAGGCTATCTCCCCACCCACCACTCCCTCCGACCTTGGGTAGACAATACATTTAGTTGGGAAAACAAGGCCCCCACCAGAAATAGAAAATTTCGACTGGGAAATTCGTAGAAAAGAAAGACATTGAAAATTATAGTATACTGCTGCTAGTTAACCTAATCTTTGTATTTATTAATTTTTTGTTTTAACCTATATTACTCCAACCTCCTCGAAATGGATGTCTAGCCAGCTTTTGAATGTGCCAATTGTATTACATTGTCTCACTTTCTCTGGCAATTTGTTCCACTTGTTGACCACACTGTAGGTCAAAAGGTGCTTTGTGACATAATGATTCGCCCTAATGGTTTTTAATATAATCCATTTCCTTGAGTTGAAGAACTATTATTGATTTTGAACAGTGAATCTATTTCAATTTTGTCAAAGCCCTT
>JAVRFV010002259.1:92500-111183 GCA_032716605.1 Paralithodes platypus | reverse complement strand
ATACTGGTACCCCCAAATATATACTGGTACCCCCAAATATATACTGGTACCCCCAAATATATACTGGTACCCCCAAATATATACTGGTACCCCCAAATATATACTGGTACCCCCAAATATATACTGGTCCCCACCAATATATACTGGTACCACCCCCAAATATCTACCCCCAAATATATACTGGTACCCCCAAATATATACTGGTACCCCCAAATGTTCTCACCTTCAGCCTACTGTTTTAAGACACTTATCCCCATCCAGGTGTCGATTTTTTCCTGGCGAGCGATAGCGAGCCAGCATTTTATGGAGAACTCCGGCTTCGCAGGAGAAGTTTTTCTATCGAAATATGTACATATTTAGCCAGCTGTCTAACTCATTAGCCAACATATGGTGGCTCGCTATCGCTAAGGACTATAAGGATTATAAGGGTAAGAAGGATTATGTGGGGATTATAAGGGTAAGGACTATAAGGATTATAAGGGTAATGACTATAAGGATTATAAGGGTAAGAAGGATTATGTGGGGATTATAAGGGTAAGGACTATAAGGATTATAAGGGTAAGAAGGATTATGTGGGGATTATAAGGGTAAGGACTATAAGGATTATAAGGGTAAGAAGGATTATGTGGGGATTATAAGGGTAAGGACTATAAGGATTATAAGGGTAAGAAGGATTATGTGGGGATTATAAGGGTAAGGACTATAAGGGTTATAAGGGTAAGAAGGATTATGTGGGGATTATAAGGGTAAGGACCATCTCCATTAACCCTCTGACTTCCACAGTTACAAAGTGGTGTACAATCTATCTTATTCTAGTTACATTGTAGTTTATCTTATTGTACCAGTACCTCCCTACAATCAACCTAGTTGTTCCCCAATTCGTCCCTCCGCCACGACCAATTCAAAGTCCAAGTCTCTCACTCTTGTCCTCTGTAGCGGGGAGGACCTTGTACCCCTGAGACTTCCACATACCCTTCTTAGACGGAACGCCATCGTCTAATACTAGCCTCAAGAAAGCCGGAAAAGACGTGCGTTAACCATTAGTATGCCGCGCCCGTAACTCACTACTCCTTCCTTTGCGGCCTCCCTGGTACATACACTTCTAGCCAACGATCTAACCGGCCCAGGCTATAGTAAGGGATCGGTGGTCGTTTTTTATGGACCCCTTTGTCCCTCTTGTTTAGCCCCATTAGTTTTCAAATTTTAAGATATTTTTGCCCCATTAGTTCGTCGATTTTAAGACCTTTCGCCTCATGTCTTTGTCAATATTAAGACCTATCGTGCCCTTTAGGTGTCAATTTTTTACTGGCGAGCGATAGCGAGCCTGTATTTATGAGAGGAACCGGCCTTTAGCCGGTACATATTTCTACCGAAAAATGTACAATCTTCTCTTGAAGGGGGGGATCTAGGGTGTAGGCCTATTTTGTATTATGCTACCTCCACCAACCGACTTCACTCCTAAACTCAATTAATGAAATCAACAAATACATGTGGCAGTCCAGGGATTCGAACCTAGGATGCTTCTAAGATTGATGGAGGTCTAGCGAGGAAAATACACCCAATAATAGACCAAGCAGACAGACAGACAGCCAACAGCCCCCTAATTAAGGTCTTCCCGGTACTACCAACGATCCAAGCGGCCGAGTCTGGTACGAACCACTGTGACGTCATGGGTGGGCGATTGGGGGGTGGGGGTGGGATGGGGGGAGTGGGGGGGGGGGGGAGGCAGGTGGATAGTAGCTAGATCGGTCGGAGGGGAGTTAAGGGGAGGTTTTTAGTTGATTCCCTAGACTTCCATCAAACTTAAAATTACTCCCCCTAGACCTCCTTTCAAAATAAATTTGTACATTTTTCGGTAGAAAAATGTCCCGGCCGAAGGCCGATTCCCCTTAAATTACAGGCTTGCTATCGCTCGCCAGGAAAAAATAGACACCTAAATGGCACGAATGGTTTTAAAATTGACAGAAATGGGGCGAGGGTTCTTAAAATCGCCAAACTAATGGGGCGAACGTCTTAAAATCTCAAAAGCAATGGGGCTAAACATGAGGGAGAAAGGGGTCCAGAAAAAAATCCTCCAGGTGGAAATCTCCCCTTAAGTGAGTCAGGGGTGGATGGTGTGGAAGAGATTGGGTGAGTCAGGGGTGGATGGTGTGGAAGAGATTGGGTGGATGGTGTGGAAGAGATTGGGTGAGTCAGGGGTGGATGGTGTGGAAGAGATTGGGTGAGTCAGGGGTGGATGGTGTGGAAGAGATTGGGTGAGTCAGGGGTGGATGGTGTGGAAGAGATTGGGTGATTGTAATTTAAGGGGAATCGGCCTTCGGCCGGGAAATTTTTCTACCGAAAAATTTACAAATTTATCTTGAAAGGGGGGTCTAGGGGGAGTAATTTTAAGTTTGATGGAAGTCTAGGGAATCAACTAAAAACCTCCCCTTAACAGTGCAGAAGTTCAAGCCCAAAACGTACTTGTACAAACAAATATAAAACGTTTTCTACATCCTCTGTGTATAATCCAAACATGTAGGTGGATGGTGTATTCCAAACGTTCGATACAACGTTCACCCTTATTATATGAATGGGACCGCGATTTTAAGACAGTTTAGGAAGGATCTCTGGGAATTATAAGGGCCGAGACTATCTCATTTCCTCTGACTTCCATATCGTACCCTTCCTAATCTGAATAAAATCGTCTAATAATAGCCAGAAAACATAACAGAAATGCGTCATCGTATCTGCTAAGGGTTTATAGCAACCTCCATATTAATAACAAGGCAAGGGTGTCTGAGAATATTAAGGGGAGATGGGCCATTATTATTATTATTATTATTATTATTATATATATATATATATATATATATATGGAATCAGAGGGAAGAACATGGAAGATTTTAACATGCCTATATGCGGACGATGCAGTCCTGTTGGCGGAAAATGCTGAAGAACTTCAGAGAGTGGTCACTGACTTTGACAGGGTATGTGAAAAGAGAAAGTTAAAGGTCAATGTAGGGAAATGTAAGGTAATGGTGTTTGAGAGACGAATGCATGAAACCATAGAGTTTAAGGAAAAATATAGAATCAAGAAAGAACACAATAAAAGTTGTAAAATACAATTGAAAAATGAAGTACTAGAAGAGGTTGAAAGTTTCAAGTATTTGGGAGCTGTACTATGCAAATATGGTAGAATGGAGAGTGAGATAAAAGAGAGAAAAATGCAAGGGAGAAAAGTGATTGGAGAACTTTATAGTATTCTCAAAGGAAGAATGGTTAGCCAGGAAGTTAAAAAGTCACTGAGAAACGATGTGCTGCTCCCAACACTCTCGTATGGAAGCGAGACATGGACGGCAAGTGACGAGGACCTCTTCAAACTGAGAGCTGTGGAGATGAGCTTTTTCAGAATGGCAGCTGGCATGAATAGGCTAGATGGGCCAAGTAATAGGGAAGTGTACGAGTCCTTTGGAATGGAAGAGCAGGCTTTGGGCATTGATTGTGGTGTGGTTGAGTGGATAAAGAGAAGTACTTTGAGGTGGTATGGTCATGTTCAGAGAATGGATGAAGACAGAATGCCAAGAAAGATATATGGGAGTCAGGTGAGTGGAACCGCTAGTAGTGGAAGACCACCTATGGTATGGGAAAAGAAAGTGGAAAAATATATTGAAGAAAAACTTCCCCGTAGTGGAAGGGGCATTGTGGCACGGGCAGGGGAGGCATGTCTTGACAAAGTAGCTTGGAGACGTTTCTGTCATGGCCATCCTCTAGTGGGGGTTTCCCAGGGGGAAACAAGGCGTCGGAGGTGATAATGATGATGATGATGATGATGATATATATATATACCGGTATATATATATATATATATATTTTTTTTTTGGGGGGGGTCTAATAATTCATCCATTCCTTTATTTCTTAGTTTCCTCGCTAGACCTCGCTCAAGCTTAACAAAAACATCCCCTAGAACACCATTCAAGATAAATGTTTACATTTTTCGGTAGAAAAATGTCCTGGCCAAAGGCCGCTTCCTCCTAAAATTACAGGCTCGCTATCACTCGCCAGGAAACAATTGACATCCAAATGGCACGATAGGTCTTAAAATTGACAACGATTTTTTTTTTCTATGTGATTGAGGGAGGCAAAAGGCATAACTGCCTATAGCGAGTGCCTCCCCCATAGTTGAAAGAGTGACAGGGCCAAAATCAAGGGACGTTCGAGCCAAAATGCCTGGACACACGGAGTTTGAAGCAATTTAAGTCATAGGAAGAGGGAAAGACTGATTCTGGGAGAGAGTTCCAGAGCTCAGCTGTTGAGTAGAAGAAAGTTTGAGAGTAAAGTTTCACTCTTGGGTTGGAGAGTTGCACAGAGTAGGGGTGGGATTGAGTTGCAAGACGGGTACCACGTGCCCTACGTAAAGGAGGTGGTATGCACTGGGATAGCTCTGAGGAACACTGATTATTATAGTAGCGATAGAATAGCGAGAGAGATGCAACATTGCGGCGGAGAGAGAGATTGCAGAGAGTTGGTGAGTGGACGGGAGTTAATGATACGAAAGGCCTTCCTTTCAACTTTATCTAGGAGAGCGGTGTGAGAGGAACCTCCCCACACATGTGAACAATACTCAATACAAGGGTGCACTATGCCCCTGTACTGAGCAAGAAGCTGTGCAGGGGAAAAGAACCCCCTAAGGCGGTTGAGCACACCCAGCTTCTGGGAGGCTGCCTTAGCAAGACTGGTAATATGGTCCTTCCAAATGAGAGCAGAAGAAAAAGAGACACCAAGAATATTGAGAGAAGATGAAGAGTTGAGTTTTGTATTGTTGAAGAATAAGGGATAGTCCGCTGGTAGATCCTGACGGGTAGATAGATGGAGAAATTGGGTTTTGGAAGCATTAAAGTTAACAAGGTTTTCTCTGCCCCAATTGGAAATAGTATTTAGATCAGAATTTAAGAGTTCTATGGCTTCATTACGTTTATCGTTGAGGGATTGCTGGCTGGGGCGTTCTGAAAAACTAATGGAATAGTGTAAGGTTGAGTCGTCTGCGTATGAATGGATGGGAATTAAGGTTCAGTTAAGGAGATCATTAATTTATAAAAAATAGAAAGAGAATAGGAGATAGGACAGAGCCCTGAGGAACACCGGAGTTTATAGGGTGAGGAAGTGAACAATGGCCGTCCACAACCTCGGCTATGGAACGGCCGGAAAGGAAATTAGAGACAAAGGCACAGATGGAGGGATAGAAACCGAAGGAGGGTAGTTTAGAAATTAAAGATTTATGCCAGACTCTATCGAAGGCTTTCGATAGGTCTAGTGCAATAGAAAATGGAGCTAAAGGTGTTAAAATCGCCAAACTAATGGACCGAACTTCATAAAATCAGAAAACTAAAGGACTGAACACGATGGAGAAAGGGGTCCAGAAAAACAGCCCACCTCCCCTTAAACGTTTCTTGGTAGCTAGGTTACAGGCGGGTGTAGAATGCAGGGTTGCCAAAGAGCGATACAATGATATTGCTAGATTAGTTCTCAAATCTCGCTACAATGTCACTTGATAGTAGAAAATGCAAAATGTCGCTTGCCCAGGGTACAATCTTTAGACTATCGGTGTAAATAGTTCACCTCTGTACAATCAAGCAAACATTAATGCATCAATAATTTGTGTCTTTTCAACTGAAGGTAAATTGCAAAGTTCACATTCAGATTTCTCAGTTATTTAGAAGATTGCGTAGTGAAATATGGTGCTAATCAATTAAAATTGGTCTTAATATGATGCAGACACATAGTCAATCCATATTTCTCCATTAAGTATAGATAAATTAGCTGCTACGGGATTGAATTCATCCTCAGTTGAAAAGAAACGGAGTATAAATATCAATACTTGCCGCTAGATCGAAGGCAATACATCTACATCTAGCGGTCGTGTGGCTAAGTTGGCAACACTACTGGAGCCAGGAGCTATGACGTCACGGATGACTCGCCGTACAAGCATGATTCAACTCAAGTGCATAATGTCATCTACGGAGAATCGGTGAGTCAGTGGCGTTATATAAGACCATTATTTACCTTATATATATATATATATATATATATATATATATATATATATATATATATATATATATTGTACTGATTATACCGTCAGTTAAATGACACGAGTCTTAATATTGACACAGAAATGGGGCGAAAGGTCTTAAACTCGCCAAACTAATGGGCCGAACGTCTATATATCTATCTGTCTATATATATATATATATATATATATATATATATATATATATATATATTTATCAATCAATCTATCTATCTATCTACCTATCTATCTATCTACCTATCTTTCTTTCTATCTATCTATCTATCTATCTATCAAACAATATATCCACCTATCTATCTATCTATCCATCCCTCTATACGGGTGCACATGTGTACCCAATACGTGTGGACCGCAAATAACCACCCAAGTAGCACTAGTAGTAAACAGCGCAAACGTTTAGCCCGTCAGGGAATAATAACATCAAACGTTTAGCCCGTCAGGGAATAATAACATCAAACGTTTAGCCCGTCAGGGAATAATATCAAACGTTTAGCCCGTCAGGGAATAATATCATCAAACGTTTAGCCCGTCAGGGAATAATATCATCAAACGTTTAGCCCGTCAGGGAATAATAACATCAAACGTTTCACGGGCCTGGCAGATACGTCACCTGTAAACACGGTGACGTCACGGGTGGTGCGTCAACGTTTTGGTATGCTCCGAGTCGGTACCTGCGCAGTCGCGATCCTTACGGGGAGATCTCCACTTCAGGGATTATTTCAGGACCCCCTCATGTTTCTCTCTCATGTTTAGCCCCGTTGCTTTTGAGATTTTAAGACCTTCGCCCTAGTAGTTTGGATATTTTAAGATATTTTGCCCCATTTCTGTCAATTTTAAGACCTTTCGTGCCGTTAAGGTGTCAATTTTTTCCTGGCGAGCGATAGCGAGCCTGTAATTTAAGAGCAACCGGCCTCTGGCCGGGAAATTTTCTACCGAAAAATGTACAAATTTATCTTGAAAGGGGGTCTAGGGGGTGTAATTTTAAGCTTGATGAAAAAGTAGGGAACAAACTAGAAACTTCCCCTTAACCCTTTCCTTACCGGGGATGTATTTTGTGGCGTTATTTCAGCTCTATTTAAACGATTGTGTGCAGATCTGTGGTAGCCCAAAGGTTGAAGTGAGAGAGTTCGAAGCCTGTTCATTGCTGGAGGCCCTCTTGAAACTGCAGCAAATCGTCTAATAGTCGCCAAGATAAAGGTAAACAGACGTCGCCGGTATAGAAGAGGTTAACCCTTTCTCTACCGAGGATGTATTTTCCAGACGATTGTATGCAGCTTTGGAGGAAACCGTGGTAGTTAACCCGGCAAGCGCGATAGGCCTCACGGAAGGCTTCCTATAGGGAACGCGATAGGCCTCACGGAAGCAAGACCATAAAAAAAGCCTTCCATAAAAAAAAGGGCCTATCAAAACAAAGGAATTTGTCTCTAGGTGAGATAATTCCCCTCCAGTACTCATCCATGTAAATCTCACCCACCCCCCTCCCCTCCTTCCCCACCTTATTCCCCCCTCCCTCCCCTCCTCAATTATCACCTATTTTTCCTCTTATTATCATCATTTATCGGTTATTTTTCTCTCCCGCGATAATGTAGCACAAGTGGGTTGCAGAAAAGATCGTTATGCAACACCCAGACACTGGCCCACACCGCCCCGCTCGTCTCAGTTACCTCACAGACAGCGAGAGAGGAGGGTTGCCTGTGGCTCTCTCTCGCCTGAGATTATGACCGGGTGGCCAATATATTCGTTTTTCACCACCCAAATGCTTTTCCCACTTATTTTAGCACTCTTGAAGGTTCATATATACATCATATATGTAAAATAAAAGCATACCGAAAACAAATAATGCTCTATATTGTAAATATAACGAATTCTGTCAGAATCCAAGGCTAGAAATGCACAAATAACTACCCTAGCCCCTAGGTCTATTTAGCGCTTGTCAGGTTAAGGGGATATATCCACTTGAGGGATTTTTTTTTCTTGACTCCTTTCTCCCTCATGTTTAGCCCCATTGTTTTCCTAATGTTAAGACGTTCGCTCCATTATTTTGACGATTTTAAGAACTTTCAACCAATTTCTGTCAATTTTAAGACCTTTCGTGCCATTTAGGTGTCGATTTTATCCTGGCGAGCGATAGCGAGCCTGTAATTTAAGAGGAACCGGCTTTCAGCCGGGACATTTTTCTACCGAAAAATGTACAAATTTATCTTGAAAGGGGCTCAAGGGGGTGTAATCTTAAGCTTCAAGGATATCTACGGACCAAACTAAAAACCTCCCCTTAAAAGGTATAATCGAGATAGTTTGAAGCCTTTTTAATGGCTACACGTCCTCCCTAAGCTGGATAAAACAGTTTAATAATATCCAGATTATAATGACAAGGACAACTCGGTACTAATGTGGTTAAGGGGGGATGGTTCACTTTTTGGGGCGATTCTTGCATGTATTCATTATTTTTCTAGTTTCCTCCCTAGACCTCCATCATATTTAACAAAACAAAAAAAAAAAAACTTCCATTAGATCCCCCTTCTAGATTAATTTGTACATTTTTCGGTAGAAAAATATCCCGGCCGAAGGCCGATTCTTCCAACATTACAGGCTCACTATCGTTCGCCAGGGAAAAAATCGACACCTAAATAGCACGAAAGGTCTAAATATTGACGAAGAAATGGGGGCGAAAGATCTTAAAATCGATAAACTAATGGGGCAAAAATCTGAAAACTAATGGGGCTAAAGATGAGGGAGAAGGGGGGGGGGGGTCTAAAAAAGCGGCCCACTACTCAGGTTAGAAAGTATGTGTGTGGAAGGCAAAGGGTTAAGGGGAGGTATTCAGTTTATTCCTTAGACCTCCATCAAACTTTAAAATACGCCCCATTGACCCCATTTCAAGATTAATTTGTACATTTTTCGGTAGAAAAATGTCCCGGCTGAGAGCCGGTTCCTCTTAAATTACAGGCTCGCTATCGTTCGCCAGGATAAAATCGACACCTAAATGGCACGAAAGATCTTAAAATTGACAGAAATGGGTTGAAAGTTCATAAAATGGTCAAAATAATGGGGAAAACGTCTTAAAATCTCAAAAGCAATGGGGCTAACCATGAGGGAGAAAGGGGTCAAGAAAAAATCCCTCAAGTGGAAATCTCCCCTTAAATGGGATATATAAGTCTTCAACCGTATTCATTTCCACAGATCCTTCCTAAGCTGCATAACATCGTCTACTGATGGGCAGAATATAAAGGCAGCTTTATATATATAGGCTTTCATTAATTTATTCAAGTGCATTGGGGGTTTGGAATGGATGATTGATGTTAAGGGGAGGTATTTAGTTTGTTCCCTACTTTTTCATCAAGCTTAAAATTACACCCCGTAGACCCCCTTTCAAGATAAATTTGTACATTTTTCGGTAGAAAAATTTCCCGGCCAGAGGCCGATTACTCTTAAATTAAAGGCTCGCTATCACTCGCCAGGATAAAATCGACACCTAAATGGCACGAAAGGTCTTAAAATTGACAGAATGGGGCGGAAATTCTTAAAAATCACCAAACTAATGGGGCAAACGTCTTAAAATCTCAAAAGCAATGGGGCTAGACATGAGGGAGAAAGGGGGGGGGGTCAAGAAAAAAATCCCTCAAGTGGAGACCTCCCCTTAATTCAATCATGTACCAGATCACGGAGAGGAACGGAACTTATGTGGGCAACTGTACATAGGAGTCAGCTCGGGAGAATTCGGTGAGTCAGGTGCGGGGGGTGGAGAAAGAGTTAATGGGTAGGACTAACATGAGTAGTACTAGTAGTAGCTGTCAGCCCGAGGAAAGGTGAACACTGAACACGTAACCCGATGATTCAACACCCCATGTCTTTGTCAATATTAGGAGCTTTCGTGCAATTAAGGTGTCGATTTTTACCTGGCGAGCGATAGCGAGCCTGTAATTTAAGAGGAATCGGCCTTCGGCCGGGACATTTTTCTACCGAAAAATGTACAAATTTATCTTGAAGGATTTTTTTTTTTTTTTTTTTTTTTTTTTTAAAGCCTGATGTAGGTCTAGGGAGGAAACTAAAAATATAATACAAATATACATAAATTATCAAATAAATACGCCCACCCCCCTTAATGGGTAGGAATGACATGAGGAGGAGTAGTAGTAGTAGTAGTAGTAGTAGTAGTAGTAGTAGTAGTAGTAGTAGTAGTAAGCCCGAGGAAAGGTGAACACTGAACACGTTTAAACCCGATGATTCAACAGGACTCGCTATCCCAATAAATGATCATCAAATATTTACGGGGGCCGATCTCGGTTTTTTGTGGTCTCTCTCTCTCTCTCTCTTAATATGAATTAGTCAGTAGGCATGTGTAATTTCCTTTTCAAACGAATTTCTTACTATACTACATATTAAACACTTTCCTTGTGGGCATTTCCTGACCCACAAGGTTACACTTTATCCTATTTTCCGGTACGGCTTCTTAGCCGGAGGGTGGGGAGAGAGCCTTCTACTTTACTGTCCTATTCTTCCACTATAAACTGTCCCTGTCTAGTAGTATTAAGGTCGGACCACTTAGTTGGGGCCGCAAGGTCTGTGTCGTCTGAGTATCTGTGTAACTCTGTGTAACTCTCGCTCTCTCTCTCTCTCTCTGGGTTGTATCCATTCGGCTCCATTCAGCCTACTGTCTTAAGACGTTTATCCCCATCCAGGTGTCGATTTACCGCTCGCCAGCATATTTATTAAAATGTTTTTTGACAGCAGGTTAAATTTGTAAATTTTTCAATAAAAAATGTTTCCGGCGAAGCCGAATTTCTCCATACAGTGCTGGCTCGCTATCGTTCGCCAGGAAGAAATCGACACCTAGATGGGGATAAACGTCTTAAAACAGTAGGCTGAATGGGGCCGAATGGATACAATCCAGAGAAAGAGAGAAAAGGAGAGAAAAAAAAGTAGGTCACCCCCCTTAACCCTGTGAAGCTTATGACGCATTTTATCAGTTTATTATGGCTATCATTAGACGTTTTTTTTTTTATCTATCTATCTATCTATCTATCTATCTATCTATCTATCTATCTATCTATATATATATATATATATATATATATATATATATATATATATATATATATATATATATATATAAACAAACTTATCATACCACAGTCACTAATACTATCTTCTATATTACCCTGAGGCAGATCCCACTAACCTTCATCCCTCGCATATTCCGTTGCTATTTGTGGAGTCTGTAACCAAAGCGTCCAGGCATGTGTAAGAATGCTGATCAGGGACTAGGATTAACCCCTTCTGTACCAGTGTTATCATGTTAAAAACAAACATCCATTAGATCACCCTTGTATAAAAATTTGTACATTTTTGGCTAAATATACACGTGTGCCTGCCAATAACACCACCAACAACACGTTCGATACCAAGGGGTTGTAGTCTACTGAAGGGCAAGTAGTCGTTGCTTTGCCCCATTAGTTTTCAGATTTTCAGATATTTGCCCCATTAATTAGTCGATTTAAGGACGTTTCACCTCATTTCTTCGTCAATATTTAGAACTTTCGTGCTATTTAGGTGTCGATTTTTCCCCTGGCGAACGATAGTGAGCCGGTAATGTTGGAAGAAGCGGCCTTCGGCCGGGACATTTTTCTACCGAATAATGTACAAATTAATCTAGAAGGGGTATCCAATGGATGTATTTTTTTTTTTTTTTTTTTGATGGAGGTCTAGGGAGGAAACTAGACAAATAATGAATACATGCAAAAATCGCCCAAAAAGTGAACCATCCCCCCTTAAAGTGAACCATCCCCCCTAAAAGTGAACCATCCCCCCTTAAAGTGAACCATCCCCCCTTAAAGTGAACCATCCCTCCTTAATCCAATTTTGGCTAAATATAAACGTGCGCCTCTTAAGGGGAGGTCTCCACTTGAGGGATTTTTTTCTTGACCCCTTTCTCCCTCATGTTTAGCCCCATTGATTTTGATATTAATAAAATGTTTGCCCCATTAGTTTAGCGATTTTAAGAACTTTCACCCCATATTAAGATCTTTCGTGCCATTTAGGTGTCGATTTTATCCTGGCGAGCGATAGCGAGCCTGTAATTTAAGAGGAACCGGCCTTTGGCCGGGACATTTTTCTACCGAAAAATTTACAAATTTATCTTGAAAGGGACTCAAGGGGGTGTAATTCTAAGGTTGATGGAGGCCTAGGGAACAAACTAAATACCTCCCCTTAAGGTTGATGGAGGTCTAGGGAACAAACTAAATACCTCCCCTTAAGGTTGATGGAGGTCTAGGGAACAAACTAAATACCTCCCCTTAAGGTTGATGGAGGTCTAGGGAACAAACTAAATACCTCCCCTTAAGCATGATGGAGGTCTAGGGAACAAACTAAATACCTCCCCCTAATAACACCAACAGGATACCAACCACAGGCTAAGTCAACTTAAGGGGAAGTATTCGTTTGTTTTTGTTTTCTTTCTGCACCCCCTTTTCCTTCATGTTTAGCCCCATCAGTTTTTAAATGTTAATACTTTCGTTTTTTTTTTCTTTGTCAATATTAAGGGGAGGTATTTAGTTTGTTCCCTAGACCTCCATCAAGCTTGAAATTACACCCCCTTGAGTCCCTTTCAAGATAAATTTGTACATTTTTCGGTAGAAAAATGTCCCGGCCGAAGGCCGGTTCCTCTTAAATTACAGGCTCGCTATCGCTCGCCAGGATACAATCGACACCTGAATGGCACGAAAGGTCTTAATATGGGGTGAAAGTTCTTAAAATCGCTAAACTAATGGGGCGAACGTTTTATAATATCAAAAGTAATGGGGCTAAACATGAGGGTGAAAGGGGTCAAGACAAAAATCCCTCAAGTGGAGATCTCCCCTTAAGACCTCTCGTGCCATTTAGGTGTCGATTTTTTCCTGGCGAGCGATAGCGAGCCTGTATTTTAGGAGGAACTGATCTTCGGCCTGGACATTTTTCTACCGAAAAATGTACAAATGTATCTCGAAGAGGGATGTTTCTGATATATATATATATATATATATATATATATATATATATATATATACTGTATATATTTATATATATATATATATATATATATATATATATATATACTGTATATATTTATATATTTTTTGTTAAAGTTTGATATACAGTAGTTCTAGGAAGGAAACTAAAAGAATGATACATTAAAAAATCGACCCGTATAGAGACCCTTCCTCCTTAATACGGCTCTGGCTAAACATAGACGAGTTCCTGCTAATACCACCACCACACACACACACACACACACACACAGCCCGTAGCCTAGTAGGTAGAGCTCTCGTCTCACACACGAGGGGTCGGGGGTTCAATCCCCGGCCGGGCGGAGACAAATTGGGCTTGTCTCCTTTCATGTGTTAGCCTCAGTTCACCTAGCTGTAAATAGGTACCTGGAATAAGTGGACGACGTTGTGACGTCCCATCTGGGGTTGGCAAAAATGGTACACGGCGAGATGGGTATCATATGGTTCACCTAAGCTGATGGCTACCTAAGCCTTCGGGCGAGACGGTACCGTCTATAGTGAGAATGGTACCATACAGATCCACCCTAAGCCTTCGTTTCCGATGTCGCCAATTGGCTAAAATACAGACTACACACACATCCACAGCCATTCCAACAGTACATAAAACACTTAACATGCATTTCACGCAATACATTCCCAGTTAAGGGGAGATTTCCACCTGGAGGATTTTTTTCTTGACCCCTTTCTCCCTCATGTTTAGCCCCATTGTTTTTGATATTATAAAACGTTCGTCCCATTAGTTTAGCGATTTTAAGAACTTTCACCCCATATTAAGACCTTTCGTGCCATTCAGGTGTCGATTTTATCCTGGCGAGCGATAGCGAGCCTGTAATTTAAGAGGAACCGGCCTTCGGCCGGGACATTTTTCTACCGAAAAATGTACAAATTTATCTTAAAAGGGGCTCAAGGGGGTGTAATTTCAAGCTTGATGGAAGTTTAGGAAACACACTAAACACCTGCCCTTAAGGAGGCGCGATAATAATGAGCTTAGCTCGCATTGCGTGGATTCCCCTTGACGAACAAGTAACTGAGTGAGTAACACACACACACCAAGAGCTAGTCAACGTGGATTACATACTGTATATTCGCCTCCTCTTACGGGGAATATCGGTGCGGTCACGATTCCCGGATGTGGCGATGATCGAGTGCATCCCGGGAGAGCGAATTTACACTATCGCTTATTACGGCAACTATTTCTTTATTACGGCAACTATTTCTTCATTACGGCAACTATTTCTTTATTACGGCAACTATTTCTTTATTTACGGCAACTATTTCTTTATTACGGCAACTATTTCTTTATTTACGGCAACTATTTCTTTATTACGGCAACTATTTTTTTATTACGGCAATATTTCTTCATTACGGCAACTATTTCTTTATTACGGCAACTATTTTTTTATTACGGCAATATTTCTTCATTACGGCAACTATTTCTTTATTACGGCAACTATTTCTTTATTACGGCAATATTTCTTCATTACGGCAACTATTTCTTTATTACGGCAACTATTTCTTTATTACGGCAATATTTCTTCATTACGGCAACTATTTCTTTATTACGGCAACTATTTCTTTATTACGGCAACTATTTCTATATTACGGCAACTATTTCTTTATTACGGCAACTATTTCTTCATTACGGCAACTATTTCTATATTACGGCAACTATTTCTGTATTATGGCAACTATTTCTGTATTATGGCAACTATTTCTGTATTACGGCAACTATTTCTTTATTACGGCAACTATTTCTATATTACGGCAACTATTTCTTTATTACGGCAACTATTTCTTTATTACGGCAACTATTTCTATATTACGGCAACTATTTCTTTATTATGGCAACTATTTCTATATTACGGCAACTATTTCTTTATTACGGCAACTATTTCTTCATTACGGCAACTATTTCTGTATTACGGCAACTATTTCTGTATTACGGCAACTATTTCTTTATTACGGCAACTATTTCTATATTACGGCAACTATTTCTTTATTTATCTTTGTATTGTTGTATACTAGCACCTAAACAATGAGGTGTTAAAAGGATTGTGCGACCTAACCATACGTCAAGTTTTCATTATATATATTTTTAACAGCTAAAATGAGCTGTTAAAAGGGTGACCTTAAGGGGAGGTTTTTAGGTTGTTCCCTAGACTTCAATCAAGCTTAAAAATACACCCTCCAGACCCTCTTTCAAGATAAATTTGTACATTTTTCGATAGAAAAATGTCCCGGCCGAAGGCCGGTTCCTCTTAAATTACAAGCTCGCTATCGCTCGCTAGGAAAAATTAGACACCTAAATGGCACGAAAGGTCTTAAAATTGACAGAAATGGGGCGAAAGTTCGTAAAATCGCCAAACTAAAGGGGCAAACGTCTTAAAGTCTCAAAAGCAATAGGACTAAACATGAGGGAGAAAGGGGTTCAGAAAAAAATCCCTCAAGTGGAAATCTCCCCTTAATATACAGCATGTTTGGTATCGTATTTTAGCAGCTTCTTGAATGAGCTGCTAGAGGGGTGACCTAAGTAGCCTTCGTTCACCCTTCAGTGCAAGCCCCAACACTGAATTGTACTGCTGAAGGCGTGTGTGTGTGTTTGTTAGTATAAGTGTGAAGGTGTGTACGTATTTGAGTGTTGTGTGTGTAGGTATGTGCGTTTTGTGTGTGTAGGTATGTGCGTTTTGTGTGTAGGTATGTGCATTTTGTGTGTGTAGGTATGTGTGTTTTGTGTGTGTAGGTATGTGCGTTTTGTGTGTGTAGGTATGTGCGTTTTGTGTGTGTAGGTATGCGAGTGGTGTGTGTGTACATATATGAGTGTTATGTGTGTACGTATGTGAGTGTTGTATGTGTAGGTCTTTGAGTGTTGTGTGTGTAGGTATGTGAATGATGTGTGTGAACCCTAGGGGAGGTGTGGTGGAGTGGTAATCCCGATGTATCAATGGGAAGATATTATTGGGATGGAATTTGTGCTGTACCTAGTATCAGTGCATTACCACAAAGCCCACCGAAACGGAAAAAAAAAAAAAAAAAAAAGAAAAAAAAGAAAGTTCCCTGATTAATAACTATGAATATTCCCATTTTCAAAATATGCTATAAGGGGGGGGGGGGGGGGGGAATGCCTATTAAGTTAATTGCTCAATAGGTGAGTGTTGTGTGTGTATCTATATGAGTGTTGTGTGTGTACCTAAGTGATTGTTGTGTGTGTACATATGTAAGTGTTGTGTGTATATGTGTGCGTGTTGTGTGTGTATATGTTATGTCACCTAGGTATAATCGGCCTTCAATCTTATTATCGATACACATTCAATATTATAGGGATTTTGTCACTTGACATAATGATTCGAAACTGCATAATACATCGTAGGCTTGTGCAGTATTCTTTAACTGTCTTCGTGGTGCAGTGCATAGTGTGTTGATTTTCGGTGTGAGCATCCTAGGTTCGAATCCCCGGACTGCCACATATGTCTGTTAATTTCATTAATCGATTTTAGGAATAGAGTTGGTTGGTGGAGAGAACATAATAATACCATCACTCTAGTTGCCGAATCTAGCATACAAACAATCCAAAAATGTTGACAAAATAAGAGTTACGTATCAGGAGTTGCCAGAAAGTGCTAGAGCGTCTAAGAATAACAATTATGTGTTGTGGTGGAGCATTGATTGTTGTGTGGCGCTACTTGGCAACTCTCTGGGTTCTGGGAGGGTCACGTGACTTTGTTGACAGATGAGTGGGATGTTTCGGCCCTCTCTCTATTCGGCACCTGGGCTGGTCTTATTCGGTATCCTCGTTAACCCCCCCAGTATACATCGACAATATATATATATAAGAAGCAAAAACAAATATCGCAGTTCCCAGTAGAAATAAACAATTAAACAAAAACAAAATATACAACTTAAATACAAAAGCTAACCTATTCGCACTAGAAATTACGCTAACCTATTCGCACTAGAAATTACGCTAACCTATTCGCACTAGAAATTACGCTAACCTATTCGCACTAGAAATTACGCTAACCTATTCGCACTAGAAATTACGCTAACCTATTCGCGTGCAGTATATAAGGATGGACGAGAGGGATGCCCAAGATCGAGCTGCCTGTATGAGAATAATTGGGTTAAGGGGAGGTATTTAGTTTGTTCGCTAGACCTCCAGCAAGCTTAAAATTACACCCCCTTGAGTCCCTTTCAAGATTAATTTGTACATTTTTCGGTAGAAAAATGTCCCGGCCGAAGGCCGTTTCCTCTTAAATTACAGGCTCGCTATCGCTCGCCAGGATAAAATCGACACCTGAATGGCACGAAAGGTCTTAAAATGGGGTGAAAGTTCTTAAAATCGCCAAACTAACGGGGCGAACGTTTTATAATATCAAAAGCAATGGGGCTAAACATGAGGGAGAAAGGGATCAAGAAAGAAATCCCTCAAGTGGAGATCTCCCCTTAAGAAAAGCGAGTCTATGGACGTGGAGGGAGTCGCAAGGAGAGGTAGACCAAGAAAGACGTGGGAATCAGGTAGGACAAACTGATCTGGCCACCAAAGGACTGACTAAGAGGGATGCCCAAGATCGAGCTGCCTGGAACAAAGACTGACCAATGCAAGTGTAAATCATAATCTTTACTGCAATAAGGAAGACAAAATATATATATCATTAGTCTTAGGTAGAATTAGAAAGCAAAGACAAACCCAAATAAATATAATAACGTATGAACAAAATGGACGTAATGGTGATAAAGAGATACCCGTTATCCTATTGTCTTTATTTTATGTATAGCTTCAAAGTTCCCAATACAATAATAAGATCAGATAAACCCCAATAGATAAAACACATATGAATAAAACTGACGTCATAGTACACAAAATATAGGTTAACCCTCTCCGACATATGACGCGATTTTGAGCCTATTGGGGATACTTTAAAGCCATTGTTACCATCAGGGGTATTTAGAAACCTTTAGTTTAGTTACTTCAACCTCTGCAGTTGTCTTTAAGTTAGCTGTGGGCAGAAAACTAATTTTGGAGAGTTAATTATAAGAGTGAGAGAACTCTTATTTCGTATTGCTAATCTGGCAACCTCTGCGTCATATGAGCGTGAAAGGGTTAACCTATTGGCTCATTACAGAATATTATAGTTTATTTAGATAGATAGATATAGATAGATTAGATAGATAAATAGATAAATATAACAGATATAACTAAAAACTGACGTAATGGTACACTAGATATGCGTTAAGGGGAGATTTCCACCTGGAGGATTTTTTTCTGGACCCCTTTCTCCCTCATGTTTAGCCCCATTGCTTTTGAGATTTTAAGACGTTCGCCCCATTAGTTTGCCGATTTTAAGAACACTCGCCCCATTTCTGTCAATTTTAATTTCATTCGTGCCATTTAGGTGTCGAGTTTTTCCTGGCGAGCGATAGCGAGCCTGTAATTTAAGGGGAATCGGCCTTCGGCCGGGACATTTTTCTACCGAAAAATGTACAAATTTATCTTGAAAGGGGGTCTAGGGGGCGTAATTTTAAGTTTGATGGAAGTCTAGGGAATCAACTAAAAACCTCCCCTTAACCAATTG
>JAVRFV010002259.1:80000-90000 GCA_032716605.1 Paralithodes platypus | reverse complement strand
CTAGACATGAGGGAGAAAGGGGTAAAAAAAAAAGTCCCTCAAGTGGAAATCTCCCCTTAAAATAACTTCGCCAACAACACGACGACTACGATACTATTACTTAACCAGCGCTCTCTCTCTCTCTCTCTCTCACTCGGCTTTCCCTTGATAACCCCACTACCAGGAACACAGATATGAGTTGGGAGACACGTAATAGGGAAAAAGGTTTGAAAGTGTTATATTTTTAACTCGAGCGACCCCAAGTAAGGTATTAAGAGATTACATACTTCAATACAATAATACAATAATACAATAATACAATAATACAATAATACATATGAAAGACATTATTTGTACATAATAAGTAAGTTATTTTTAGTCCGGATACTCAGAAACATTTACGACGTCATTTCTCCCTCTGATCGTCGTATCCTGAATGGCTATATTGTAATTCTAGTGCCATTGACACTCGAAACATTTACGACGTCATATCTCCCTCTAACCGTGGTATCCTAAATGGCGATATTGTAATTCTAGTGCCATTGATACTCAGAAACATTTACGACGTCATTTCTCCCTCTGATCGTCGTATCCTGAATGGCGATATTGTAATTCTAGTGCCATTGATACTCAGAAACATTTACGACGTTTTAACTGCCTCTGATTGCCGTATCCTAACTGCCGACAATCTTAATCTAATGAAACAAGGGTGGTCAAAAACAACCCCACACAGACCCGAATATAGATAGTATTAACTAACGGCATCTTTAAGGGGGAGGTAGTCGCTTTTTCTGGACTTCCTTTTCCTTCGTGTTTAGCCCCATTAGTTTTCTGATTTTAAGACGTTCAGCCCATTAGTTTGGCGATTTTAACACCTTTCGCCCCATTTCATTGTCAATTTTAAGACATTTGGTGCCATTTAGGTGTCGATTTTTTCCTGGCGAGCGATAGCGAGCCTGTAATTTTAAGAGATACCGGCCTTCGGCCGGGACATTTTTCTACCAAAAAATGTACAAATTTATCTTGAAGGGGGGTCTAGGGGGTGTTTTTCTAAGCTTGGTGGAGGTCTAGGGAGGAAACTAAAGCGAATACTAACAAGATAAATAAATAGGGTAATATAACAGTTGTTTTAGTGGGTAAGGGACATATGAAAAGGGAAGACTGGCCTGGGACAACAAGGGTGGTCAAAAACAACCACACACCCCCACCCGAATATAGATAGTATCAACTAACGGCACCTTTGAGTAGCCGTGTAAGTGATAACGGGAATCCACTTGTAAGAACGCGGGAGTATAGGATCTGGATTTATTCAGTTTATCCGGCCAGTGTTCTCGTAGGAATGTCCGTGATGAAACCGGACTTATTAGAATTTCCTGTATTTCAGTAAACAGCCGATGTCAGACCTAAACTATTGCATGATATTAACCCTGTGAAGATTATGACGGATTTGGATACTTTATGCTGGCTATCATTAAACGATTGTATGCAGTTTAAGGGGAGGTTTTTAGTTCGTTCCCTAGAATTCCATCAATCTTAAAATTACACCCCCTAGACCCCCTTTCAAGATAAATTTGTACATTTTTCGGTAGCAAAATGTCCCGGCTTAAAGCCGGTTCCTCTTAAATTACAGGCTCGCTATCGCTCGCCAGGATAAAATCGACACCTGAATGGCACGAAAGGTCTTAATATGGGGTGAAAGTTCTTAAAATCGCTAAACTAATGGGGCAAACGTTTTATAATATCAAAAGCAATGGGGCTAAACATGAGGGAGAAAGGGGTCAAGAAAAAAATCCCTCGAGTGGAGATCTCCCCTTAAGAAGGATCTGTGGGCATTATGAGGGCAAAGGCTCTCTCAATGAACCCGCTGACTGCCATATGTCCTTCCTAACCTGAATACAAGCATCCAATCGACCACAGCTCCTTCTAAAGGGGAGATTTCCACTTAAGAGATGTTTTTCTTGACCCCATTCTCCCTCATGTTTAGCCCCATTGCTTTTGATATTATAAGACTTTCGCCCCATTAGTTTAGCGATTTTAAGAACTTTCACCCCATATTAAGACCTTTCGTGCCATTCAGGTATCGATTTTATCCTGGCGAGCGATAGCGAGCCTGTAATTTAAGAGGAACCGGCCTTTGGCCGGGACATTTTTCTACCGAAAAATTTACAAATTTATCTTGAAAGGGGCTCAAGGGGTGTAATTTTAAGCTTGATGGAGGTCTAGGGAACAAAGTAAATACCTCCCCTTAAACTGCACAGAATCGTCTACTTATTACTAGAATGAAATGAACAAGACGTCGCCGGTACAGAATTAAGGGGCTTTAAAGTTACATGTGAGTTTTGCGGTATGTAATTGCTAGGTATTTGGCGAAGGGCTGTGTTTTGCTATGAAGGGAAAAAACAACAACTTGGGAGAGTAATTAGAGTTTGTTTGTCTGGCGTACAGTACCTAGGGTAGTTAAAAGGTAGGTTAGGTAAGTAGGAAGGAAGTTATTTAAATAGGCAGGTAAGTGGAAAGTTCGTTATTTAAGGGGTGATTTCCACCTGGAGGATTTTTTTCTGAACCTCTCTCTCCCTCATGTTTAGCCCCATTGCTTGTGAGATTTAAAGACGCTTGCCCCATTAGTTTGGTGATTTTAAGAACCCTCGCCCCATTTCTGTCAATTTTAAGACCATTCGTGCCATTTAGGTGTCGATTTTTTCCTGGCGAGCGATAGCGAGCCTGTAATTTAAGGGGAACCGGCCTTAGGCCGAGACATTTTTCTACCGAAAAATGTACAAATATATCTTGAAAGGGGGTCAAGAGGGAGTAATTTTAAGCTTGATGGAAGTCTAGGGAATCAACTAAAAACCTCCCCTTAAATAGGCAGGTAAGGTATACTTTAATTAATTTCATTGGGGGTGTTTGGTGTTGTGGTGACCTTAATAACATATAGATAGGCAGGTAAGGTAGTCTAAGTACAGACACTCATAAACATTCGTGGATCCCCTATGTTCTTCGGTATGCAATTATAACTATCTGGACTAGCTTTGCAATTAATAGTATACTGTATATAGTTAATAGTATACTGTATATAGTTAATATACTGTATATATAGTTAATATACTGTATATAGTTAATAGTATACTGTATATAGTTAATAGTATACTATATATAGTTAATAGTATACTATATATAGTTAATAGTATACTGTATATAGTTAATATACTGTATATAGTTAATAGTATACTATATATAGTTAATAGTATACTATATATAGTTAATAGTATACTGTATATAGTTAATAGTATACTGTATATAGTTAATAGTATACTATATATAGTTAATAGTATACTGTATATAGTTAATAGTATACTATATATAGTTAATAGTATACTGTATATAGTTAATAGTATACTATATATAGTTAATAGTATACTGTATATAGTTAATAGTATACTGTATATAGTTAATATACTGTATATAGTTAATATACTGTATATAGTTAATAGTATACTGTATATAGTTAATAGTATACTGTATATAGTTAATAGTATACTGTATATAGTTAATATACTGTATATAGTTAATAGTATACTGTATATAGTTAATAGTATACTGTATATAGTTAATAGTATACTATATATAGTTAATAGTATACTGTATATAGTTAATAGTATACTGTATATAGTTAATAGTATACTATATATAGTTAATAGTATACTATATATAGTTAATAGTATACTGTATATAGTTAATATACTGTATATAGTTAATAGTATACTATATATAGTTAATAGAATACTATATATAGTTAATAGTATACTGTATATAGTTAATAGTATACTATATATAGTTAATAGTATACTGTATATAGTTAATATACTGTATATAGTTAATAGTATACTATATATAGTTAATAGTATACTATATATAGTTAATAGTATACTGTATATAGTTAATAGTATACTATATATAGTTAATAGTATACTGTATATAGTTAATAGTATACTGTATATAGTTAATAGTATACTATATATAGTTAATAGTATACTGTATATAGTTAATAGTATACTGTATATAGTTAATAGTATACTATATATAGTTAATAGTATACTGTATATAGTTAATAGTATACTGTATATAGTTAATAGTATACTATATATAGTTAATAGTATACTGTATATAGTTAATAGTATACTGTATATAGTTAATAGTATACTATATATAGTTAATAGTATACTATATATAGTTAATAGTATACTGTATATAGTTAATAGTATACTGTATATAGTTATAGTATACTGTATATAGTTAATATACTGTATATAGTTAATAGTATACTGTATATAGTTAATATACTGTATATAGTTAATATACTGTATATAGTTAGTATACTGTATATAGTTAATAGTATACTATATATAGTTAATAGTATACTGTATACTATTTAGTTAATAGTATACTGTATACTATTTAGTTAATAGTATACTGTATACTATTTAGTTAATAGTATACTGTATACTATAGTTAATATACTGTATATAGTTAATAGTATACTGTATATAGTTAATAGTATACTGTATATAGTTAATAGTATACTGTATATAGTTAATAGTATACTGTATACTATTTAGTTAATGGAATAGTATACAGTATACTGTATACTATTTAGTTAATAGTATACAGTATATAGTTAATATACTATTTAGTTAATAGTATACTGTATACTATTTAGTTAATAGTATACTGTATACTATTTAGTTAATAGTATACTGTATACTATTTAGTTAATAGTATACTGTATATAGTTAATATACTGTATATAGTTAATAGTATACTGTATATAGTTAATAGTATACTGTATATAGTTAATATACTGTATATAGTTAATAGTATACTATATATAGTTAATAGTATACTGTATATAGTTAATAGTATACTGTATATAGTTAATAGTATACTGTATATAGTTAATAGTATACTATATATAGTTTTGTTGTTGATGTGTAGAAAATTGTGTTCATATATTCGTTTCCAGATGTACTTTGATAATAAACAAAAAAATAGGTAAGGTCGACGAATGTTTATGAGTGACTGTACTTATTGTGAGGTAGGTACTATAGTGATGTAAGAAGTTAGGTAACCCCACACAGTTAGGTAAGTAGGTAGGTCACTCCTTTGGCTAGTTAGTAGTTAGGTGAGTAGGTAGGTATAAGGTGGGGGTAAGTACATAGACAGTTAGGTAAGTAGTGATGTCAGTAGTTAGGTAAGTGCATATAGACAGTTAGATAAGTAGTGATGCCAGTAGTTAGGTAAGTGCATACAGACAGTTAGATAAGTAGTGATGTCAGTAGTTAGGTAAGTGCATACAGACAGTTAGGTAAGTAGTGATGTCAGTGCATATAGACAGTTAGATAAGTAGTGATGCCAGTAGTTAGGTAAGTGCATACAGACAGTTAGATAAGTAGTGATGCCAGTAGTTAGGTAATTGCATAAAGACAGTTAGGTAAGTAGTGATGTCAGTAGTTAGGTAAGTGCATACAGACAGTTAGGTAAGCGGTGATGTCAGTAGTTAGGTAATTGCATACAGACAGTTAGGTAAGTAGTGATGTCAGTAGTTAGGTAAGTGCATACAGACAGTTAGGTAAGCGGTGATGTCAGTAGTTAGGTAATTGCATACAGACAGTTAGGTAAGTAGTGATGTCAGTAGTTAGGTAAGTACATAGAGTTCGGTATATAAGGTTGGGTTAACTAGTGATGTTAGTAGTGAAGTAAATAGTGATGATGTCAGTAGTTAGGTAAGTAGGTAGTGATGTCAGTAGTTAGGTAAGTACAGACAGTAGCTAGGTAAGTAGGTAGTGATGTCAGTAGTTAGGTAAGTAGGTAGTGATGTCAGTAGTTAGGTAAGTACAGACAGTAGCTAGGTAAGTAGGTAGTGATGTCAGTAGTTAGGTAAGTAGGTAGTGATGTCAGTAGTTAGGTAAGTACAGACAGTAGCTAGGTAAGTAGGTAGTGATGTCAGTAGTTAGGTAAGTAGGCAGGTATATAAGGTTGAGGTAAGTGACCGAAGTGACAGGTAGTGTGTTGTTATGTAACCTATGTGGACTCCGGCCCCCCCCCCCCCTCCCTCTCAACCCTTCATCACCTTTTAACCTCACCCCACCCCCACCCTTCTATCCTTACCCCTCCTCCTATTCTCCCCCTATCCCTCTCCTTCCCCCTTCCACCCCTCCCTCGCCCCTTCATCACCTTTTAACCTCGTCCCCCCACCCCTCTCTATACCTATCCTTCCTCCTATTCTCCCCAATCACCTCTTAACCTCACCCCCCCCCAACTCCTCTATTCCTTACACCCCTCATACCCTCTCCCCCCCCCCCTCATCACCTCTTAGCTTAACCCCACTCTATTCCTCACCCCATTCCCTCCTTACCCCCTCCCTCATTCCTTCTCCAAACTCCTCCCTCACTCCGCTACCCCTCTTTACCAACTCTTGCATTAACCCCCCCATCCATATTCCCCCCTACCCCCCCCCCAGCAACCCTCACCTCTACTACCCCCTCCCCCCCACGATTTTGCCTCTATACATTCACGACCCAACCCCCACCCTATCCTCCGCATTAACCCCCACCTTAATTCTTCCTCTAACTCCCTCCCCACTACCCTCAGCCCCTCCTCCATTACCCCTCCAGCCTCTCTCCCCCCCTCCTTTACCCCTCAGTCTGCCTCCCTCTCATACCCCCCTCCCCTCCTCTTTCCTCCCCCTCGCCTCTTCTTTAGCCCCTAATCCTAAGCTAAACTCTCCCTCATTCCTCATCCCTACCCTATTTATTCCCTCATACCCCCCTTCCCTCACCCCTACCCTATGCTCCCCTCCTTCACCCCTACCACCCACTCAGCCCTCCCAACCCCACTCCCCACACCCCATTTCTCTACCACTCACGCAGCCCTCCTCCCCCTCACTCACTCCCCCATCACCTTAACCTTACTCAATAACCAACATCTTAACCCCTACACCCCCTACCCACCCCACCCCACTTCACCTTCATTTAGATTCCCAGGCTGTTCATACACCCCAAGTCTTGTCACCCCCTTCCTTCAATTACACTTCACGCTTATCTTCATCCCCCCTTACCCCACCATCACCACCCCTCACCTTTCGCCCCATTTCTTTGTCAAATATAAGACCTTTCGTGCCCTTTAGGTGTCGATTTAATTTCTGGCGAGCGATAGCGAGCCTTTATTTGTGCAGGAACTGGTCTTTGACCGTGACATTGTTATAACGAAAAATGTACAAATTAACCTCGAAGGGGGATCTAATAGATGTTTTTTTTTTAATTTTGATGGAGGTCTAGGGAGGAAACCAACACATAAATGAATATATATATATACATTATATATATACATTATATATACCCAAAATATAACGACTGTAAAGAGTTAGGTGTGGTATGTGAGGAGGAGGAGGAGGAAGCTGAGGGTGAATGTCAATACGAGTCAAGTGATGGTGTGTGTGTGTGTGTGTGTGTGTAATAGAGAGGTGATTCACAATGTACGACTGGCTGGGCAAATACTGGAACAAGTGGAGTGTTTTACGGGGGCAGTGGTTATTTTGGAGGCTCTAGTTATTTATGTATATATATATATATATATATATATATATATATATATATTTTTTTTTTTTTTTTTTTTTTAATTTATTCATTAATTTTTAGTTTCCTCGCCGGACCTTCATCAAGCTTAAAAGAAACACTCCCTAGACCCCCCCCCCCCCCTTCAAGATAAATGTGTACATTTTTCGATAGCAACATTTCCAGGCAGAAGGCCGGCTTCTCTTAGAATTACAGGCTCGCTACCGCTCGCCAGGAAATTAGAGACACCTAAATGGCACGAAAGGTCTTGATATTCATATAGAAATGGGACGACAGGTTTCAAAATCAACAAACTAATGGGGCGAACGTCTTAAAATTTGAAAACTAATGGGGCTAAACATGAGGAAGAAGAGGGCCCAGAAAAACGGCCCATGTCCCCTTAATTACCTAGGAGGAGTGATAAGCAGGGACGCAGGTGTGGGAAATGGAGGTAAGATAATAATGGAGGTAAGGTAATAATGGAGGTAAGGTAATAATGGAGGTAAGATAATAATGGAGGTAAGGTAATAATGGAGGTAAGATAATAATGGAGGTAAGATAATAATGGAGGTAAGGTAATAATGGAGGTAAGGTAATAATGGAGGTAAGATAATAATGGAGGTAAGGTAATAATGGAGGTAAGGTAATAATGGAGGTAAGGTAATAATGGAGGTAAGGTAATAATGGAGGTAAAATAATAATGGAGGTAAGGTAATAATGGAGGTAAGATAATAATGGAGGTAAGATAATAATGGAGGTAAGATAATAATGGAGGTAAGGTAATAATGGAGGTAAGATAATAATGGAGGTAAGGTAATAATGGAGGTAAGGTAATAATGGAGGTAAGATAATAATGGAGGTAAGGTAATAATGGAGGTAAGATAATAATGGAGGTAAGATAATAATGGAGGTAAGGTAATAATGGAGGTAAGATAATAATGGAGGTAAGGTAATAATGGAGGTAAGATAATAATGGAGGTAAGATAATAATGGAGGTAAGGTAATAATGGAGGTAAGGTAATAATGGAGGTAAGATAATAATGGAGGTAAGGTAATAATGGAGGTAAGGTAATAATGGAGGTAAGATAATAATGGAGGTAAGGTAATAATGGAGGTAAGGTAATAATGGAGGTAAGATAAAATGGAGGTAAGGTAATAATGGAGGTAAGGTAATAATGGAGTAAGATAATAATGGAGGTAAGGTAATAATGGAGGTAAGGTAATAATGGAGGTAAGATAATAATGGAGGTAAGGTAATAATGGAGGTAAGATAATAATGGAGGTAAGATAATAATGGAGGTAAGGTAATAATGGAGGTAAGATAATAATGGAGGTAAGATAATAATGGAGGTAAGATAATAATGGAGGTAAGGTAATAATGGAGGTAAGGTAATAATGGAGGTAAGATAATAATGGAGGTAAGGTAATAATGGAGGTAAGATAATAATGGAGGTAAGGTAATAATGGAGGTAAGATAATAATGGAGGTAAGATAATAATGGAGGTAAGGTAATAATGGAGGTAAGATAATAATGGAGGTAAGGTAATAATGGAGGTAAGATAATAATGGAGGTAAGATAATAATGGAGGTAAGATAATAATGGAGGTAAGGTAATAATGGAGGTAAGATATAATGGAGGTAAGGTAATAATGGAGGTAAGGTAATAATGGAGGTAAGATAATAATGGAGGTAAGGTAATAATGGAGGTAAGATAATAATGGAGGTAAGATAATAATGGAGGTAAGGTAATAATGGAGGTAAGATATAATGGAGGTAAGGTAATAATGGAGGTAAGATAATAATGGAGGTAAGATAATAATGGAGGTAAGGTAATAATGGAGGTAAGGTAATAATGGAGGTAAGATAATAATGGAGGTAAGGTAATAATGGAGGTAAGGTAATAATGGAGGTAAGATAATAATGGAGGTAAGGTAATAATGGAGGTAAGGTAATAATGGAGGTAAGTAATAATGGAGGAAAGGTAATAATGGAGGTAAGGTAATAATGGAGGTAAGATAATAATGGAGGTAAGGTAATAATGGAGGTAAGGTAATAATGGAGGTAAGATAATAATGGAGGTAATGTAATAATGGAGGTAAGATAATAATGGAGGTAAGATAATAATGGAGGTAAGGTAATAATGGAGGTAAATAATAATGGAGGTAAGATAATAATGGAGGTAAGATAATAATGGAGGTAAGGAATATGGAGGTAAGGTAATAATGGAGGTAAGATAATAATGGAGGTAAGGTAATAATGGAGGTAAGATAATAATGGAGGTAAGGTATAATGGAGGTAAGATAATAATGGAGGTAAGATAATAATGGAGGTAAGGTAATAATGGAGGTAAGATAATAATGGAGGTAAGATAATAATGGAGGTAAGGTAATAATGGAGGTAAGATAATAATG
>JAVRFV010002259.1:0-75000 GCA_032716605.1 Paralithodes platypus | reverse complement strand
ACATTACAGGCTCGCTATGGCTCGCCAGGAAGACATCGACACCTAAATGGCACAAAAGGTCTCACAATTGACAACGAAATAGAGCGAAAGGGATTGAAATAGCCAAACTAATGGGCTGAACGTCTTAACATCTGAAAACCAATGGGGCTAAACATGAGGGAGAAGGGGGACCAGAAAAACGACCCCCCCCCCCCCCTTAACTGAATATACCGTTACGTGAGCGATAGCGACTATCTTGGTGGGGTATTGTTGTTAAGAGAGGCTGCGGTATTGTTTATCTTTCTCACTTTTTCTCTCTTTCTCTGGCTTGTATCCATTCGGCCCCATTCAGCCAACTGTTTTAAGACGTTTATCCCCATCCAGGTGTCGATTTGTTTCTGGCGAGCGATAGCGAGCCAGCATTGTATGGAGAAATCCGGCTTCGCCGGAGAAATTTTTCTATCGAAAAATTTACAAATTTAGCTCGCTGTCAAAATAAAAATATATATATATGCTGGCTCGCTACCGCTCGCCAGGAAAATATCGACACCTGGATGGGGGTAAACGTCTTAAAACAGTAGACTGAATGGGGCCGAATGGATACAAGCCAAAGAGAGAGGGAGAGAAAGAGAAAACCCAAAACGAGGTGGGTTCCCTTAAGAGGAGCTGTGGTGTATAGGGAGTTACGAAAGAGATAAGACGTTGTTGTTGTTGTTGTTGTTTGATAGTGTGAGTCTGTTTGTTGCTAGGTGAGGTATAGTAGGTAGGTCAGCCTTTGTAGATCATGTTTCCCTAAAGGCTATATGAATATAATGTTGCCAGAAAAATGTTGATCATCGAATGTTGACTATAAAAGCTCTCGTGTGATACCGGCTTAATGGTGATGATGATGATGATGACTATGATGACTTTATAATGTTGTACGTGTTCGTCCTCACTCCAACACACACACACACACACACACACACACACACAAGATATTATAAAGGTGACCACGACTTTCTGAAGGTAACTGTACCATCTCTTTGTAGCGGGGAAGACCAGGGTACCATGATACAGCCTAGTATAGTAGGGGTTGTGGTCCCTGGTACAGGAAATGCTCGGACCGTCTTATAGATTATATTATATACCCGGATCCTGAGAGGTGCTAGGTGTGTTTGTTCTCCTTCCTGTTACATCATTCTGACACTAGTTATATATATATCTCTATACCTCACCAACATCACTGTCACACATACTCTCTCTCTCTCACACACACACACATTCACAATCTCTCTCTCAAACACTAACTCTCTCTCTCCCACACACACACACACACACACACATTCACAATCTCTCTCTCAAACACTCACTCTCTCTTACTGTCTCACACACACACACACATTCACAATCTCTCTCTCAAACACTCACTCTCTCTCTCCCACAAACACATACACACACACACACACATTCACAATCTCTCTCTCAAACACTCACTTGACAATTGAGTTCAGCGACAGAAAGCAAAGAGTAGTCATAAACGGTAAGGCATATAAATGGACCAATGTAAGTAGCGGGGTACCCCAGGGATCGGTACTAGGACCAATTATCTTTCTAATTTACATCAACGACATAGATGAGGGTCTCACCTGTACAATCTCAAAATTTGCTGACGATACAAAAATTGCAAATAGCGTACTCTCAAAAGATCAAGTTGACGATATGCAACACAATCTAGATAAATTGTCATGTTGGGCCCAAATTTGGCAAATGAGTTTCAATGCGGATAAATGTAAATTACTACATATCGGATACCTAAATGAGAAAGCAAACTATTCGATGAATGGCACTCAGCTTAAGAATGTAAACAGAGAAACCGATCTGGGAGTAACAATATCAAGTAACCTAAAACCGAGTCAACAATGTTCAGAAGTTGTTAAGAAGGCAAACAAAATAATTGGCTTTATAGGCAGATCATTTGAGCATAAATTCAAAGACGTAATCCTAACCCTTTACAATTCCTTAGTCCGCCCTCTTCTGGAATACTGCGTTCAATGCTGGTGCCCTTATTACCAAAAAGACATAAACAAGCTAGAACGAGTTCAACGTAGAGTTACCAAAATGATACCTAGCCTAAAGAACAAACCATACGAAGAGCGTCTTAGAGAATTAAATCTATTAAAATTAAACCCAGCGCAGATTAAGAGGTGACTTAATTCAAGTGTTCAAAATCATCAAAGGCATCGACAATATGAACTGTAGTAAGTACTTCACTATCGACCAATCTAATTACACGAGGGAAAACGGTTGAAAAATTATTGGTAAATCTTTTAACTCACACGAATCTAAGAATTTCTTCTTCAATCGAGTTGTCAACTTGTGGAATGGGCTTCCCCGAGACGTTATAGACTGCAGCACCGTTGATTCATTTAAATTCCGCCTAGACAAATATCTCGTATCAAACCCGCGACTGACTGCGTTTGTAAATGAATAACTTTATTTTATCCTCCCCTCAGTTACTAACCCATATGTCCCCTACTAACTTCCTAGTCCTGCCACGTTAGTGGCAGGGCAGTAGTTCCCTTTCCAATGTTCCCTTACCCACTCTAAACCACTGTTTGGACACTTGATCCTAAGTGTTTTGGAGTATAAGCAGCCTAGAAGGGTCACTAGACCTGTTGTTGCTTGATTTCCTTTGTACTCCTTTGTACTCTCTCTTACTGTCTCACACACACACACATTCACTATCTCTCTCTCAAACACTCACTCTCTCTCTCTCCCACAAACACACACACATTCACAATCTCTCTCTCAAACACTCACTCTCTCTTACTGTCTCACACACACACACATTCACTATCTCTCTCTCAAACACTCACTCTCTCTCTCTCCCACAAACACACACACATTCACAATCTCTCTCTCAAACACTCACTCTCTCTTACTGTCTCACACACACACACATTCACTATCTCTCTCTCAAACACTCACTCTCTCTTACTGTCTCACACACACACACATTCACTATCTCTCTCTCAAACACTCACTCTCTCTCTCCCACAAACACACACACATTCACAATCTCTCTCTCAAACACTCACTCTCTCTCTCTCCCACAAACACATACACATTCACAATCTCGCACTCTCACTCACACTCTCTCTCTCTCAAACACTCACTCTCTCTCTCTCTCTCCCACAAACACATACATTCACAATCTCTCTCTCTCTCTCTCTCTCTACTGCTTTGGCCAACTTTTTCGTCTTTTCTTTGTTTGGGGATATGCTTTTAATCCTACTAGAATCCTGCCTAACTCGTTATCATCGTAAAGTCTATAATTATGTGGTCAGGAAATCCCTATCTATCTATCTCTCTCTCTCTCTCTCTCTCTCTCTCTCTCTATTGGATATGCCATCTCTACTAGAATTAAGTCCTGACCACCTCGTTCGGGTCGTAAGGTCTGTGTGGCCAGTGTATCTATGCAAATCTATGTAAATCTCACTCTCTCTCTCTCTCCAGTACAACCCTAGATCTTAAGGGGGTGAGGTTGGGTTTTCTGGTCCCCTTTCTCCCTCATGCTTAGCCCCCATTAGTTTTCAGATTTCAAGACGTTCGACCTATTAGTTTGGCGATTTTAAGGCCTTTCACCCCATTTCTTTATCAATATTAAGATCTTTCGTGCCGCTCAGGTGTCCATTTTTTCCTGGCGAGCAATAGCGAGCCTGTAATTTAGGAGAAACAACCGGCCTTCTTTACTAATGTATGTAGAGAAGGGGTGTTGGGGATGTTCCCTTCTTCCTCATGTTTAGCATATTAGTTTTGAGGTTTTAAGACGTTCGTTCCGTTAGTTTGGCGATTTTGAGACCTTTCGCCCCATGTTTGTATCAATAGTAAGACCTTTCGCGCCCTTTACTTGTCGATTAGTTCCTGACGAGCGATAGCGAGCCTCTAATTTTAGAAGAATTTGCTTTTCTACCAAAAAAATGTACAAATTTATCTTGCAAGGGGGTCTAGGGGGTGTTTTTCTAAGCTTGATGAAGGTCTAGCGAGGAAACTCAAAAATAAATAAATAAATAAATATATAGACCAAAAATGAAGCACTACTTAAGGGGGTGACCTGTTTTTGTTCTGTCCTTTTCTATCTTTCTCTGGCTTGTATCCATTTGGCCCCATTCAGCCTACTGTTTTAAGACGTTTATCCCCATCCAGGTGTAATTTTTTTACTGGTGAGCGGTAGCGAGCCAGCATATGTTTTTATTTTTGTTTGACAGCAGGCTAAATTTGTACATTTTTCGATAGAAAAATGTCTCCGGCGAAGCCGGATTTCTTCATATAATGATGGCTCGCTATCGCTCGCCAGGAAGAAATCGACACCTAGATGGGGATAAACGTCTTAAAATAGTTGGCTGAATGGGGCCTAATGGATACAAGCCAGAGAAAGAAAGAAAAGGACAGAAATAACAAAAAGCAGGTCACCCCCTTTAAGCTTAATGGAGGTCTAGGGAGGAAAAAAACAAATAATAATAATAATAATAATACTGACCAACAAATAAAATCTAAGACCTTAAAATAAACACCTCCTTTATCACAACCCCCAGACCCCTTTCTCCTTGACGGGTTGTTGGAAGGGAGTAATTATAATGTGTAAGTCTTCCCAAACTGTGCCGGATGACGCGGGGGCTTTGTTTACATCCATTTCCTACAGTTTGTTGAGGAGTTCTTGTTGGGTAGACAGTTTGGTTGCTGTTTGTTGTTGTTTGTTTGTTGTTGTTGTTGTTGTTGTTGTTGTTGTTGAGTTTAGTGGTGTTTGGTTTCGTACTGGTTATTATAATTTACTTTGGAGGGACCTTTTAGAATTGGAAGTGGGTTAATTAGAATTAGAAGTGGGTTAATTGGGATAATCTTCAACCCTTTAGTTACTAGATGTATATTTGGTACATAAGAAACATAAAATCAGAGATAGAGATAGATATATATATATATATATATATATATATATATATATATATATATATATATATGTGAAGAGAGAGAGAGAGAGAGAGAGAGAGAGAGAGAGAGAGAGAGAGAGAGAGAGAGAGAGAGAGAGATAGTTCACCGAGTATATGATATATTGAGTGTGTAGTTGACTTGAAACTTTAAAACACAGAATACAGAGGATATTACAAGATTATGAGTACTTATAATGAATACAATAAAATAATTATATATATTATATATATATATATACCGTATATATACAGTATATATATATATATATATATATATATATATATATATATATATTTTTTTTTTTTTTTTTTTTTTTAATATAATTGTTTCCAAAACCCAATGTATCCATCTATCTACACGTCGTGAACTCCCAGAGGATTATCCCTTATACTTCAACAATACAAAAATCAACCCTTCATCTTCTCTCAGTATTATCGGTGTCTCTTTCTCTTCTGCTCTCTCTTGCTAAAGTGGCCTCCCAGAAGCTGGGAGTGCTCAACCGCCTCAAGGGGTTCCTTACCCCCTGCACAGCTTCTTGCCCTGTACAGGGAGGGGCACAGTGCGTCCTTGTATTGAGTATTGTTCACATGTGTGGGGAGGATCCTCTCACACAACACTTCTAGACAAAGTAGAGAGGAAAGTCTTTCGTATCATTAACTCCCGCCCACTCATCAACTCTCTGCAATCTCTCTCTCTTCGCCGTAATGTTGCATTTCATTGGCTATTCTATCGCTACTACAAAAATCAGTGTTCCTCAGAACTCTCCCAGTGTATAACACCTCCTCTATGTAGGGTACATAGTACCCGTCTTGCAACACAATCCCACCCCTACTCTGTGCAACTCTCCAACTCAAGAGTGAAAAGATACTCTCAATCTTTATTTAACTGTCTTGATAGCGTAATGCATAGTGCGTGGAATTTCGATGTGAGTATCCAGGGTTCGAGTCCTCGGAGTGCCACATGTATTTGTTGATTTCATTAATTGAGTTTAGATGTGAAGTTGGTTGGTGTAAAAAACATAATAATTCTATTCAACAGCTTAGCTCTGGAACTCTCTCTCTGAATCCATCTGTCCCTCATCCTATGAATTACATTGCTTCAAACTTCGTGTGTCCAGGCATTTTGGCTCGACTATTCCTTGATGTTGGCCCTGTCACTCTTTCAACTCTGGAGGAGGCATTCGTCACAGGTAGTTTTGCCTTTTGTCTCCCTCATCCACACATATAAAAAAAAAAAAAAAAAAAAAAAATCGAACACTAATATTCCCATAAACCAAAAAGTTCCCAATACAAAACCTGCCTATTAAAATATTCAACACAGTCTTTCCTTGAACCTTTACCCAAACTTAAGGAAACCCCATTAATCATTGTATTCTGTGTTAGTAATCACCACCTTCCCGTCAAAAGCCTTCCTATAGGGGGAGGTGGCTGTATTTATTGGGTTATTGATATGTATTTTTCTAATATATATTAGTTTATATATTTATTCATTATATATTTTAGGTTTTCTCCTTAGACTTCCATCAACATTAAAATTACCCCCCCCCCCTCCCTTCAGGACAAATTTGTAGAACAATTTCCCGGCCAAGGGCCGGTTCCTCTTAAATTACAGGCTCGCTATCGCTCGCCAGGAAAACAATCGACACCTAAATGGTACGAAAGGTCTTCAAATTGACAGAAATGGGGCGAAAGTTATTAAAACCACCGAACTAGTGGGGCAAACGTCTTAAAATCTGAAACTAATGGGGCTAAACACGAGGAAAAAGGGGGACCAGAGAAGCTAACCATCTCCCCCTTAACCCCTTCTGTACCAGGAGGGCTTTATATTTATATGCTAGCTATATCTAGACGATTTTGTGCCATTTACGAAGGATCTGTGGTAGTCAAAAGGGTTGAGTGAGATAGTTCGAAGCCTTTTTAATACTGGAGGCCTATTTTAAACGGACTAAAACCGTCTAAATGAAGCTAAAATATAGTTAAATAGACGTCGCGATACAGAAGGGGTTAAGGAAGCCTTCCACAACTCGTTATTAATCATCACCACCTTCCCGTCAAAATCCCTTCCATAAATGAAAGCTAATAACATCCCTTTCCAATACATGACCGTAGTATTTCCTGCCTCATACTTTTCCTTAATACTGTATGTTAATGGAAAGAAATATGTGTGTATGTATGTATGTATGTATGTATGTATGCATGCATGCATGCATGCATGTATGTATGTATGTATGTATGTATGTATGTATGTATGTATGTATGTATGTATGTATGTATGTATGTATCAAGTATATCTCACAAATATACGGCTGGGGGTATTTAAACAAGTATTTATTTATTTATGTATGTATGTATGTATGTATGTATCTCACAAATATACGGCTGGGGGTATTTAAACAAGTATGTATGTATGTATGTATGTATGTATGTATGTATGTATGTATGTACTGTATGTATGTATGTATCAAGTATATCTCACAAATATACGGCTGGGGGTATTTAAACAAGTATGTATAAGTACAAAGGAGTACAAAGGAGTACAAAGGAAATCAAGCAACAACAGATCTAGTGACCCTTCTAGGTTGCTTGTCCTCCAAAACACTGAGGATCAAGTGTCCAAACAGTGGTTTAGAGTGGGTAAGGGAACATTGGAAAGGGAAATACTGCCCTGGAACTAATGTCCGTGGCAGGATTAGGAAGTTAGTAGGGGACAGATGGGTTAGTAACTGAGGGGGGGATAAAATAAAGTTATTCATTTACAAACGCAGTCAGTCGCGGGTTTGATGCGAGATATTTGTCTAGGCGGAGTTTAAATGAATCAACGGTGATGCAGTCTATAACGTTTCGGGGAAGCCCATTACACAAGTTGACAACTCGATTGAAGAAGAAATTCTTAGATTCGTGTGAGTTAAAAGATTTACCAATAATTTTGCAACCGTTTCCCCGCGTGTAATTAGATTGGTCGATAGTGAAGTACTTACTACAGTTCATATTGTCGATGCCTTTGATGATTTTGAACACTTGAATTAAGTCACTTAATTCAGTACAGATTAAGAAATCTGCGCTGGGTTAAAGGAAATAGATTTAATTCTCTAAGACGCTCTTCGTATGGTTTGTTCTTTAGGCTAGGTATCATTTTGGTAACTCTACGTTGAACTCGTTCTAGCTTGTTTATATCTTTTTGGTAATAAGGGCACCAGGATTGAACGCAGTATTCCAGAAGAGGGCGGACTAATGAATTGTAAAGGGTTAGGATAACTTCTTTGGATTTATGCTCAAATGACCTGCCTATAAAGCCAATTATTTTGTTTGCCTTCTTAACAACTTCTGAACATTGTTGACTCGGTTTTAGGTTACTCGATATTGTTACTCCCAGATCGGTTTCTCTGTTTACATTCTTAAGCTGAGTGCCATTCATCGAATAGTTTGCTTTCTCATTTAGGTATCCGATATGTAGTACTTTACATTTATCCGCATTGAAACTCATTTGCCAAATTTGGGCCCAACATGACAATTTATCTAGATTGTGTTGCATATCGTCAACTTGTTCTTTTGAGAGTACGCTATTTGCAATTTTTGTATCGTCAGCAAATTTTGAGATTGTACAGGTGAGACCCTCATCTATGTCGTTGATGTAAATTAGAAAGAGAATTGGTCCTAGTACCGATCCCTGGGGTACCCCGCTACTTACATTGGTCCATTTTGATGCCTTACCGTTTATGACTACTCTTTGCTTTCTGTCGCTGAGCCAATTTTCTATCCATTTCAACACACCGTCTTGTATTCCATGCGCTTTTAGTTTTAGCAGTAAACGTTTGTGGGGAACTTTGTCAAAGGCCTTTTGAAAATCAAGGTATATAATATCTACAGCTTTACTCTCATCGTAGAGGTTGAGGATATCGTGGAAGAAGTCTAAGAGGTTTGTTAAACAGGAACGTTTTTTACGAAAGCCGTGTTGAGTATCTTTAAGTATGTTATTTTCCTCTAAGTGATTTACGAGTCTGTCTCGTATGACCGTTTCTAGCATTTTACATACAACTGAGGTTAAGCTAATTGGACAATAGTTACTGGGTAGGGATTTGCTGCCTTTTTTGAATATCGGTGTTACGTTGGCTAGCTTCCACTGATCGGGCATAGTTCCAGACTGCAAGGATTTATTGAATAGTAATGTCAGTGGTTTAGAGAGCTCATCCTTAGCTTCCTTTAGAACTCTAGGCGAGATTGTATCAGGTCCAGGCGTTTTATTTACCTTGAGTTTATCTAAACAATTCAATACTTCTCTCTCTGTAACGGTGATATTGCTTAGAACATCTAAATTATCAATCTGAATCGGCGATGGTGTAGGGATATCACTGAGGTCTTCTGTTGTAAAAACTGATGCAAAGAAGGTATTGAGGGCATTACTCATTTGTTCTTCGTCTTTGGTGTATTCTCCATTTTCATCGACTAACGGTCCAACAGTTGAAGTAACAACTTTTTTCTTTCTGATATAACTATAGAATTCTTTCGGGTTTGTTTTACTTTGATTCGCAATATGTAACTCTAAGGTCTTTTTACTTTGCTTAATTAACTTTTTGGCTTTGCGTCGTAGCTCTACAAATTTCAGCCGTTCTTCGTCATTTTGTGAGGATTTTAATCTATCATTAGCAAATTTTTTAGCAAGCAGGCAGTTTGAAATATCTTTATTCCACCATTTGGGCTTATTATTATGGCCTGGACGCCGAGTTTTTGATGGTATGCAGTCTTGCACTGCTTTTAGGTAAGTGGCTTCGAATAACTTCCAAGATGTATTTATGTCGTTATTGTGAATTAAAAAGCTCCAGTCAGTTTCTTTAAACATAGCTCTAAGTTTATGGAAGTTTGCTTTCTTGAAATTAGGGACTTTTTCGATGCTACTATTTGGTTCGTTACTAGTAAACTTTAAAGTGAAAGTTATCGTACGATGGTCGCTGTTACTGAATTCATCACCAACATTCAAATTCTCTATTAATTCTTCTTTTGTTGCAAGTACAATGTCAAGAACGTTATTACCACGGGTCGGCGTTCCAACAAATTGATAAAGCGAACTCTCTTGCAAGTTCGTATACAAGTCATGTCCGGAGTGTGAAGTAGAGTATCGCCCCACTTGGTCACAGGTAAATTAAAGTCACCAAAAATTACGGTATCTTGTGAGTTACTTACATCTGCAATTTGTTCGTAAATTTCTCGGTCAGTTTGCACTGATTGAGCTGGAGGTCTGTATATTAATGCAAGTATTATTTTGGTACCTTTATTATTCTTTATTAGCACAAAAGATGCGTCGACGTTCACAATTTGAGGTTTTGACAAGAGGGTAGGGTTAAGACTTTCTTTGATATAAAGTAAAACGCCACCTCCATTTCGATTTATTCGGCTTTTCTCAAACATTACATAACCGGGAAGTGAATACTCTGCTAAAAAGTCTCTATCTTCTGTATTGAGCCAAGATTCTGTTATGCCAATCACATCATAATTTTCTGTAAACACTAGCTCCTCTAAATCTGAAAATTTATTGCGTATGCTACGAGCGTTTGCATAGAAAACCTTTAAATTTGTTATTTTAGAACTCACGGAACGCTCTTTAATAATATTTTTGGTTCTTGTCGGATCTACATTTATGTTCATGGCTGTCCTCGGTCCTCGCTGTCTTTGGTCCTTATCGCTGGTGGTCCTCGGTTTCCTCTGTTTTTTTCTTGGCGTTGGATGATTTATGTCACTGCTGCTTCTTCTCGGATGGCGTTTTTTGATCCATGGCTGCGGACTGCTTCGTGTAGGAGACGACCCATGCGTGCTGAACCCACAGGGTTTAGATGAGTGCCATCCTTGCGGAACAGAGTAGGCTGGTTGTAGAAGTTGTCCCAGAGGTTGATAAATTCAACTTCTTCCCTCAGACACAAATGTTTTAGTCGGCTATTTGTGCTGAAAGCCTTGTCGTAGAATTTGTCAGGTGCGTCGATCTTGGGGAGAATGCCTGAGATGATGATATTCCTTGACTTGTTTTTGTAGTGCTGGATCATCTTGCGATATTTCTCCATCAAACATTATGTATGTATGTATGTATGTATGTACTCAGGCACATACCGCATTGCTGGGGGGTGACCGACTTGAGACAGAGCCCGAACAGAAACAACATTTACAGTTCCAATTCCTAAGGCCCGGGACCACCTCGTCGAGTAGGAGTCATGTTACAAGGGGAGATACCAAAAAATGCACAAAAATATCTTGAAGGGCGGTCTTATGGGTATATCTTTAAGGGGAGATCTCCACTTGAGGGATTTTTTTTCTTGACCCCTTTCTCTTTCATTTTTAGCCCCATTGCTTTTGATATTATAAAACGTTCGCCCCATTAGTTTAGCGATTTTAAGAAATTTCAACCCATATTAAGACCTTTCGTGCCATTCAGGTGTCGATTTTATCCTGGCGAGCGATAGCGAGCCTGTAATTTAAGAGGAACCGGCCTTCGGCCGGGACATTTTTCTACCGAAAAATGTACAAATTTATCTTGAAAGGGACTCAAGGGGGTGTAATTTTAAGCTTGATGGAGGTCTAGGGAACAAAGTAAATACCTCCCCTTAAGCATGATGGAGGTCTAGGGAACAAAGTAAATACCTCCCCTTAAGCATGATGGAGGTCTAGGGAACAAACTAAATACCTCCCCTTAAGCATGATGGAGGTCTAGGGAACAAAGTAAATACCTCCCCTTAAGCATGATGGAGGTCTAGGGAACAAAGTAAATACCTCCCCTTAAGCATGATGGAGGTCTAGGAAACAAAGTATATATATAACAACAAATGTTAAATATAAACTAGCTAATTTAGAATTAGAAAATTCAGACTGCGAGAAAGATCTAGGTGTGTTTGTTAGCAATGATTTGAAGCCTAGAAAACAGTGTATAAGCGTTCGTAATAAGGCAAACAGGATTCTCGGGTTCATCCCTAGGAGTGTGAGTAACAGAACTGCTGATGTTATCTTAAAACTTTACTTGTCATTAGTGAGACCCCATATGGATTATGCTGTCCAATTTTGGTGTCCTTATTACAGAATGGACATAGATTCATTGGAGAGAATTCAGCGTAGAATGACAAATATGATATTAGACATTTTCCGTATGAAGAAAGGTTGAAGAAATTAGGTTTACATTCGTTAGAGAGACGCAGAGTTAGAGGGGATATGATAGAGGTGTTCAAGTGGGTTAGTGGGATTAACAAAGGGGACATGACAAATGTACTAAAGCTCAGTGATAGCGAAAGAACTCGTACCAATGGTTTCAAATTAGATAAATTTCGTTTCAGAAAAGATATAGGCAAATATTGGTTTGGTAACAGAGTTGTAGATGGGTGGAATAGGCTACCAAGTGATATAGTGGGATCAAGAACGATAGGGAGCTTTAAAAAAAAATTGGATAAGCATATGGACGAGAAGGGTTGGGTGTGAAGGGGGATCAGCCGGGTTGGGCCAATCAGCGCTCTGCAGACCCCGTAATCCTGCGTTAATCTCTAACCGGTTTGGTAAGATGATCCTCAGGGTATTAGAGTGTTGAGCCTATAATTGGGCTTTGTAATTGGGGTTGTGTGGGACAGGGATCTGCCTTGCTTAGGCCAATCGGCTTTCTGCAGACTCCCATTTTCTTATGTTCTTATGTATGTTAAAGTAAATACCTCCCCTTAAGCATGATGGAGGTCTAGGGAGGAAACTATAATCAGTAATTAGAATAATATAATAAATAAATAAGTAAATAAAAAAATAAATATATATAAAAATAAATAAATATAAAAATAAATAAATATAAAAATAAATATATAAAAATAAATAAATATAAAAATAAATAAATATACAAATAAATATATAAAAATATACAAATAAATATATAAAAATAAATAAATAAAAATAAATAAAAAAAAATAAATATATAAATAAATAAATAAAAATAAATAAATATACAAATAAATATATAAAAATAAATAAATATACAAATAAATATATAAAAATAAATAAATATAAAAATAAATAAAAATAAATATAGATAAAAATAAATAAATATAAAAATAAATAAATACAAAAATAAATATATATAAAAATAAATAAATACAAAATAAATATATATAAAAATAAATAAATATAAAAATAAATATATATAAAAATAAATATATATAAAAATAAATAAATACAAAAATAAATATATATAAAAATAAGTAAATACAAAAATAAATATATAAAATTAATAAATATAAAAATAAATATATATAAAAATAAATATATATATAAAAATAAGTAAATACAAAAATAAATATAAAAATAAATATATATAAAAATAAATAAATATGTAGATAACCAAAAAAAATGCCCTTAATAATTAACTCAGTGAAAAATGATTGTGAGAAATTTATATATTTTCGTGAAAAAAATTATATATATATACCGGTATATATATATATATAATATATAATATCTATATATATATATATATATAATATATATATATATATATACATAATATATATATATATATACACTTCTGATGAGTGATAATGAATGGGAGTTGCAGGGTCTGGTAAATGAGTTTGGAACAGTGTGCGAAAAACGGAATTTGAAGGTAAATACGGGGAAGAGCAAGGTTATGGTCTTCGAAAGGGGTGAAGTCACAGAGTGTGAGGTGAAGCTGAACGGTCAGGCTATGGAGATCGTCAACTCTTTTAAGTATCTGGGCAGTGTGTTGAGTAAAGATGGGACTATGGATGAAGAGGTGCGGGAGAGGGTACAACAGGGGAAGAGGGTTGTAGGAACGCTAAAAGCAGTAACAAGAAATAGGGTGGGCAGTATGGAAGTGAAGAAGTCCTTGCATGACAGTGTGGTAATCCCGACACTGACTTACGGAAGCGAAGCATGGACGTTGGTTGAGAGACTCAGACCAAGAGTGAGAGCAGTGGAAATGAATTACTTAAGGAGTGCGTGCGGAGTTACATGGAGGGATAGACAGACTAATGAGGAAGTAAGAAGGAGGTGTGGTGGGAGGTAGATGTGCTGGAAAGTGTGAAAAGGAACAACTTGAGATGGTTCGGCCATATGGAACGTATGGAAAGCGAGAGAATGACTAAGAGGGTGTACGAGAGCGAGGTGGAGGGACAGAGGGGGAGAGGTAGACCGAATATGAGGTGGAAGGATGGAGTGAGGAACTACATGAACGAAGGCGGTGCTGGTTGGGGGGAGGGGCGTCGACTGACTGGGGACAGAGGTGCATGGGGGCGGTTCGTTCGTGGCCACCCCTTCGGGGATCACGGCGTCAGGCAATAGATAGATAGATATATATATACCGGGTATATATATATATATATATATATATATATATATAAAGGAGAAAGTAGCCCAATGAGATGGGCTATCTTTCCTGTCAAGAAACCCATACAAAGCAATTATTGAGCTAGTTATCCTGTCAAGTAGCCCACAGAACTCAAATATTGGGCTATTTTATCCTGTCATTTAACCCATAGAGAACAACTATTGGGCTAGTTACCCTGTCAAGTAACCCATAGAAAACAAAAGTTGGGCTATTTTCTGTCAAGTAGCCCCTAGAGAACAAATATTGGGCTACTTTTCCTGTCAAGTAGCCAATTGAGAACAAATGGTGGGCTATTGTTCGTGTACTATGTATCATTTGAGTACGTAAACTAATTTCAAACTATGTAATATATTGCTTTAGGTTTTGTAAAGTAGTTATTAATTGTTCTGGATCTCCCCCTACGCTGGTGGAGGTATGCGCTCTACCGATCATCTGCTAATGTGAGTCACTTCTTCCTTGGCGCATATCACATAAAGGGGCATGGGCTTCTTTATTTCTTATTATCTTAACTTTGTAATATTTGATTGAGTTTCCTCCCTATACCTCCACCAAGCTTTAAACAACATCCCCTATAGCCCCTTCAAGATAAATTTGTGCATTTTTCGGTAGAAAAATGTCCCGGCCGAAGCCCGGTTCCTCTTAATATTTCAGGTTCGCTAACGCTCACCAGGATAAAATCGACGCCTAAATGGCACGAAAGAGCTTAAAATTGACAACGAATTGGGGGAATGGTATTCGTCAAACTAATGTGCTGAACGTCTTATAATCTCAAAACTAATGGGGCTAAACACTAGGGTGAAGGGGGCCGGAAAAAGCAGCACATCCCCCCTTAACCCATCAAATGTCAGGAAGACGAATTTTATAACTTTTTCAGATATCTTGTTTACAGACATACAAACAAACAGAAAGACAAAAACATAACCTTATCCAGATTTGTATGCGGAGGTAATAAAATCGCATATGGTTAGCCAAAAGAAAACATGTAAATGACTCCATTGGAATATTTAAATAAATATATACCACATTTAGAATAAAAACCAAGACCTCCTTTCTATGTTGAGTTATGCTTGAAGGGGATAAACACACACGTATTAAACCAACAAACCAACATCCCTCTCTCCTTTCTATGGTTATTTGTGCTTGAAAGGGTTAACACACACATAAAGAACAAACACACGTATTAGACATGAACCAACAACACCACCCTTCATTCTTTCTCTCTCTCTCTATATATATATACAGTATATATTAATATTTCCCGGGAGATAGTTAGTTATAGAAGCTTCCGGTGGCGCTAGAGTATGTTACCTGACGTCACCGCTGCGTCAGCCACACACCGGCCTTACGTCACTACTTCCGGTCAAGCGGGGTGGGAGAAAGGAAGAAGAACGGTAGGAGACAGCGGAAGGAAGTTATTTAAGGAGGGTTTGGTGTGTGTGTGTGTGTGTGGGAACTGTCTGTGTGTTGGTAGGTGTCGATAAAGAGGGTTTGGTGTGTGTGGGAACTGTCTGTGTGTTGGTAGGTGTCGATAAGGAGGGTTTGGTGTGTGTGGGAACTGTCTGTGTGTTGGTAGGTGTCTATAAAGAGGGTTTGGTGTGTGTGGGAACTGTCTGTGTGTTGGTAGGTGTCGATAAAGAGGGTTTGGTGTGTGTGGGAACTGTCTGTGTGTTGGTAGGTGTCGATAAAGAGGGTTTGGTGTGTGTGGGAACTGTCTGTGTGTTGGTAGGTGTCGATAAGGAGGGTTTGGTGTGTGTGGGAGCTGTCTGTGTGTTGGTATGTGTCGATAAGGAGGGTTTGGTGTGTGTGGGAACTGTCTGTGTGTTGGTAGGTGTCGATAAAGAGGGTTTGGTGTGTGTGGGAACTGTCTGTGTGTTGGTATGTGTCGATAAAGAGGGTTTGGTGTGTGTGGGAACTGTCTGTGGTTGGTATGTGTCGATAAAGAGGGTTTGGTGTGTGTGGGAACTGTCTGTGTGTTGGTATGTGTCGATAAAGAGGGTTTGGTGTGTGTGGGAACTGTCTGTGTGTTGGTAGGTGTCAATAAAGAGGGTTTGGTGTGTGTGGGAACTGTCTGTGTCTTGGTAGGTGTCGATAAAGAGGTTTTGGTGTGTGTGGGAACTGTCTGTGTGTTGGTAGGTGTCGATAAAGAGGGTTTGGTGTGTGTGGGAACTGTCTGTGTGTTGGTATGTGTCGATAAAGAGGGTTTGGTGTGTGTGGGAACTGTCTGTGTGTTGGTAGGTGTCAATAAAGAGGGTTTGGTGTGTGTGGGAACTGTCTGTGTCTTGGTAGGTGTCGATAAAGAGGTTTTGGTGTGTGTGGGAACTGTCTGTGTGTTGGTAGGTGTCGATAATAAGGCAAGATTTTTGTTTTGGTCCCCCCGTCTTCCTTATGTTTAGTCCCATTAATTCTCAGATGTTGTTACGTTCGGCCCATTAGTTTGGCGTTTTTAATACCTTTCGCCCCATGTTTGTGTAAATATTAAGACTTTTCGTGTCATGTAGGTGTCGATTTTATCCTGGCGAGCGATAGCGAGCCTGTAATTTAAAAAGGCCGGGACAATTTTTCTATCGAAAAATGTACAAATTTATCTTGAAGGAGGGTCTTGGGGAGCGTTTTTTTTTTTTTTTTTTTTTTTTAACCTTGATGGATGTCTAGGGAAGAAACTAAAAACCTGAAATATGTCATAGAAGGAGGATAATCAGTAATTCATATTATTTTATATATCTTACGATTTTAACACCTTTCGCCCCATTTCGTTATCAATTTTAAGACTTTCGTGCCATTTAGGTGTCAATTATTTCCTGGCGAGCGATAGCGGGCCTGCAATTTTAAGAGGAACGGGAAATTTTTCTACCGAAAAATGTACACATTTATCATGAAGGGAGGTCTAGGGGGTGTTTTTCTAAGCTTGATGGAGGTCTACGGAGGAAACTAACAAAATATATATGAATAAAATGAATTAATAAACCAAACAAACGGTCTGCCTCCCCTTAATGAAATTATAACTATCTGGATTGTTGTTAGGTAAAACTTGTTCTTCATTATATCGTTTATTGTGTATTTGTAGTTGATGTATATTGAAAATGATATTCATAAATTCATCGGCAATCGGCCGGGAAATTTGTCTGCCGAAAAATGTACAAATTTATCTAGAAGGGGGATCTTGGGGATGTTATTATTATGTTTGATGCAGATCTAGGGAAGAAACTAAATAAATAATGTATTAATTAATATGTCATCCAATACAATTAATAAACCCATCCCCCCTAAAATTGTTCGTGTGACACCGGTATAATATTATCCCGTTTTCTATGCTTTCGGTAGTAGGCGACGATTATAGGGGGGGGGGGGAAGAGAGAGAGGGGGATAGTGGCCAGTCATGGTACTCGCTGGCTTTCCTGTGTGTGTGTGTTACTCAGTTCTCAGTTACTTGTTCGTCAAGGGGAATCCACGCAATGCGAGCTAAGCTCATTATTATCGCACCTCCTTAACTGGGAATGTATTGCGTGAAATGCATGTTAAGTGTTTTATGTACTGTTGGAATGGCTGTGGATATGTGTGTAGTCTGTATTTAGCCAATTGGCGACATCGGAAACGAAGGCTTAGGGTGGATCTGTTTGGTACCATTCTCACTATAGACGGTACCGTCTCGCCCGAAGGCTTAGGTAGCCATCAGCTTAGGTGAACCATATGATACCCATCTCGCCTTGTACCATTTTTTGCCAACCCCAGATGGGACGTCACAACGTCGTCCACTTATTCCAGGTACCTATTTACAGCTAGGTGAACTGAGGCTAACACATGAAAGGAGACATGCCCAATTTGTCTCCGCCCGGTCTGGGATTGAACCCCCGACCCCTCGTGTGTGAGACGAGAGCTCTACCTACTAGGCTACGGGCTGTGTGTGTGTGTGTGTCTTATGTTATGATGTCCTAAGTTTCTACTAGGTTTAAGTGCGTAATGTGTGTGTGTGTGTGTGTGTGTGTGTGTGTCTTATGTTATGATGTCCCAAGTCTCTATTAGGTAAAGTCTGCAACGTGTGTGTGTGTGTGTGTGTGTGTCTTATGTTATGAGGTCCTAAGTCTATATTAGGTAAAGTCTGCAACGTGTGTGTGTCTTATGTTATGAGGTCGTAAAGTCTGCAACGTGTGTGTGTGTGTGTGTGTGTGTCTTATGTTATGATGTCCTAAGTTTCTACTAGGTTTAAGTGCGTAATGTGTGTGTGTGTGTGTGTTTTATGTTATGATGTCCCAAGTCTCTATTAGGTAAAGTATGCAACGTGTGTGTGTGTGTGTCTGTGTGTGTGTGTGTGTGTGTGTGTCTTATGTTATGATGTCCTAAGCCTCTACTAGGTTTAAGTGCGCAATGTGTATGCGTGTTTGTGTGTTTTCACTGCTGCCCCCTACTCGTGTGGAGGTCTGCCAAGTCTTCCGGGGTGGGTGTATACGTGTGTGTGTGTATGTGTGTGTGTGTGTGTGTGTATATGTGTGTGTGTGTGTGTGTGTGTGTGTGTGTGTGTGTGTGTGTGTGTGTGTGTGTGTGTGTGTGTGTGTGTGTGTGTGTGTGTGTGTGTTTGTGAGTGCGTGCGTGTGTGTGTGTGTTGGAGAGAGTGAGTGAGAGAGACAGTATGTGTTTGGATGTGTCTGTGTGTGTGTTACAGATGGTTACATGGCAATTTAGTATTTCAAAGAGCTTGTATACCATTCCAGAGAGATACTCTTGGTGTTAGGAGATAGCCTGTAGAGTGCATTACTTTTAAGGCACAGTGTGCAAAATATAATACGATATGGTATTCTTAAACTGTTCTACAAGAAAACATTTGCAACTTCTGAGGGAGTTTGTTACTGGTAAAGGCGATCTTAAAATTTGTACAAAAATCTACACACACTATTAATGCTAAATATATTCAGGGAGAAAGAACAACAACAACAACACAAATATACACAACAAACAAATAACGAAGCAAAGGAAAAGAAAGACAAGAAAGAGAGAGAGACATATGAGAGAGAGAGAGAGAGAGAGAGAGAGAGAGAGAGAGAGAGAGAGGAGAGAGAGAGAGAGAGAGAGAGAGAGAGAGAGGAGAGAGAGAGAGAGAGAGAGTGAGAGAAGGAGAGCTAGAGAGAGAGAGAGAGAGAGAGAGAGAGAGAGAGAGAGAGAGAGAGAGAGAGAGAGAGAGAGAGAGAGAGAGAGAGAGAGAGAGAGAGAGAGAGAGAGAGAGAGAGAGAGAGAGGAGAGAGAGAGAGAGAGAGAGAGAGAGAGAGAGAGAGAGAGAGAGAGAGAGAGAGAGAGAGAGAGAGAGAGAGAGAGAGAGAGAGAGAGAGAGAGAGAGAGAGAGCAGACCCCTACAGCATACTCCCCGCAGCCACCCCCTCCGCGTGAGTGAATGCCTAAGGCCTTCTCTCTCTACCCGGGAATGCCTAAATATGTTATGATACTATGTTTACCCCACGACCCGACCCGCGGACCGGCCCACGCCTTATTTTGGTAACCTACTGTATTGCACTCATTTATATACACACTTTATTGTAGGCTACTGTATTTCTCACCCTTGTACATTATCTGCAGTGGCACATATTTATTATTGACAACCTACTGTACTGTATTTCACGCTATTTACTGTAAATATACTGTATATACTCCCTATATTTTTAACAACCTACTGTATAATAACAAAATTGGATGGAAAAACATGCCTAAAAATAATAGACATTAATGTATATTCCAACATGCATTATGATCAAGCATTCAAACTAGAAACAAATATGTTCAGCAAAGTCAGGAACGTAAATGGAATTCTAAAGCAGCACCAAAAAACCCTCAAACCCGCAAAGCTTAAGAAAATATAACGAGCAAACTCTGGTAGGAAAACTGCAATAAACTACAAAATGTAAGAGATAAGAAACAAAAGTATGTATATACTGTATATATATATATATATATATATATATATATATATATATATATATATATATATATATAATTACGTAATCCTAACTTCATATACCTGAACATGTAATATAAAATATAATGCAACATATCATTTCAACCTGCACCTTCCGACTATTCCGGGAGGACTAACTAGTGTTAACTGAATACAGTACATTATATTAGCCAGGGATCCTATTAGTTCTCCCGGAATAGTCGGAAGGTGCAGGTCCAAATGGTATGTTGCATTTTATTTTATATTACATGTTCAGGTATATGAAGTTAGGACTACGTTCAGCCTAGGGGCTCAGCACGGAAGCACAAGTTTTGAGTACAACAGGAGGAACACCGTCCGGACCGTACGCCTTCTTAATACTAGTATTAAGCCCAGAGAGGGTAGAAGGTACATCTTTAGAAGAGATTAAGATATTAGGCATAAGTAGGAGAGAAGGGGGTGGTGAGGGAGGAATAGCACCGGAATCATCCAAGGTTGAGTTTCTAGCAAAAGTTTGAGCGAAGAGTTCAGCTTTGTCAGAGGAAGAAGTGTTGGTAGTGCCATCAGTGTGGAATAGGGGAGGGAAAGATGAGGAAGAAAAATTGTTGGAGAGATTTTTGGCTAGATGCCAGAAAGCTTGAGAAGAGCTAGAGTTGGATAGTTCAGTGCATTTGTTCTTGATGAAAGAGTGCTTGGCAAGTCGAAGAACAGATTTGCTTGATTCTGGGCAGAAACATAGGAAGCATGAGATTCTTGAGTTTTAAGGTGTCGGTACCTTTTGAATGCTTTCTCCTTGTTGTGGACAGCACTAGAACAAGCGTGAATAAACCAAGATTTTTTGCATTAGACTGAGAGAAAGAAAATGGAATGTATGCTGCCATGCCCGAGAGGATTACCTCGGTAATGCGTTCAGCACTCTCCGAGGGTCCTCGGCCACGGAAGCAGAAGTCATTCCATGGGAAATCAAAGCAGTACTGCCGGAGAGCCTCCCAATCGGCAGCGCCAAAGTGCCACAAGCGCTGGGAGGATCGGGTGGCTGTACTGAAGAGATAGGACAGGTGACGGAGATAAGTTTATGATTGGAGGAGCCCAAAGGAGAGAAAAGATTGACTGTAGTAGAAACCACATTTTTGTATTCCTTTGTTGACATATTATGTTCCTAGTTGAGTTTCGTACAATATTCTGCAGATTTCTGCTACATTCATGAGGGGGTTTTTAGTGGGTGTTTTTCCTTCACGGAGAAGGGGGATGCACGCTTGGGGGTCTTGTTCTACATTACACACGTGGAGGCTGACCAGTGAGGGTGATCACCTTGGTTTTGGGCAGGCAGAATCGGGGCTTTCCTATATTGGAGGGCCAAATACCATCCTATGAGCTTTTAAGTCCCTAGGGTGATTACCAGGTAAGATATTCAGTGTATAACCAGTTAGGAGGGTTATACTGTACACATGTAGGTCAGTGATTTAGTTTAGGCTACAGTGTCGGGCAAGAAGGTTAGATTACCATATATGTTGCATTACTGGTACTGGTCATAGACTGCTGATCACTGAGCCTTGTGTTCTAGTATTCTACAGTACAGTATTTAAAGTTAGGCTAGGCTAGACTTTTGTGTTAAGTTAGGTTAAATCAGTAGGCTTTGAGATAGGCTAGGCTAGGAGTAAACAGACTATAGGCTGTGTGAATCCTTGAGTGCTTGCCTTATCATATTTCTGCACATATCATTAATAAATATAATTGCCTGTTACATGTGTATTTATTTTCAAGAGTGCCTTTATAACTATGATGATATTTATACCTATATATGCTAGGTTATAGGCTGTACACATGTTATTAGGCTAATTATCAAGCCAGTTGTCCCGATATCAGGTAACCTCTATAATAAATGTATAATTCTACTGCATACAGTAGTTTTGTATTGCTCACTGAGGCATTACATAAAATACATAAGATCAGGGGAGTAGTTATATAAACGAATATAATTTCCACCCAGTGACATTGACATTATAAGAAGAAGGATTAGAAGTAAAAAATAAGTCAAGAATGTTGGGCCGATCTCCAAAGCGATCCGGGATACGGGTGGGTTGCTGGACCATCTGCTCTAGGTTATTTATAATAGAAAAGACGTAGGCTTGTTCACCAGGTTGGTCAGTAGTGTGAGAGGAGAGCCATTGGCGGTGGTGAACGTTGAAATCTCCCAAGATGGAGATTTCAGAGAAGGGAGAGATGGATAGAATGTGTTCCACTTTAGAGTTTAGATAGTCAAAGAATTTGAGAAAGTCGGTGGAGTTAGGGGAAAGATAGACAGCAGAGCAATATTTAGTATGAGAATGACAGGATAGTTTCAGCCATAAAGCTGAGAATTCAGAGGAGCCGAAATCGGTAACACGAGAGCAAGTGAGTTTGTTGTGCACGTATGCACAACATCCGCCTTCGGCTTTGAAACTAGGATAGAGAAAGTAGGAGGATACAGAGAAGGGGCTGCTGGAAGTTGTCTCAGATACCTGGGATTCGGTGAGGAAAAGAAGATCAGGTTTGTAGGAGGAGAGACGGTGTTCGACGGAGTGAAAATTAGAGGAAAGTCCGCGAATATTGCAAAAGTTGATAGTAAGAGTGACAGGCCGTGGTCCAGAGCATTTAGAGGGGTCGTCAGGGGAAGGTCGGGCAGGTGTGGGGGCATTTATGGTCCTCCCCCCTCCCCCTGGGGACTACGAGGCTGGGCCTGTGTTCATCATTTTGGTTTAAATAATTTTGAAGGAGGAACTGCGGTGTGCATGTTAAGTGTAGTGAAGTAGATAGGAGGAGGAAGTGTTTGTGAGAGCTGGCTGGACTACTCTCAGTGTAAGTGAGGCACAAAGGGAAACAGTAAGAGAGGCCAAGCAAATGAAGCAGGAGTTCCAACGACTCCTTATCAAATGCCTACAGCCTCTCCTGGGTATAGCCCTGTTCGATTGGTGCCTACAATCTACCCCCATTCCCCCTATTTGTCGCCTTGTACGACACACGCAGTAGGACGCGTGGGGCATATTCTTTTTTTCCTCCACCATAAGATGGAGGCCCCCTTACCCCCAGGGGGTAGAAAGGTATTAAAATTGACACACAAATAGGTCGAAAAGTCTCAAATATCGCAAAACAAATAGGGAAAACGTCTTGAAATTTCAAATAAATGGGGATCAACATGACGGAGAAGAGATTCCAGAAAAAAAAATTAAGATGAGTTAAATCACCTAATGTTACCCCGCACAAACCGAGTAATCATCATTGTTCGGGAAAGAGGGAAGCAAATAACCATAGTGCTCTGAATCTCCTTGGCGTGCCGTGAACAAATAGCCCCACCATTATAAATATTGGAGCCGAGTATACAAGCCGCTCGCTACCCAGCTGATTAAGATGAGATGGGTCGGTTTTTGGTAATTTTTGTTTTGTTTTTCAGTTATATATACTTGTTTTAGTTTCCTCCCTCCTTCGTCCTACCTCCATCAAACATTACATAAAAAACACTCCCTAGATCCACCTTCAAGATAGATTTGTACATTTTTCGGTAGACAAATGTTCCGGCCGAAGGTCGGTTTCTCTTAAAATTACAGGCTCGCTAACGCTCGCCAGGGAAAAATCGACACCTAAATGGCACGAAATGTCTTGATATTGATATAGAAATGGGACGAAGGGTTTTATAATCGCCACACTAATGGGGCAAACATCTTAAAATCTGAAAACTAATGGGGCTAAACCTGAGGGAAAAGGGGGTTTAGAATGCCCCACCCCCACCCTAATAAATATTGAAGCCAAGTATACAAGGCCAGACGGTCGCTACCCAGCTGATTAAGGGGGTAGTACTCGTTTTTAATGGACCCCCTTCTCCCTCGTGTTTAGCATATTAGTGTTGAGATTTCCAGACGTTCGTTCCATTAGCTTGGCAATTTTGAGACCTTTCACCCCATCTCTTTGTCAATATCAAGACCTTTCGTGGTATTTAGGTGTCGATTTTTTCTTGGTGAGCGATTGCGAGCCTGTAATCTTAGAAGGAATCGGCCTTCGGCCTGGACATTTTTCTACCGAAAAATGTACAAATTTATCTTGACAGGGGGTCTAGGGGTGCTTTATTAGGCTTGATGGAGGTCTAGCGAGGAAACTCAAAAATATTTAAGTATATGAATATATAGCCCAAAAACCAACCGCTATCCCCTTAAAGTGCATCTGTTTACTCACCCACCTAAACCTCCTCGCTGTTTGAGAGGGGGGGGGGGGGAGGAAATATAAGACAGAACACAAAAATTACCCCACCTCCCGCCAACACGAGCGTAAGAAGAGAAAACCAACACTCATGTACAGTCGGCCTAATAAGTCATGTATCAGCTGTCAATACGTTTGGCTCGCTCTGTACTGTATTAATGTATGTCAGATGTTGAATAGGGGGGGGGGGGGGTAAGTGTAGGAACATGTTGGTATTCATAGTGTGCATGGGGTTAGTTCCGATTTCTCCACCAGACGGCGTGGGGCATCATTGGCCCGTTACTCCTAAGTAAATAAACACGTTGAACTCTATGCGATTGAATCGGTTTCTACTTTATATGCTCGTAATGCCGTGTCTAACGTGAACACTATGGAAATTGAGTTATCGCCATACATTCTTAGTGTTCTGAAGGGGGAGGGTCCCTAGGGTAAAATAGAGGGAAATTACGACAATGAAGACTTATTACTGCCTTGTGATAAAAGCAGGGTGTATGAAGTGTGAACAACACCGACTATATCTCCTTATATACAGTACTGGGCTAACTTAAATACTGTATTATCATTATTTACATGTCGATTTTATAAGAAGGAAGAAGTAGGAAAGTAAAAGAGACAGACAGAAACGGATAAGGTTGGGTAGAGGATGCCAAACCTCACTCTGGATAAGACCAGCCTATGTATTGTAGTTTATAATTATACCTGTAACCTATCCTAATCTACCTTACGAAAATTTAAGCTTATTTATACTCACATAATGCAGCATAACCATATTTAATTGCATATAATCTATCCTATTATTTGTCTAAGGTCTGTTTCTCCACTAATGTCTTCTGAAGGGGAGACTACCCGTTTGTTTGGTCTATTAATTAATTTATTCATATATTTTTTTAGTTTCCTCCCTAGACCTCCATCAAGCTTAGAAAACACACCCTAGACCCCCCTTCAAGATACATTTGTATATTTTTCGGTAGAAAAATTTCCCGGCCGAAGGCCGGTTCCTCTTAAAAATTCAGGCTCGCTATCGCTCGCCAGGAAAAAATCGACACCTAAATGGCACGATAGGTCTTAAAATTGATAACGAAATGGGGCGAAAGGTGGTAACATCGCCAAACTAATAGGCCGAACGTCTTACAATATCAAAACATTAGGGAGAAGGGGGTCCAGAAAAACGGTCTGCCTCCCCTTAACTATGGAGCAATCACAGAAAGATACATTTACATCTTCGTCAAAAATCATTAGTTCTTATTTGTTCACCAACCAACTTTACTTCTAAACTCAATTAATGAAATCAACAAATACATGTGGCACTGCAAGGACTCGAACCTAGGATACTCACACCGAAATTCCGCGCATTTATGCATTACGCTATCAAAACAGTTAAAACATTGTGCACAAGCCTACGATTTATTATGCAGTTTCGAATCCTGCATATTAATCTGAGCGTTGTGTTGTCAGGAATTTCACAAAGTTTCGGACACTGACTAATACTCTGAGGGATAAGCACTTTTCCCAGTAACTATAAATATACCAATAACACTGTTTGAGCGAAAACCACTGGAATCTATGACAACATTTATTACCCCCGATTGTACATACATTCCAACTGTGCTATGGTAGCCGCGTTAAATTTACAGACATGCAATTATAAAATATCGGATATAGTTACCCATTAGGCCCCTAACAATCTAGTCAGTGATGCAAGATATATATTTAAACTACAAGGAATCAGAATAACTAGAAAGTAAGCCGCCTTGGAAAACCAGGTAATACAGTTGTCCGAGTCGTTGTTTCATTGCTATAATTAGATATGAGGCGACAACGAAAACTATCGTCACGATGTTCACAGAAAACTAGGAGTTGTTAACCCTCTGAGGAGCGATGACGCACTTTTTTGTTTTCTTTTTCTGGCTATTATTTGACGATTTTATTCAGATTAGGAAGGGTTTATGGAAGTCAGAGGGTTGATTGAGATAGTGTTTACCCTTTTAATACCTCCAGATCCTTCCTAAGCTGCATAAAATCGTCTAATGATAGCCAAAATAAAACTGCTAAAACGCGTCAGAGCTTAAAGGGGTTAAAGAACAATGTGTGTTGTGGGGAAGAATACACATAGAAACAGGGTGATGCTTGAGGGCATGGTCGATTTTTTTTTTTTTTTTTTTTTTTTTTTTTTTTTTTTAATCAAACCTGTTTGTACTTGGTCTCTTTGGTCTATAGAGCTCTATTTCGAGTTGACAGGCTTGTTGTACTGTTTAACCCTTTCCGTACCGGTGACGTCTCTTTAACTATATCCTGGCTACTATTAGAAGATATTATTCAGTTCAAAAAGGGCCTACAGCAATTAATAGATTTCGAACTATTTCACTCAACCCTTTTTACTGCCACAGATCCTTCATTAACTGTACATACTCGTCTAAATATAGCTAGAATATAATTAAAACGACGTCACCGGTACAGAAGGGGTTAATATATTTCTAATGTTTGTTAGTTTGCAATTCAAAATATTTTCAAAATATTTGTATCATTGCAACTGAAGATGTTATTCGGAAATAGTATCATCAGCCAATCAGCTTGAATGAGTCATCTCTATCTAGCTCAAAACGTCCAAGTACAAATACGCCAGGTTGAACAAAATAAAAATATAATAATAAACAAAATACAAATAAAATAAAGAGACTTTAGTGGTATTACAATTTCCCATTTCGAATACACCGACTCACGGGAAATACACCGACTCACGGGAAATACACCGACTCACGGGAAATACACCGACGCACGGGAAATACACCGACGCACGGGAAATACACCGACGCACGGGAAATACACCGACTCACGGGAAATACACCGACTCACGGGAAATACACCGACGCACGGGAAATACATCGACGCCCGGGAAATACACCGGCTCACGGGAAATACACCGACGCACGGGAAATACACCGACGCACGGGAAATACACCGACGCACGGGAAATACACCGACTCACGGGAAATACACCGACTCACGGGAAATACACCGACGCACGGGAAATACACCGAAGCACGGAAAATACACCGACGCACGGGAAATACACCGACTCACGGGAAATACACCGACTCACGGGAAATACACCGACGCACGGGAAATACACCGACTCACGGGAAATACACCGACTCACGGGAAATACACCGACGCACGGGAAATCTATCGACATCTGACAACCAAAATGAGTCTCATGTGTTTTCTGGAGTCAAAAGGAAACAGACAACAGTGACACTATACTTGAAGGGTTAAGGGGGCTGGTTGCTTTTTCTGGACTCCCTTCTCCCTCATTCATTTTGAGATTTAAGACTTTCTTCCCATTAGTTTTGCGATTTTAAGACCTTTCACCTCATTTCATTGTCAATATTAGGATCTTTCGTGCCATTTAGGTGTCATTAGCGAGCCGAAATATGTACACAGTTATCTGAAACGGGGGTCTAAGGGGTGTTTAATAAGCTTGATGGAGGTCTAGCGAGGAAACTAAAATACATAGAACTAAATTACTAAATAGGCCAAAAAAACAACAGTCCCCCCTTAACACTGCCAGAAGTCTATATATATCCTCCTGTCATTTATATATATATACTGTATATAACCGTGAAATGTCCTACAAGTTTGGATTATAGCCAACGTCTTGCTTTAAAACATAGTACCGCGAAAACTTGATAGCAAACATTTCTATTTACGTCGAGTATCAAAATATAATCTTATGGTGCATCAGTAAGGCGAAAGGCAGTCAAATCTGTTCACGATTATAAGGAATTAAATAATAGTGGGTTGGATGTAAAGTAAAAATCGAAGTTACAAAATAATCAATGAACACCTACTACAGCATTTCCCTAGCGTGTGTTATATATATATACAGTATATATATGTCCCCCATTCATGTATATTTAACCATGTGTCACCCTGCATGCTGAGCCAACGTGACAATCTTAATTCATCTATAACCGTATCGGAGAGTCAGAAAATAAGGAGAAGTCTGGGGGTGACTCATGAAACTGTAGACACTTGCAATTAAATCTGTGAATTGGAGGGAGTTTGGTATACACAAGCCCTCTTCTGATTATCCTAATATTTGGAGGAATTTGTGTCATCTGCTTCCATATTAAATATATATAAATTAAGTTTATACTTTATTTTATATATAATATTATACAGTATATACCGCATATATCTATATATGTATAGTGTTGTGCTGTCCCTGGTCGGCCTCTGTCTTGAGTCGGCAACCCCCAGCTATGGGATATGTGCCTGAGTATATACATACACACATACATACAAGATTATGAACTACCAAGTTGAAAATGTGTCTCAATAGAGCTAAACATCGTCAAATAAAAATACAAAACCAAATGAAGCCGTACAATAGTCTTTACCTTGCAATACCCCAGTTACACCTACAATAAAGCTGGTATCACACGAGAGCTTTTATAGTCAACATTCGATGATCAAAACATTTCTGGCAATATTTCTGGAATATTTTGCACTGGTATCGGAAACTAGACTGATGGTAGATGAATTTAGGCAACCGAAATAGTTTATATGTTGATCACGTAAGCTGCCAGACCAGTGTTAAGGATACATTTTGAGTGAAAAAACGCTCGTGTGATACCGCCTTAAGGGTAATCAAAACATACCTCTTATTAACCCCTTCAGTACCGACGACGAAATTTTACTCTATCCTGGCTACTATTAGACGATATTACTCAGTTTGCAAAGGGCCTCCAGCAGCTAACAGGCTTTGAAATATCTCACCTAACCCGTTTTGCTATCACAGATCCTTCTTAAGCTGCACAAAATCGTCTACATATAGTTGAAATATAACCACCAACATCCTCGGTAGTGAAAGGGTTAACCATATGCATCTCGAAACGGAAACTGAGGCCGGTATCACACGAGCGCCTTTTCCCTCAACATTTCTCCTCAACACTGGTCTGGCAGCTTATGAAGTAAACATTTATAACATTTATATCGCCTAAATTCATCTACCATCAGTTTAGTTTCCAATACCGGTGCAAAATATTTCAGAAATGTTGCCAGAAAAATGTTGATGATCGAATGTTGACTATAAAAACGCTCGCCGGCTTAAGGGGAGATTTCCACTTGAGGGATTTTTTTCTGGACCCCTTTCTCCCTCATGTTTAGCCCCATTGCTTTTGATATTTTAAGACGTTCGCCCCATAATTAAGAATTTTCGCCCCATTTCTGTCAATTTTAAGACCTTTCATGCAATTTAGGTGTCGTTTTTTTCCTGGCGAGCGATAGCGACCTGTAATTTAAGAGGAAGCGGCCTTTGGCCGGGAAATTTGTCTACCGAAAAATGTACACATTTATTTTGAAAGGGGGCCTAGAGGGTGTAATTTTAAGCTTGATGGAGGTCTAGGGAACTAACTAAAAACTTCCCCTTAAGCACCGATACAAATAGGTCGCCTATGTTGCTCGCATGGCACTTGTTTAAGGGGAGATCTCCACTTGAGGATTTTTTTTCTTGACCCCTTTCTCCCTCATGTTTAGCCCCATTGCTTTTGATATTATAAAACGTTTGGCCCATTAGTTTAGCGATTTTAAGAACTTTCACCCCATATTAAGACCTTTCGTGCAATTCAGGTGTCGATTTTATCCTGGCGAGCGATAGCGAGCCTGTAATTTAAGAGGAACCGGCCTTCGGCCGGGAAATTTTTCTACCGAAAAATGTACAAATTTATCTTGAAAGGGACTGAAGGGGGTGTAATTTTAAGCTTGATGCAGGTCTAGGGAACAAACTAAATACCTCCCCTTAAAGGGGTAGTGGTTGTTTTTGGGTCTATTTATTTGTTATGCATTATATTGTTAGTGTCCTACCTAGACCTCAATTAAGCTTATCAAAACATCCCCGAGATTCCCCTTCTAGATAAATCTGTACATTTTTTCGGTAGAAAAATGTCCCGGTCGAAGGCCGATTCCTCCCAAATTTCAGTCTCGCTATCGTTCGCCATGAAAAAATCAACACCTAAATGGCACGAAAGCTCTTAATATTGTCAAAGAAATGGGAGGACAGATCTTAAAATCGCCAAACTAATGGGCCAAACGTCTTAAAATCTAAAGAAAACTAATAGGGGATGGGCCGGTTTTCTGGACCACTTTCTCCCTTATGTTTAGCCCCATTAGTTTTCAGATATTAAGATGTTTGCCCCATGAGTTATTCGATTTTAAGACCTTTCCCCCCATTTCTTCGTCGATATTTAGACCTTTCGTGCTATTTAGGTGTAATTTTTTTCCCTGGCGAACGATAGTGAGCCTGTAATATTGGAAGAACCGGCCTTCGGCCGGGAAATTTTTCTACCGAAAAATATGCAAATTAATCTAGAAGGGGGATCTAATGGATGTTAATGGATGTTAACCATCCCCCCTTAGAAGTTACCCATCCCCCCTTAGAAGTTAACCATCCCCCCTTAGAAGTTAACCATCCCCCCTTAGAAGTTAACCATCGCCCCTTAGAAGTTAACCATCCCCCCTTAGAAGTTAACCATCCCCCCTTAGACGTTGACCATCCCCCCTTAGAAGTTAACCGTCCCCCTTAGAAGTTAACCATCCCCCCTTAGAAGTTAACCCTCCCCCCTTACTCGTTAACCATCCCCCCTTTGACGTTAACCATCCCCCCTTAGAAGTTAACCATCCCCCCTTAGAAGTTAACCATCCCCCCTTAGAAGTTAACCATCGCCCCTTAGAAGTTCACCATCCCCCCTTAGAAGTTAACCATCCCCCCTTAGAAGTTAACCATCCCCCCTTAGAAGTTAACCATCCCCCCTTAGAAGTTAACCATCCCCCCTTAGAAGTTAACCATCGCCCCTTAGAAGTGTTCGTGCGACTCGTGCTAAACACGCAGCCTTGGCAACCCACGTACCATAAGAAAGGAGCCATTTCCTTTAAGGGGAGATGGGCCGTTTTTCTGGCCCCCCTTCTCCCTCATGTTTAGCCCCATTAGTTTGGCGATTTTAAGACCTTTTGCTCCAGTTCTTTGTCAATATTAAGACTTTTCGTGCCATTTAGGTGTTGATTTTTTCATGGCGAGCGATACAAATAAAAAGGCCTTCGGCTGGGACATTTTTCTACCGAAAAATGTACACATTTATCTTAAGAGGGGGTCTAGGGGGTATTTTTTAAAGCTTGATGGAGGTCTAGCGAGGAAACTAAAAAATACATTGATAGATAAATATATAGACCAAAAATCCAGCCCATCTCCCCTTAACTTCATTGTTGTCCAATGCTATAACAAAACAGAAAACGAAATCCTGTTGTATGTTCCTGGCATAGACAATTATATACGGCCGGAATAGTCTTTACTTTGTATAAGTAACACCCTGTTCTTAACATTAATCATCCATTACAAACCCCAATGTACATGAATAAACAAATGAAAGCATATGGTCCTCCCGGGATTCGAACTCGGGACACCACACCCCGAACATAAGCATCTAAACCATCACACCACCAACACGGTATAACAGTTTAACCCCTTAATGATCATGATGCGTTTTGACACATTATTCTGGCTATTATTAGACGATTTTACTCGGATTAGGAAGGGTATTTGGAAGTTAGAGGGTTAATTGAGATAGTATTTGGAAGTTAGAGGGTTAATTGATATAGTATTTGAAAGTTAGAGGGTTAATTGAGATAGTATTTTTTATTTTTTTTTTATTTTTTTTTTTAAGAGACAATGAACGGAGGAAGGAAAAACACAGATAAAACAAAAAGGTCCATGTGCCTAAAGGCATCCTCCATTCATAAAATGTTTGTAACAACTGGATTTAAACATTTGTTGATTGTAAGTTTGTGGAAAGCAATTCGAGGGAAGTGAATTCCAAAGAGTAGTAGCTCTGGGGATAAATGAATTCTGATAAGCAGAAGTTCTGCATTGTGGAGGAGAAAGTGTAAATTCATGGGCGCTCTCAGCTGCCCTAGTTCTACGGGGAAAGATGTGGAGAGGCGGCACAATTGAAGCAAGTTCCTCGGAACAATTGCTGTGAAATAATCTGTAGAATAATGCAAGGGATGCAACGTTTCTTCGTATGGCTAATGTAGGAAGGTCCTGTGTGATTGCAGGGTTGATTAATCTAATAGCTTTATTTTGAATTTTGGTCCAACTGCCTCAATGCAACCACTCCACTTCCACCCCACAGAGGTGAACAGTAATCCATCTGAGAGCGCACATGACTTTTATATATTACGGCCAACTGCTCGTCAGTGAAGAATTCTCGAACTCTGTACAGGAGTCCCAGTTTTCTAGAGGCATTCTTAGCAATGCTTCTAACATAATGTGTCCAGCTCAAGTTAGTAGTTAATGTTACACCGAGAATGTCAATACTAGGGGAAGTGGGAATATTTTCATCATTAAAAAATATATGGGAGTCAGTGAGATTCTGTCGGTTAGAAAATTGAATGTACTTGGTTTTCTGTGCATTAAAGGAAACTAGATTCTCTTGTCCCCATTCATTAATTCTAGAAAGGTCCTGGTTCAGAGAAATTGCAGTGTTTATTTTTGAATTTATAAGATCGGGTTGGGTGAAAGAATTGGTAAATGTGAAGGAACTGTGGAGTGTTGAGTCATCTGCGTAGGAATGTATTGGATTATGAGTGGTAGATATGAGATCATTGATATGAATGAGGAACAGAGGAATTTGGAAGTTAGAGGGTTAATTGATATAGTATTTGGAAGTTAGAGGGTTAATTGAGATAGTATTTGGAAGTTAGAGGGTTAATTGAGATAGTATTTGGAAGTTAGAGGGTTAATTGAGATAGTATTTGGAAGTTAGAGGGTTAATTGAGATAGTATTTGGAAGTTAGAGGGTTAATTGAGATAGTATTTGGAAGTTAGAGGGTTAATTGATATAGTATTTGGAAGTTAGAGGGTTAATTGAGATAGTATTTGGAAGTTAGAGGGTTAATTGAGATAGTATTTGGAAGTTAGAGGGTTAATTGAGATAGTATTTGGAAGTTAGAGGGTTAATTGAGATAGTATTTGGAAGTTAGAGGGTTAATTGAGATAGTATTTGGAAGTTAGAGGGTTAATTGAGATAGTCTTACCGTTCTAATTCCCACTGATCATTCTTAAGCTGTATAACATCGTCTAATGTAAGCCAGAATAGACTGTCAAACGCGTCATGGTCCTCAAGAGGTTAAGGGGAGACAGACCGTTTGTTTGGTCTTAAGGGGAGGCAGACCGTTTGTTTGGTCTTAAGGGGAGGCAGACCGTTTGTTTGGTCTTAAGGGGAGGCAGACCGTTTGTTTGGTCTTAAGGGGAGGCAGACCGTTTGTTTGGTCTATTAATTCATTTATTCATATATGTTTTTTAGTTTTCTTCCTAGACCTCCATCAAGCTTAGAAAAACACCCCCTAGACCCCCCTTCAAGACAGATTTGTACATTTTTCAGTAGAAAAATGTCCCGGCCAAAGGCCGATTCCTCCTAAAATTACAGGCTCGCTTTCGCTCGCCAGGAACAAAATTGACACCTAAAGGGCACGAAGGGTCCTAACATTGACAAAGAAATGGGGTGAAAGGTCATAAAATCCCCAAACTAATGGAACCAACGTCTTATAATATCAACAGTAGTGGGGTTAAACATTAGGGAGAAGGGGGTCCAGAAAAACGGTCTGCCTCCCCTTAAGTAGAGAAATGTGCAACTGAATTCGCACAACTACAACAGAAGAAACCAATATGCATACAGTTAGAATTGGTCCCGCGGAATCAAACCCGAAATACTAACTTATGCCAGTGTCACATTTTCGAGCAATTGTTACGGACAATTATGGTCTGGAAGCTTCAGAATTCAGCCGCCTAACATAATCTACCTTCAGTCTACTTCCCGATACCAGTGCGAAAATGTCCCGAAATATTACGAGAACAAACTTGCTCATGGAAAATTGATGGGAAAAGCACTCGTGTGCCACCGGCTTAAGGGGATGGTTGCATTGTCTGGCCCTCCTTCTCTCTCATGCTTAGCCCCACTAGTTTTCAGATTTTAAGACGTTCAGCCCATTAATTTGGCGATTTTAAGACCTTTCACACCATTCTTCGTGAAAATTAAGATATTTTGTTCCATTTTAGGTGTCAATTTTTTCCTGGTGAGCGATAGCGAACCTGTAATTTAGGAAGAACCGGCCTTCGGCCTGGACATTTTTCTACCGAAAAATGTACACATTTATCTAGAAGGGGATTCTTGGGGATTTGTAATTAAAGGTAGATGGAGGCCTAGGGAAGGAACTAAACAAAACAATAGATAAAAGAACAAACAATCGACCAGTAAATTCCCCCCCCCCCTTCCCCTTCCCCTTAAGGAGCCGGAAACGACTGGATTCCGTTTAACAAAGAGAACGGCCCTGAGCATGACTGATAAAGCCCCCCCCCCCCCCTTCCCTCCCCCTCCCCTGACACAAACGCGAGCACTTACTGCAAGAATGTCCTCGCGTGTGTTGCTGGTTTGGCAGGAACGTATGGTGCGCCGCCCCCCCCCCCCCCCCCCCCCACCAACCACCCCCCTGAAACTTCCGACCCCTCCGCCCCCTTCTCCATTATCCCAGCACCCAATCCCCCTTTCCTTCCCTCCATACCCCCCTCCCCAACCCTTCTGAAACTGTTGTCAGGATGGGAGGAGAGGTGTTGTCTGGATGGGAGGAGAGGTGTTGTCAGGATGGAAGAAGAGGTGTTGTCAGGATGGAAGGAGAGAGGAGAGGTGTTGTCAGGATGGGAGGAGAGGGAGAGGTGCTGTCAGGATGGGAGGAGAGGTGTTTTCAGGATGGGAGGGGAGAGATGTTGTCAGGATGGGAGGAGAGGGGAGAGGTGTTGTCAGGATGGGAGGAAAGGTGTTGTCATGATGGGAGGAAAGGTGTTGTCAGGAAGGGAGGAGAGACGAGAGGTGTTGTCAGGATGGAAGGAGAGAGGAAAGGTGTTGTCAGGATGAGAGGAGAGGTGTTGTCAGGATGGGAGGAAAGGTGTTGTCAGGATGGGAGGAGAGAGGGGAGGTGTTGTCAGGATGGAAGGAGAGAGGAGAGGTGTTGTCAGGATGGGAGGAGAGGTGTTGTCAGGATGGGAGGAGAGGTGGTGTCAGGATGGGAGGAGAGGTGTTGACAGGATGGGAGGAGAGGGATAGGTGTTGTTAGGATGGAAGGAGAGAGGAGAGGTGTTGTCAGGATGGAAGGAGAGGTGTTGTCAGGATGGGAGGAGAGAGACGAGCGGTGTTGTCAGGATGGAAGGAGAGAGGATAGGTGTTGTCAGGATGAAAGGAGAGGGGAGAGGTGTTGTCAGGATGGGAGGAGACGTGTTGTCAGGATGGGAGGAGAGGGGAGAGGTGTTGTCAGGATGGGAGGAGAGGGGAGAGGTGTTGTCAGGATGGGAGGAGAGGTGTTGTCAAGATGGGAGGAGAGGGGAGAGGTGTTGTCAGGATGGAAGGAGAGGTGTTGTCAGGATGGGAGGAGAGGGGAGAGGTGTTGTCAGGATGGGAGGAGAGAGGGGAGGTGTTGTTAGGATGGGAGGAGAGAGGGGAGGTGTTGTCAGGATGGAAGGAGAGGGGAGAGGTGTTGTCAGGATGGGAGGAGGGGTGTTGTCAGGATGGGAGGAGAGAGGGGATGTGTTGTCAGGATGGGAGGAGAGGTGTTGTCAGGATGGGAGGAGAGAGGGGAGGTGTTGTCAGGATGGAAGGAGAGGTGTTGTCAGGATGGGAGGAGAGGGGAGAGGTGTTGTCAGCAGAAGGGTAGTGTTTGTCAGGAGTGAAAGAGAAGATGTGTAGTCAGGATGGGAGGAAAGGGAAGTGTTGTTGTCAGGAGAGGCGGATGTGTTGTCAGGATGGGAGGAAAAGGAAATAGTGCTGTCAGGAGAGGGGGAGGTGTTGTCAGGAAGAGGAGAGACGAACGAGAGATAAGTGTTGTCAAGAGGGGAGGGTGTTATCAGCCAGGGAAGAAAGGTACGCAATGTTGATCTTGGAAACAGAGGTGGGGAGGGGGGAGAGAACCGGCGGGGAGGGGGAGAGAAACGGTGGAGGGGAGAGGGGGGGGGGGTAGGAGGGGTGCTAAGTAGATGAACATAGGTGCGAGAAAGGGGTCAGGGAAAGAGGGGGGGGGATGTAAATAGAGAGAAGAGGGTTAAGAAAACGAGGGGAGGTAGAAGGGGGGGTTATGTACCTAATACCCCTTCCCCTCTCACCCCACTTCCGGCCAGGTACCGGGGGAGGGTGGAATGCGGGAGAGGTTACTTAATTATATAACTTAATTATATCACTGATTATATTATATCACTTAATTATACAAATTATATCCCTCACTGCCCTACGATTTATCTACTTTCTCTTTCCTTTTTTCCCCTTTTAGAAATATTAACTTACCTTCTAAGAAAAAAAATTATGCTGTTCCGTTTAGTTATTTTGAAGAATAATTTCGGCAATACCGGTAATCTGTAAATGTAACCCAGATGTCATCGTGGATCAGCGTTATATGCATCTCGATTCAACAAATATATATATATATATATATATATATATATATATATATATATATATATAAAGACACGGATGGGTGTGCCAGTAGCAAGAAACGCCCCCACCTACCCCCTTTACCACAGTGCCACCACCAGTGCCAGGGCCCAGGCCAGGCTAAGAGCTCAGTGCCATTCTTGCCGCGGTGAGGGATAGTTGTGTCTCGCGCCGCTCGTTGCCTTCCTGAACCATGCTCCAACCCAATTGTTACTCGAATACCACAAGACGATTTTCTGCAGATTAGAACGGTCCTTTCGATGTCAAAGTTTGAAAAACAAGCGTTCAGTACTCTACGACTGCACATTCGTATATACCGGTACTCCAATTACCGATTTCATTATACTTGGGAAGAACATTGGAGTCAGAGGGATATCGGAACTGAAAGCAACGTATTAAAGATCCATTACATTTAGAAAAATAAAGACCCTGTGTAAATAAATATATACTGTGAGGTGACCTGTGAGACGAGACCAGAGACGTGAAGCCAAAACCGAACATCCTCGTGGTCTCCTAAGCACGTGAACAAGACCACGAACACTATCAACTACTCTGTACAGGTAGGTCACAGTCCGCATACCATTCTTCCAGGTGGATATAATGAGTTAACCCCTTGTGTACAGTTGGCTAAAATTGCCAAATAAGTCGTGTTACTCCGCTGTCATTACATTTTGCTCGCTGTGTGCTGTATTAATGTTTTTTAGGTGTAAAATATGGTGTGTAAAAATAGGAACACGTTTGTATATCTCACTCGAAACTATGAATGAATGCTTAGATAGTGCTGATACCAATTATTGATCGAAATATACTTGGTGCCGCGTCATCACTTATTTGGCCGACTGTACCGGTGACGTTTTCTTAGTTTTATTCTAGCAATATTTCGACGATTGTGTGTAGTCTAAGAAGGATCTGTGGTAGTCAAACGGGATAAGTGAGATAGTTCGAAGCCTGTTAATTTCTGGAAGCCTGTTTTAAATTGCCTAAACTCATCTAATGGCAGCCAGAATAAACTTTAAGGGGACATGGGCCAGTTTTCTGGACCACTTTCTCCCTCATGTTTAGCCCCATTAGTTTTCAGATGCTAAGATGTTTGCCCCATTAATTAGTCGATTTTAAGACCTTTCGCCCCATTTCTACGTCAATATTTAGACCTTTCGTGCTATTTAGATGTCGATTTTTTCCCTGGCGAACGATAGTGAGCCTGTAATGTTGGAAGAACCGGCCTTCGGCCGGAATTTTTTTCTACCAAATAATGTACAAATTAATCTAGAAAGGGGTCTAATGGATGTTTTTGTTGTTTTTAATTTGATGGAGGTCTAGGGAGGAAACTAGAAAAATAACGAATACATGCAAAAATCGCCCAAAAAGTGAACCATCTCCCCTTAAAGGACGGCACTGGTACAGAAGGGGTTAACTCGCACGAAATACAATATGAAACAAGATGCCATAGTCCCGAGCCCACTAATATCAATTCGTGGATACCTTATGTTTTTATTTATGCAATTATATCTCTCGGTATTGATTAACTTGCTATTCAATAAATATTATATATATTTTTGTTTAGTTGAAGTATAGATAATTTTCTCTGTCTCGTTTTTTTGGTAGATTTATTTAAGGGGAGAAGGATACCAGGCCCCACGCCCCCGATCCCCTTTAGCCGACTTCTACGTCTCACCGGAGAAAAGCGGTGGTGGAAATTTCTCACCCCTCCACCACAGAGGAGGCTACCTGCACCTGAAAGTGATGCAGGTCCTGGGTGACCTGGATGTGTGAGAGTTTGTGTTTTTTATCTGTGTTTATTTATTTTTTATGTAGTTTTTGTGTTTTCCCTGTTCTTGCTCTGTCTTGAGTCGGCTACCCCAAAATGGGGATTGGGCCTGAGCATATAGATAGATAGATAGATAGATAATTTGATTAATAAGATTGTTTCCAGAAATATACTTCCATAATGAAAAATAAGTTGACGTCCAGGAATCTTTATGAGTGGGCTAGAGACTATAGCATCCGAGTGTACCTTATTATGATTACAAGGAATACAATAGCATGTCTCTAATTGTAGTGTTATGAACGTTCAACATCTTCGTGCACTGTGACTTAAGCCGGTATCACACGAGAGCTTTTATAGTCAACATTCGATGATCAACATTTTTCTGGCAACATTTCTAGACTATTTTGCACTGGAGTTGGAAACTAGACTGATGATGGATGAATTTTGCCAACCAATATATTTTAAATGTCCACCTCATAAGCTGCCAGACCAGTGTTAAGTATAAATGTTGAGTGAAAAGGCGCTCGTGTGATACCGGCTTTATAAATTATCAATCCCTTGTTTGGCTGCACACTTAAGGGGGCAGTGCTTGATTTTGGCCTACTGTATATATCTATATATTTATATATTTTTGAATTTCCGGGGTAGACCTCCATCAAGCTTAAACAAAAATTACCCCCTACACCCCCTTTCAGGATAAATGTGTACATTTTTTGGTAGACAAATTTCCCGGCCGAAGGCCGGTTCCTTCTAAAATTACAGGCTCGCGACACCTAAATGGCACGAAAGGTCTTAAAATTGACAAAGCAATGAGGTCCCAAAATCGTCAAACTAACGGAATGAACGTCCTAAAATATGAAAACTATTATGCTAAACACGAGGGCGAAGGAGGTCCAGAAAAAGTGACTACCTCCCCCTTAACGCAGTGCTACAACGAACACTTTGTTTTTAGCACTAGCTCATCCGATGTGTGTGTGTTATGTATGGTGTTATTGTTCGTTCTTGGCATTTTAAGGCAAATTATTTTTAGCTGGTCACCCAATTTTCAAACAAAGACTTCCCAAGCTACAAAAAAAAAAAAAAAAGGGTAATCAATATATATATATTTATATATACACTACAGTATATATATATATATATATATATAATTATGTTCTTCCACCAACTAACTTCACCTCTAAACTCAATTAATGAAATCAACAAATACATGTGGCAATACAGGGAATCGAACCTAGGATACTCACATCTAAATTCCGCGCACTTACGCATTACGCTATATATATATATATATATACTCGTATATATATACAAACAAATCCTGCCTCTTAGAACCCTTTCACAATAAATTTATATATGTTTTGGTAAAAATAAATCGGTTTCTATAGATAAATATACCATTGAATTGAGAAGATAACCACGGTGTATTTGTATACGGTCGGATTCACCGTATGCAAATAGAAGAAATAACGAATTCATCTGAAAAACTAGGTTCCTCCTATAATTACAGGCTCGCTATCGGTCGCCAGGAAAAAAATCGACTCCTAAATGGCACGAAAGGTCCTAATATTGACAGAGAATGAACGGTAATTTAGTCTATTCGCGGTAAGTTGGCGAGAAATCATGACCTCTAACCTCTGTAACTCAAATCATGACCTCTAACCTCTGTAACTCCAAAACGAGTCAAAGAATAGATGTGGAAATTTACAGCTAATTTCCTCTAGCCCTTTTTTGAGTTACAGATGATAGAGATCATGATTTATCGCCTACTTACAGTGAATAGACTATATAGTAAATCGGTCAACACATGTAACAGATAATAGGCACGATCAAAATTGTCTTGAGGTTAAGGGGGCCCACCTCGCTTTTTGTCTCTTTCTCTCCCTTTCTCTTTGGCTTGTATCCATTCAGCCCCATTCAGCTTACTGTTTTAAGAAGTTTACCCCCATCCAGGTATCAAACGATAGTGAGCCAGCATATATGCTTTTTGTTTTGCAGTAAGCTAAATTTGTACATTTTTCGATAGGAAAATGTTTCCGGCGAAGCCGGATTTCTCCATACAATGCTGGCTCGCTATCACTCGCCAGGAAGAAATCGACACCTGAATGGGGATAAACGTCTTAAAACAGTTGGCTGAATGGGGCCAAATGGATACAAGTCAGAGAAAGAGAGAAAAGGAGAGAAAGGTAAACAAAATCAGGTGACCCCCCCTTAAACAGTTTTTCCGTAAAGATGAAGTATTGAACCAGTCTGTATTGTAATTGGCGCAGAGTGAAACAATTGAGTCAAGTGTGTCCTGTTACGAGCTTACCGGTTAATGTAATGGCGTATTAACCTTTACAGTCTTCGAGAACTCTTGTTCATGTAATTTTGGATAATATTAACCCCTTCAGCACGATAATATTAACCCCTTCAGCACGATGTCGCCTTGATACGTGGGATTCTGGCTAAATTTAGACGATTGTATACAGTTTAAGAAGGACTTATGTTAACTATCTATCTGTTGCCTGACGCCGTGATCCCCGAAGGGGTGGCCACGAACGAAACGCCCCCATGCACCTCTGTCCCCAGTCAGTCGACGCCCCTTCTCCCAACCAGCACCGCCTTCATCCATATACTTCTTCACTCCATCCTTGCACCTCTATTTCGGTTTACATCTCCCTCTCTGTCCTTCCACCTCGCTCTCGTACTAGGACCAATTATCTTTCTAATTTACATCAACGACATAGATGAGGGTCTCACCTGTACAATCTCAAAATTTGCTGACGATACAAAAATTGCAAATAGCGTACTCTCAAAAGAACAAGTTGACGATATGCAACACAATCTAGATAAATTGTCATGTTGGGCCCAAATTTGGCAAACGAGTTTCAATGCGGATAAATGTAAAGTACTACATATCGGATACCTAAATGAGAAAGCAAACTATTCGATGAATGGCACTCAGCTTAAGAATGTAAACAGAGAAACCGATCTGGGAGTAACAATATCGAGTAACCTAAAACCGAGTCAACAATGTTCAGAAGTTGTTAAGAAGGCAAACAAAATAATTGGCTTTATAGGCAGGTCATTTGAGCATAAATCCAAAGAAGTTATCCTAACCCTTTACAATTCCTTAGTCCGCCCTCTTCTGGAATACTGCGTTCAATCCTGGTGCCCTTATTACCAAAAAGATATAAACAAGCTAGAACGAGTTCAACGTAGAGTTACCAAAATGATACCTAGCCTAAAGAACAAACCATACGAAGAGCGTCTTAGAGAATTAAATCTATGTCCTTTAACCCAGCGCAGATTAAGAGGTGACTTAATTCAAGTGTTCAAAATCATCAAAGGCATCGACAATATGAACTGTAGTAAGTATTTCACTATCGACCAATCTAATTACACGCGGGGAAACGGTTGCAAAATTATTGGTAAATCTTTTAACTCACACGAGTCTAAGAATTTCTTCTTCAATCGAGTTGTCAACTTGTGGAATGGGCTTCCCCGAGACGTTATAGACTGCAGCACCGTTGATTCATTTAAACTCCGCATAGACAAATATCTCTCATCAAACCCGCGACTGACTGTGTTTGTAAATTAATAACTTTATTTTATCCCCCCCTCAGTTACTAACCCATCTGTCCCCTACTAACTTCCTAATCCTGCCACAGACATTAGTTCTAGGGCAGTAGTTCCCTTTCCAATGTTCCCTTACCCACTCTAAACCACTGTTTGGACACTTGATCCTCAGTGTTTTGGAGGACAAGCAGCCTAGAAGGGTCACTAGAACTGTTGTTGCTTGATTTCCTTTGTACTCCTTTGTACTCATACACCCTCTTAGTCATTCTCTCGCTTCCCATACGTTCCATATGGCCGAACCATCTCAAGATGTTCTGCAGATGGTTTATTGAGATCGTATTACCCCTTTGAATCCTAGAGGTAGATTATAATCCAAAGAAAATCGTCTAATGGTAACCAGAATATGATATAAAGTGCGTGATCATGTTGAAGGGGTTAAGGGGAGATGTTTATCATGTTGAAGGGGTTAAGGGGAGATGTTTATTTATCTATGTGTATATTTATTATTATGTTCTTAGCTTCCTCCTTAGACCTCCATCAAGCTTATATACTGTATATACCCACAATACCCCACTTAGACCTCCATCAAGCTTATATACTGTATATACCCACAATACCCCACTTAGACCTCCATCAAGCTTATATAATATACCCACAATACCCCACTTAGACCTCCATCAAGCTTATATACTGTATATACCCACAATACCCCACTTAGACCTCCATCAAGCTTATATACTGTATATACCCACAATACCCCACTTAGACCTCCATCAAGCTTATATACTGTATATACCCACAATACCCCACTTAGACCTCCATCAAGCTTATATACTGTATATACCCACAATACCCCACTTAGACCTCCATCAAGCTTATATACTGTATATACCCACAATACCCCACTTAGACCTCCATCAAGCTTATATACTGTATATACCCACAATACCCCACTTAGACCTCCATCAAGCTTATATACTGTATACCCACAATACCCCACTTAGCCCTCCATCAAGCTTTAATAAACATCCCCCACTTAGACCTCCATCAAGCTTATATACTGTATATACCCACAATACCCCACTTAGACCTCCATCAAGCTTATATACTGTATATACCCACAATACCCCACTTAGACCTCCATCAAGCTTATATACTGTATATACCCACAATACCCCACTTAGACCTCCATCAAGCTTATATACTGTATATACCCACAATACCCCACTTAGACCTCCATCAAGCTTATATACTGTATATACCCCCAATACCCCACTTCGAGATAATGTTTGAAAATGCCCCGGCCTAAGGCCGATTCCTCCTAAATCGCAGGCTCATTCATGATCGCTCGCCAGGATAAAAATAGACACCTAAATGATTCGACAAGTATTAAAATTGGCAAACTAATGGGGCAAATACCTTAACATCTCAACACTAATAGAACTAAGCATGAGGGAGAAAGGGGTCCAGCAAACCCCCCTTAAACTATTTTGCTCAGGTTTGAGCGGGCCTCTAGGAATCTCTATCTATCTATTGCCTGACGCCGTGATCTCCGAAGGGGTGGCCAAGTACGATGACTTGGCCAGGGAATAGGTGTGGAAATTGACAGCTCATTTGCTCTAGCCCTTTTTAAAATGCTCCCTGGCTCATTATTATCTTGAATGTTCCTGGATCCCCTTTTTTACTTGGCTTGCTTCTTGCACATAACCAGGGTGTCAAACCGAGGCAATTTTGTTTGAAGACTTGAATCAATATGAGAAGAAATACAAGACAAATAACATGACATAGCCTTGTTTTGGCGATGTTATCACTTCCAAACGCATAATTTGAACTATAAACCATAATTTTACCTTTACATACACAATACCAAAGACTAAAAATAATGGATTCTTCTCGCTTCCGGGGCATGGCGGTAGTGTAGGAGTGGTGGTAGAGGGCAACAATAGTCTCTTTAGTTTTAGGTGACGGTAAATCTAATCCTACATTGGCAGATTTATCGATAATTCATGCGTAATAGAACCTGTTATGTCTCGGTGTCAAATTATCTGCCAAGTTCTTTTAATTAACAACATATTTGGCTATAGAGTCTTGGCAATAGCGAGTAATCAAGATGGAGATATGGCAATTTACCGTTAGCAGGGAACAAACAACAGAGACACTAGTTATGCACATAGATGTCTGCGAAAATGACTTGTTTTTTTTTCTTCTATCACCGCTACTGTACTGACACAGTAAGGATAGTTGCTGTTTTGAAGGGTTTATATTTCAAATGATGTCTTTGAAAGTGATAAAATGGCCAAAACAATGCTAGTTCGTGTGAATTTTCCTGTATTCCTTCTCATATACATAATACATAATACATATATAATACATAATAATTCATGTAATCCCTTCTCTACCGGTGACGTGTTGTTAACTTCATTCTGGCTACTATTAAACGATTCTCTTCAGATTAAGGGGGGATGGTTCACTTTTTGGGCGATTTTTGCATGTATTCATTATTGTTCTAGTTTCCTCCCTAGACCTCCATCACATTTAAAAACACATCCAAGAGATCCCCCTTCTAGAATAAGTTGTAAATTTTTCGGTAGAAAAATTTCCCAGCCAAAGGCCAGTTCGTCCAACATTACATACTGTAGGCTCACTATCGTTCGCCAGGGAAAACATCGACACCTAAATAGCACGAAAGGTCTAAATATTGACGAAGAAATGAGGCGAAAGGTCTTAAAATCGACTAACTAATGGGGCAAACAACTTACCATCTGAAAACTAATGGAGCTAAACATGAGGGAGAAAGTGGACCAGAAAACCGGTCCATGTCCCCTTAAAAAGGGCCTCCAGCAATAATTAAAAGGCTTCAAATGATCTAACTTAACCCTTCTTGCTACCACAGATCCTTCGTATACTGCATGCCAACGTCTAAAGATAGCTAGAACACAATTCAAAAGACGTCACTGTATATAACACTAATATAAATACTGTATATAACACTAATATAAATACTGTATATAACACTAATATAAATACTGTATATAACACTAATATAAATATAATATAATGCAATACAATAACACGATCCAACTATATGAATAACACGCATCCCATTGAAAGCAGACCTCATTTGTTTTAATCTTACTATAGTGACTGCTTCTTGTTGTAATATGCTGGCTAACACAAGACACTTTTCCTTAGCTTAAGGGGGGTGACCTGCTTTTTGTTATTTCTGTCCTTTTCTATCTTTCTCTGGCTTGTATCCATTTGGCCCCATTCTGCCTACTGTTTTAAGACGTGTATCCCCATCCAGGTGTCAATTTTTTACTGGTGAGCGGTAGCGAGCCAGCATATTTTTTTATTTTTGTTTGACATCAGGCTAAATTTGTACCGTACATTTTTCGATAGAAAAATTTCTCCGGCGAAGCCGGATCTCTTCATATAATGCTGGCTCGCTATCGCTCGCCAGGAAGAAATCGACACCTAGATGGGTATAAACGTCTTATAATAGTTGGCTGAATGGGGCCGAATGGATACAAGCCAGAGAGAGAGAAAAAGGACAGAAATAACAAAAAGCAGGTCACCCCCCCCTTAAGCTAAGGAAAAGTGTCTTGTGTTAGCCAGCATATTACAACAAGAAGCAGTCACTATAGTAAGATTAAAACAAATGAGGTCTGCTTTCAATGGGATGCGTGTTATTCATATAGTTGGATCGTGTTATTGTATTGCATTATATTATATTTATATTAGTGTGCTATACAGTATTTATTTATTTTTTATTTTTGCCCAGTGAGGGACCTAGGAATGCACGTTGTTGTGTGTTTTGTGTATATCTTGAAGGGGGCCTAAAGGGCAATATACCAAAATGCTCGAAATCTGCAATTACAATTTATAATCCCCAACGGTAACAGATTAATAAAAGACAATGACAATAGCCCTCCAAAACGTCGGATCAACTAGTGTTACAAAAGAAGGGGTCGTCGATATTTGAGGGTTAATGGCCATTCCGTGTCCAAATAATTCCCGACCGACTTAGCGATGCACGAGACCCGAGGTTTTTCTCAGACTCGATATTCGGGAGTTGATGTTGAACCATTTTAACCCTTTGAGTACCAGCGACGTGATATTTTATTCAAGCTATATTTAGACGATATCATGCAGCTTAAAAAGGATCTGGGGTAGTTTAGAGGGTTGGTTCAGAAAGTCTGAATTCTTATTATTGCTAGAGGTTCTTCCTAAGCTAAATAAAATAGTCTTATAGTAGCCAGAATATGCTAAGAAGGACGTCCCTGGTACTGAATGGGTAAATAACAGATCCGAGGACACATTTATGTTCTATTGTCTGGCTATTCATAACGTTTTTACTCAAATAAAGCCAGAGTCACACGAACCGTTATTCGAACAATTTTTACGAGCAATTATGGTCTGGAAGCTTCAAAAATGACACTTTATCAGAATTCAGCCGCCTAACATAATCTACCTTCAGTCTAGTTACCGATACCATGGGTGCGAAAAAGTCCCGAAATAATACGAGAAAAAACTTGCTCATGGAAAAATGACGGAAAAAACGTTCGTGTGACAACGGCTTCAGGTCGGGTATATGGTCTTTACCCTTATAATTCCCACAGATCCTTCATCAATTGTATAACATAGACGGTGTTATTCAAATATGGTAGGGTTATTATGGAAGTCAGAGAGACCTTTCGTGCCATTTAGACGTCGATTTGTTCCTGGCAAATATTGTAAGAGACAAAACTAGCGCATCGAAAATTGACGGAAAATTCGCTCGTGTAACATAGCTTTTCACCAATTTCCTGCGTCTCCCTCCCTCCCTCGTCCGGCTAAGTGATTGTATCGTTATTGTTCCCCTTCCTCCATTACCTTAAATGAAACCGTGTTTATAACGTGAAAAAAAAAAATATATATATAAAATACTTGTAAACATCTTTCCCGGTGTAAAACTGTATTTTTACCAATCCCTTTGCTTACATTATGGTTTCTTCAATAAATTAAAATTCCTAACAAACTACGAACAAGTCGGTTGCAACGCTCAAACTGTCTCGATGTCTCACTCGTCATCTGGGATAAGACCTCCCGACTTCACTGTGTTGAGCGGTTGAATCTACAAGTTGTTAGCCTACATCTGAAGCTATAATTGTAATAGAAAAAACAAACATTTATTGATTAACCCCTTATGTACCGGCGACGTATGTTTTATTTGATTTCAGCTACAATTAGAAGAGTTTATGAAGCTTAGGAAGGATATAGGGTAGCTTAAAGGAGTCATTGAGCTAGTCTGTAGCCATTTCATGGGTAAAAGTCCTTCCTAAACTGAATAAAATCGTCCAACAGTTGCCAGAATATAACTAAAAGGACGTCACCAGTACTGAATGAGTTAAGAACCAATACCATATGATTCAACATAAACAAACAAATATACCACACGTTTATCTCGTAATGATCAAACGTTTGCTTACCTCCCGGTTTGTTTATCACCATCTATCTATATGTCTCCCCTACGGTTGTTTTGTACCTATACTTCACATCAATTCAGTTTTTTTATTGAATCTTCCACCCTCCTGACGTTTTCCTTTCATCTTTAGTTTTTACTCTTCTTCCTCCTCCTCCCTCGTTTTATTTATACTCTTTCTGTTTTTACACTCTCTCTCTCTGTCTGTTTCTCTGTCTGTTACTCTGTCTGTTTCTCACAGGTCAATTAGATCTGAAAAATCTAAAGACATCAGAGAAACACGGCAACTGCAAATTAGAGCAATATTAGTATATAAACTAAAATGTTTCTTTTAACAATGAAAGCATCAAGATGCCATTATTCGAAAACATTGTAAAGCCAGTATTACACGAGCTCGTTTTCCCTCAACATTTATCCTCAACACTTGTTTGGCAGCTTAGGAGGTTAACATTTAAAGTATTTTGGTGACCCAAATTAATCTACTATTAGTCTAATTTCCGATACCAGTGCAAATTACTCCTGGAAAAAATGCCAGAAAAATGTTGATCATCGAATGTTGACTAAAAATGCTCTCGTGTGATACCGGCTTAAGACTCAGGGCCGATAAAAAAGGCGATTCGCGTAGTTGGAATGATTGGGAGACCATTACAATTCAAATCCGAATAACACAATACTGCCATTATACAACTCGTTAGTCAGAACCATTTTGGAGTTCTTTGTAGAGTTTTGGTAACCATATTATTGATACGATATTGAAGTAGAAAGAAACTACACCACAAACTACACCAAATTTGAGACATACTGTTTACCATACGAAAAGTATCTTAAAATGTTATATTGTCTTCGCCTAACAAAGCGCAGACGGAGGGGAACAAATATAAAGTATACCAATTTGCTAAGAGCTTTGCTAGTTGTGGTGCATCAAACCATTTCACAATGTTCCTGTTTAATCACGCAAGTGGAAAATATTTTAAGATTTTTTTGGAAAATTGTATATTCAAGTCAGATCTTTTGAAATAAACTGCCATAGACGCTATTTATTGTGACACTGCTTCGATAAATGTATTTATTGTGACACTGCTTCGATAAATGTATTTATTGTGACACTGCTTCGATAAATGTATTTATTGTGACACTGCTTCGATAAATGTATTTATTGTGACACTGCTTCGATAAATGTATTTATTGTGACACTGCTTCGATAAATGTATTTATTGTGACACTGCTTCGATAAATGTATTTATTGTGACACTGCTTCGATAAATGTATTCAAGGAAGTGGAATGAGTCCTGCAAATATAAAGGCTAAGTTTAATTTGACCTAAAAATTATATACCCCGTTAGGGTGTCATTTTCTTGTTGTTCGTATTTCCATTGTATTTTTCTGAATTTCATCTTGACTATGTCGTTCAGATTTGGTTATCGTGACTCAATTAAGGGGGGTCACCGGCTTTTGTTTTCTCTTGCTCTGCTTTTCTCTTTCTCTGGCTTGTATCCATTCGGCCCTATTCAGCCAACTGTTTTAAGACGTTTATCCCCATCCAGGTGTTGATTTCTTCCTGGCGAGCGAAAGCGAGCCAGCATTGTAAGGAGAAACCCGGCTTTGCCGGAGACATTTTTCTATCGAAAAATGTACAAATTTAGCTTGCTGTCAAAACAAAAATATATATATTCTGGGAAAATATTCACACCTGGATGAGGGTAAACGTCTTAAACAGTAGGCTGAATGGGACCGAATAGATACAAGCCAAAGAGAGAGGGTTTTGACAGTTTTGACAGAATCGCAATAATGAATGTTTTTATTGAATACTTATCATAAAATTCTAAGATATGGAATGAAATAAACCAAGACGGCTATTGTTGTTATCGCGCTATAATTGTCTTTACCGAAAGTGTGACGAGTTAATTCAATTACCGGTACCAGAGAAGGTTATTTAGAATACAACAAATTACGTGATGGAATAAATATATAGTTTGTTTGTTTGTTCAATTACTTTGTATGCTGATCAAATACCCGATGGTACTAGTGGATAGGGAGAGAGCCTTTGCTATGCTGCTTGACATTCACTTTGTATCAATTACTAGTTTACATTTAATGCTTGACTGCCTATACTCTGTTTCAGCGACTCTGGCAGAATAACGGGCCCCCTATATGTCAATCATTCCAGCTGATTGGCTCTTGCAACCGTCTCCAATGTCTCTTCTTGTAATAATTATTCCTTCTAAGCAAAAGATTTAATAATAGTGCAGTGTGTGGAAAGGGAGTGGGCGTTAACTCAATTCAATGTAGCATCTGTCGATGTTGGGTACACCATGGGAGTAAGCGCTGTAGTAGAATAAAGGGGCCCCTGCCGAAGGATAAGTCAGAAATAGAGAAATTTGAGTGCGTAGTGTGCAAAGGCGAGCTTGTGTTAAGTGATGATCCTGTGGCTGTGAATTTTGGAAATGAGTCTTTGGAGCTGGTGAACAAGTTTTGTTACCTAGGAGATACCATCTCTGCCGGTGGTGGGGCCGAGGCTGCCACTGTTGCTAGAATTAGGTGTGGCTGGGGAAGTTCAGAGAATTGATGCCAATCCTGACCATGAAAAGAATGCCTCTCCCCCTGAAGGGAAAGGTGTATGCCTCATGTGTTAGAAGTGCAATGACGTATGCCTCAGAAACATGGGCCGTTAAAGTAGAGGATGTCAACAGAATGGAGCGTAATGAGATGAGAATGGTGAGATGGATGTGTGGGGCCAGGCTACAGGATAGAATAACAAATGTTGAGCTGAGGAGACGTTTAGGTATAAAGAGTATTAGCGAGGTGATGCGTACAAGTAGACTGGGATGGTATGGACATGTGGAGAGAATGGATGAACAAAATTGGGTGAAAAAATGCAGGTCTGTGATTGTGGAGGGAGCTGCACCAAGGGGTGGACCGAGGAAGACCTGGGATCGGACTATACGCGCCGATCTCAAATCCAAGAACTTGACAAGTGAAGCAGCCCTTAACAGGGTTGCCTGGAACGCCGCCATTAGGACAAGAGACTGAAACTGCACTTATGTGTGGAGCACTCAGTCTTAAAATTGTATGTATGTATGTAATAACAGTCGCACAAGCCAATCATCTGGAACTATTGCCATATATACAGTATAAGTGGAGCATAATGTTGCCAGAGTCACTGCCACAGAGTTTAGTATGTATCGTAAGGTCTGTGCAATAGGTATACCTGCAATTTTACTCTCTCTCTCTCTGTGCTTGTTGTTGGTTGCCATTTTGCCAGTTTAAGCCACTCGTCCTCATATTGTCCCAGAGGAGAATTGTTGTGTCAATATTTTCATTCAGGATTCTTCATTGTCATAATTTGAAAAGGAGGAGGAAGAGAAGCGAGAAGAGTAAGACACACTAGAAAAGAGAAATGTGATAGGAGAGGGAGAGGGAGATATATGGGAACTAGGAGGAGGAGAAGATAAATATGATAAAGCAGGAATTAGGAGGAAGGGAAGAGAAATATGATGAAAGAGGAGGAGGGAGAGGAAGATAAATAGGGTGATCAATATGGTAGGGAGGAGGAGGAAGAGAAGTAGAAGATAAATATGATAAAGATGGAGGTCTAACGAGGAAACTCAAAAATATATAAATAAATAAATACATTAATCAGGAGATTCAATTCAGCCCGAGCTAGGCAGATTGGAAAATATGTGTACCCGTATTAATAACCGCGACTATGCCTCTGTTATGTAATGTTGTCATGCCTTTTACAGTAATCACGAAGAGTAAACAAAACGGATTGGTTGGAAGAGAGTGACGTACAGAGATAGCTAAAAGTACGGTCACATCAATTAATTATTGTTTTTTCCACCAACCAACTTCACCTCTAAACTCAATTAATGAAATCAACAAATACATGTGGCACTCCAAGGACTCGAACCTAGGATACTCACACCTAAATGCCGCGCACTTATGCATTACGCTATCAAGACAGTTAGAATGACAGGGGAGAGGAGAGAAAAGAGACGGTTGACTTAGCGTGGGGAGAAGGAGGAAGTGTGTGTGTGTGGTGAGGATATAGCTAGGTGAGAACGACATTGGGCGCAGAGAAGGACAGCAGCGCCAAATGAAGAAACGGATGAAATTGGAATGACGAGAGAGAGAGAGAGAGAGAGAGAGAGAGAGAGAGAGAGAGAGAGAGAGAGATAGAGAGAGAGAGAGAGAGAGAGAGAGAGAGAGAGAGAGAGAGAGAGAGAGAGAGAGAGAGAGAGAGAGAGAGAGAGAGAGAGAGAGAGAGAGAGAGAGAGAGAGAGAGAGAGAGGAGAGAGAGAGAGAGAGAGAGAGAGAGAGAGAGAGAGAGAGAGAGAGGGAGAGAGATAGAGATAGAGAGAGAGAGAGGAGATATTAAATTATGATCTATGCACCCTGGGAGAAGCGCTGAGTGACGGTGTGCATAATGAATCAGGACACAACACTTGGGACGAGGGAGGGGGGGGGGGGGGTGGTGACGGCTGGGACAGGGAGAGGGGGGAGAGGGGTAGGGGAGAAAGAAGAGGGAGGGAGAGAAATAGGAGGGAAAGAGAGGGGGAACGGTGGGAAGGGGGGGGGGGGGGGCAGAGAGAGAAAGAGTCAGGGATTGGAGAGAAGGGAGGAAGAGAAAGAAGAGGGGAAGAGAGTCTGACCCAGGATAAGAGAGAGAGAGAGAGAGAGAGAGAGAAAGCCAAAGGCCGCTTCCTCCTAATTGGCAAGCTCGCTACCTCTCTCAAGAAAATCGACAGCTCTATCGCTCACCGGGAAAGAAATCGAAACCTAAATGGGACGAAATGTCTTAACATTGATGAAGAAATGGAACAAAAGTACTTAAAATCGCCAAACTAATGGGGCGAACGTGTTGAAATCTTAAAACTAATGGGGCTAAAGATGAGGAAGAATGGAGTACAACAAATAATAGACAAGTAAATATGCAAGCGAATTATGTCCAAGATATTTAGCCATGAAACACAAAATATCCAAATAAATCTATAGACAGGTACACTCGGTCAAAAAAGTATCTGCACCCCTACCCTGATAATCTGGTGTGTACAGCTTGGTAGTATAGGTTGTAGGTCGAAGGTAGTATAGGTAGGTAGTAGTATAGATGGATATAGCTACAGGTAGATATGCAAACCCTACCCAGCTGTACACACCATATAATCAGGGTATAGGGGTGCAGATACTGTACAGTATAGCAATATATAGCTTTTGGGCACTGATCTAGCTCTCTTCATCTATCTAACTTTTGTTTCTGTCTATCCGTCCATCTCTGCCACTCCTACATCATAATTAAGCGAGACTAAAGCCTCAACAAGAAACTTATTTTCATATCTTCATGAATAAAACATCCCACAAGCCCCCAAGAACTCCTCATCTAACGCACTAATTTATACGAGGCGACTCGGGCCAAAATACCGACTATATCTTAATCGCTAAAAATAAGTTTAGTTCAATGGTATATTATAGTTCCTCTAAAGTGGGTGGACAATGGTATATTATAGTTCCTCTAAGGTGGGTGGACAATGGTTTATTATAGTTCCTCTAAGGTGGGTGGACAATGATATATTATAGTTCCTCTAAGGTGGGTGGACAATGGTTTATTATTGTTCCTCTAAGGTGGGTGGACAATGGTATATTATAGTTCCTCTAAGGTGGGTGGACAATGGTTTATTATAGTTCCTCTAAGGTGGGTGGACAATGGTTTATTATTGTTCCTCTAAGGTGGGTGGACAATGGTTTATTATAGTTCCTCTAAGGTGGGTGGACAATGGTATATTATAGTTCCTCTAAGGTGGGTGGACAATGGTTTATTATAGTTCCTCTAAGGTGGGTGGACAAGGGTGGTGGGTGGACAATGGTTTATTATTGTTCCTCTAAGGTGGGTGGACAATGGTATATTATAGTTCCTCTAAGGTGGGTGGACAATGGTTTATTATTGTTCCTCTAAGGTGGGTGGACAATGGTTTATTATAGTTCCTCTAAGGTGGGTGGACAATGGTATATTATAGTTCCTCTAAGGTGGGTGGACAATGGTATATTATAGTTCCTCTAAGGGGGGTGGACAATGGTATATAGTTCCTCTAAGGTGGGTGGACAATGGTATATTATACTTCCTCTAAGGTGGGTGGACAATGATATTATAGTTCCTCTAAGGTGGGTGGACAATGATATTATAGTTCCTCTAAGGTGGGTGGACAATGGTATATTATAGTTCCTCTAAGGTGGGTGGACAATGGTATATATAGTTCCTCTAAGGTGGGTGGACAATGGTATATTATAGTTCCTCTAAGGTGGGTGGACAATGGTATATTATAGTTCCTCTAAGGTGGGTGGACAATGATATATTATAGTTCCTCTAAGGTGGGTGGACAATGGTATATTATAGTTCCTCTAAGGTGGGTGGACAATGGTATATTATAGTTCCTCTAAGGTGGGTGGACAATGGTATATTATAGTTCCTCTAAGGTCTTGCATAAATATTTTGCTTTAACCCCTTCTGTACCGGCGACGTCTGTTATATTTTATTCTAGCAATATTTAGACGATTTTATGCAGCTTACAAAGGATCTGTGATAGTTAAAAGGGTTGATTGAGATAGTTCGAAGCTTTATAATTGCTAAAGATCCTTCCTAAAACACTCAACGTCCCATTTGTGAAGCATTTGGAATATAGAAAAACCATGATCTTGGTTTCAATGCAGATTAAAGTAACCATTAAATTAAGGAAAACACAAGTTTTCGGCACGGGGTAAAGAGTTGGTTAAGTATTAAAGTCATTAGTGCAAGTATCAAATATGAATTAAATCATTTATAACAAAGACAAAGAACACAGGCTCGTCATGCTTATATGTATTCAAATTTCAAATTGGTATATCAAGGAGCGACTGACCGTTTATTTGGTCTATTAATCAATTTATTCATATATTTTTTTAGTTTCCTCCCTAGACGTCCATCAAGCTTAGAAAAAAAAACCCTAAACCCCCTTTCAAGATAAATTTGTACACTTTTCGGTAGAAAAATGTCCCGGCCGAAGGCCGGTTCCTCTTAAAATTGCAGGCTCGCTATCGCTCGCCAGGAAATAATCGACACCTAAATGGCACGAAAGGTATTAAAATTAACAACGAAATTGGGCGAAAGGTGTTAAAATCGCCAAACTAATGGGCCGAACGTCTTATAATCTCAAAACTAGTGGGCTAAACATTAGGGAGAAGGGGGTCCAGAAAAAACGGTCTGCCTCCCCTTAAGGCGGATGCTTTCCAGAAACAAGAAAGGATAATGTAGTTGAAGCTGTGATTAGACAAGATGACTTCCGAGTGTGACTATACGAAGCATGATATAGGCTACTCCTATGTGCATGGTTCTCAATAACCTAGACTATAATTATATGGTACAGGTGTGACTATACGAAGCATGATATAGGCTACTCCTATGTGCATGGTTCTCAATAACCTAGACTATAATTATATGGTACAGGTGTGACTATACGAAGCATGATATAGGCTACTCTATGTTTATGGGTCTTAATAACCTAGATAATATATGGTACAGACTTAACTATACGAATGATGATATAGGCTACTCAATGTGCATGGGTCTCACTAACTTACGTAAAATCTGGTACAGGTGGCTTGAGAAGATCCTATAACCCACATCATACTTTAGCTGCTCATTAGACAATTGTTGTTTTTGTTGAGGGGGGGGGGGGGGGGTGTAAGCATAAGGGAGAAGAGAGTCCCCCCCCCCCCCCCCCCGCCTATAAACAGTGAAAAGTACAGTATGTACACCAACTTCACAACACTATCTGTTAGCACGAACACGTATTTCTTCGTAAAGTTACAATCATTGTACTAGTCATAAGATGCTTACTTCCTAAAGACAGATTGTTTCGCTTTTGTACCCAAGCCACTTGTAGTCCGACGTGTCATACCCTAAAGGCGTCATGGTACACTCGGATACCACAGCAACTAGCCCAGGTGGGTATGAGCCGGAGATTTGTAGTGGATCCATTCTGGACGGCAGCCCACTCTATCACGCGATCACACACACACACACACGAACACACGTTTCGAACCAAAGAGGCTTGACTCTCGGCGTGTCATGCATGATAATTATCCTGCTCTATTAATGTTACGCAATCATAAATAGTATTAATGACTATGTATTTGTTATTGAATTGTATTTCCTCCAATATTTACATTCAACAGGGACAGGAATGAATATCCCCAGACGTTCTATGAAATTAATTATCAAACGAGACACTTCCGATTCACCCAGTTATTGCATAGGTCTTCAGTTTTGTGTGTGTTATCTTATTAACATTATGTACGGCGTGCATTTGTCTAACACTAGCAAAGCTATTCTAGATGCGCGATTACCCTGGGTTCAAATCATACAAGACAGGATAGTCCCTGCGTATTTCCATATACTTACTCAGATGATTAGAAATAATGTAATAATATAAACAGCTTTTTGTGGGGTGGAGAAGCATCATTCTCGGCTATTATGCTCAGACGGACATGGGTGAACGGTATATCTATAATGTATTCAATCGTAATGACTACAAATGGCTTCTAACACACACACAGACACACACGCCGAAAACCAGTGCAGCATTGGGTGGTTTGGTAGGGTTTCGTCTGAATCTTAATTTCTTAAAACTTATGTGGCAATATTTTCGTGTCCGTAGATATATGGAAGGATTAAAATACAAAACTAAAACCAATGCAGGTATCTTATTTGTACTATCAATATTTGATTGCGTTGCATAATAAGAGCACGATAATTATCATACATGACACGGACAGTCGTCACTTATGGTTCCAAACATGTGTGTACGTGTGTGTGTATGCGTGTGTGTGCGGCGCCGTGATAGTTAGAGTGGGCTGCCGTATAGAAAGGATCCGCAGTAAATCTCCGGGGCATAACCACCTGGGCTAGTTTCTGTGGTATCAGAGTGTACCATGACGCCTTTAGGGTAGGACACGTCGGACTACAAGTGGCTTGGGTACACAAGCGAAACAACCTGTCTTTAGGAAGTAAACATCCTATGACTAGTACAATGATTGTAACTTTACGAAGAAATATGTTCTCGTGCTAACAGATATAGTGTTGTAAAGTTGGTTACGTAAGGGAGTCCCCCCCCCCCCCCCTCTCTCTCTCTCTCGCTCTCTCTGTAACTCAGTAAAAACCCTTTGAGGCAACTTGTGGTCCCTGATAAAGCAGGCCATAAGAGGGATGAGCTAACCAGGCGGCGGCGCAGTAACCTATAGTCTGCTATGAGGTATATTATAATGCGCTATGTTTTCTATAGGTCAAATAAAAGTTATTTGAGAGGACATTTTAAAGGATCCCCCAGCCCCACCCACCACTAGCGTACCTTAAGAGAACAGTTGTTGTGGTCAGGTAGGCTACCTGTACAGTTTTTGTGGTCAGGTAGGCTACCTGTACAGTCAGAAACCGCAGTTTCTGAGACACCTGGATAGGGCCCGGACATTGGGCGCATATTGTTTCTGGACGACAGCCCACTTTAACTATCACAAGGCCACACCTACAGTACGAACACACGTTTCCAACCAATAGATGCTTCACTCAGTCTGCCATGTAACAGTGTTGTGATGTTATGCTACGCTACGATTCATACGACAAAATCTGATATAAAAATGACAAAAATACCATTCTTTGTTATTCCTTCCTGTATCTACATTAAACACGGATAGCTATTAAAAAATTATGAATGTAAAGACACCTTATCAAACCGCAATGAATGAACAGGCTTTCGTGTTGTGTGTGTGTGTGTGTGTGTGTGTGTGTGTGTGTGTGATTCATCAGACGTCATCCATAGTAGTTACCGGTACTCACATATAATTCATCCATTTTTTATCACGATATTAACCTTGTTGCACTGTTTAAACATTGCAATATATCAGATAGTATAATACTAACATCGAAAAGGTATCCATAGCCATTGCTAAACTTAATATCACGATGCGATGCTTATATAGCCTTTACTCTAGTGTTTTACTAAATTAATACAGAATATATTATAAACCTATCAGCGTCCGGCGCTTAACTTAGAGCGGCATTACACAAGATATTTTCGCCCCATTTATGCCAGCTTTAAAACCTTTCTTGCAATTTAGGTGTCTTTTTCCTGGCGAGCGTTAGCGAGCCTGAAATTTAGGAGGGCCCGGCCTTCTGCCGGGACATTTTCCTACCGAAAAATGTACATAATTACCTTGAAGGAGGATCTTGGGGGTATTTTCTACAAGTTTGATGAAGGTGTTGTGAGCAAACTAAAAATCTCCCCTTATTATGAATCCGCTGGTAAGAGGGTGGGTAGGAGGCCAGATATTGGAGAATGAAGCGAGGGATGGTGTGGAGGATGGGAGGCGAAGGATGGGGGTGGAGGAAGTAAGGGAGGGATGATGTGGCGGGTGGGAGGCGGGGATGGGGGTGGAGGGAGTGAGCGAGGGATGATGGGGAGGCTGAGGATGAGGGTGGGAGGGAGGGAGGATGGGGATGGTGGGTGGCAAGCAGTGGGAGGCGAGGGAGTTGATATGCCAAGTAGCATTATTTGGAAGCCATACAACGTGAATAGAGCATTGCGTGTGATAATGATTACATACCATTAAACAACTCTCACGAAATGCTAATAAATATACTAAACTAGTAAGATAAAGACACTCTTAAGATAAAGTCCAGTATATTCATAAAGCCCAATATAAAGTGTTCGAAATGAGGTACACTCAAACAAATTCTCGCACCCCTCTAACCCCAATTCTCGCACCCCAATTCTCGCACCCCTCTAACCCCAATTCTCGCACCCCTCTAACCCAAATCATGTTTATGGCAGAGAACCGTCTTATTTCTCGAGAAGCACACTTGTGCCGATATTTATATAGTACCTATTGTACAATAATGCTTTTATTGTGGAAGTATATTGTGTATACGTGTTTCTGTAATCGCTTTAAGTACAGTAACTTTATTCTTTCCATACTCCGGTAAGCCCATCTTTTCTTATATTTGTAGTGTTCATTATGATACCACAAGTGTTTTGAGAGTACGAGTGAATCTTTAAATTTAACTCGAAAATGTGCTAGAGTGGATTTAATATATAAATTGCAACAGCGTGTTAAAATTTAATGTATACGGTGTTTACATAAACCAGAACTACACCCAACCTAAGGTTTTAAAACTGTCATGAAAGAACAGGTTAGGCCAAGTGAAGACTGCTCTGAGGAATCACATTTTTATATAACTACTTTTATAGAACAGGCGGCTATTTCCAAATACACGACCTTTCACAAATGTATCGTCAGCACTATTATAAATTAGAAGTTTTCGGAATGAAGTTTGTGGAGAGAATTTAAGCTACATGGGTCATTATGCTTTCTACAATATATTATACATATTAAAGTAGTTTATATAATTTGCTACCAGTAGCATTTTAACCCGTTCAGCACCATTACGCATTTTTATCTTTGATTCTGGCTAAAATTAGACCGGTATGCAGTTTAAGACATTATTAACCCGTGGAGCCCCGGCTAGTTTTGTAAGGTTTGTTCACCAGAACCCGGCCGGTTTTCAAAATATGGTTTTATTCCAGAAACAATAGCGAATGGGTTAGGAATGAAGGAAAAACCACGAAAAACCGTTCAAAAACCTTAAAGAATGGTCCTACAGAGCCCCCGAAAACGTATTTTACAAGAATACAAAATTGAAGGCAATTACCACAAAAAACCAGGTTATTGCGCGCTCACGCGCACGCACATGGACTTTGAGTTTTCAACCATCGGCACAGTTGCGTGGGATATGTACACAGTTTCCATACAAATCTGAGCCCTCTCGAGTGGCTACACCTGAGGTTACGGTCGGAGCAATTAGGGTGACTCGTCAGACGAGTCGCTGGGGCTGTGCGTTCCATACATCGCCGACGCGTCGCTGGGGCTGTACGGGTTAAGAGGGTTTATCAAGATCGGCAGTACGTATGGAGTGAGCAGAGAGAGTTCTTTGACCTGACTGTTGGTTTGAAACAGGGGTGTGTGTGTGATGTCCCCGTGGTTGTTTACTGTATATATGGATGGAGTCATGAAAGAAATACTATCAAAAGCAGTGGATGTTGGTGTATCGCTGAAAAGGGAGGGAATTGAGTGGAAGCTACCTATACTGCGGTTTGCAGATGATACAGTTATGATGAGTGATAATGAATGAGAGTTGCAGGGTCTGGTAAACGAGTTTGGATGGAACCGTGTGCGAAAAACGTAATTTGAAGGTAAATGCGGGGAAGAGCAAGATTATGGTCTTCGAAAGGGGTGAAGTCACAGAGTGTGAGGTGAAGCTGAACGGTCAGGCTATGGAGATCGTCAACTCTTTTAAGTATCTGGGCAGTGTGTTGAGTAAAGATGGGACTATGGATGAAGAAGTGCGGGAGAGGGTACAACAGGGGAAGAGGGTTGTAGGAACGCTGAAAGCAGTAACAAGAAATAGGGTGGTCCGTATGGAAGTGAAGAAGTCCTTGCATGACAGTGTGGTAATCCAGACACAGACTTACGGAAGAGAAGCATGGACGTTGGTTGAGAGACTCCGACAAAGAGTGAGAGCAGTGCAAATTAATTACTTAAGAACTTCGTGCGGAGTTACATGGAGGGATAGACAGACTAATGAGGAAGGAAGGAGGTGTGATGTGGAGGTAGATGTGCTGGAAAGTGTGAAAAGGAACAACTTAAGATGGTTCGGCCATATGGAACTTATGGAAAGCGAGAGAATGACTAGGAGGGTGTATGAGAGCGAGGTGGAGGGACAGAGGGAGAGGTAGACCGATGGAAGGGTGGAGTGAGGAAGTATATGAACGAAGGCGGTGCTGGTTGGGGGGAGGGGCGTCGACTGACTGGGGACAGAGGGGCGGTTCGTTCGTGTCCACCCCTTCGGGGATCACGGCGTCAGGCAATAGATAGATCGAGATCTTATTTATCCTCTTGAGTAGAGCTAAATTATAAACTAGTCTTTTAATGGAAATTACGTAATGGTGGTGAAGGCATCTGGATCCTGCTTCCAGCTACTTCCAATCTGTTATAGAGCCGAGGGAAGATTCCCGCAATCACATGGGTACCACTGTAATAAGTTTCAGCTTCTAAATTGCATAAAGTATAATTCACGTCCTCCCGATAGGGTAGCAACCTTACAAAAGTTTCTAGTTTAAGAATCTAGATCCTTCCGATTTCCCCAGTTAATTTGAAGTTGTTTAAAGTACTAATGATTTCAAACCGTAATATTAAGTTTTCGAAAGTCAGCTCATGTCAATTCACTAATGTACAGTGTACTACCTCCAACCCTTCTACATGTGCGATACATTAATATACCACCACTTTAAATCATTACATTAAAATCGCTGTCGACTTTACATATTCAGAGTAATATAATTCTTTATGTTGCCGGCTATCCTAATTAATAAATTAACTTTTTTTTTATTTTTTTTTAAATACTAAAATACCCTTTTAGGTACTCTGAAATACTGCATCAACAAAACTTTCCAGAAATATATACATAGGGAAAGATATTCCAAGATTCTAAATTTGAATTATTCCCCAAAGTTAGAAACAAATCTTGAAATGTTTTGTCAAACTTCTCAGAAACTCAAGGGGATCTAAATCATTCGGAGTGGAAGAAACAGGAAAATCACATCCTATAATTATAGAGACCGTATAGGATTCCGATAGGAGCATTAAATTTGCAGAATCTGAAAAACTAGTCTAACCATTATTTTTGTAACTAAACCATTTCATACATATAGGCCTACGATCAACACAAAGTAAGAACATCTAAGAGAGAAAACTTATGAATTGTGCATTGGACTGATCCTTTCTAAGCTTCGTCAAATCAAATAAGAACTGGTCAAAATTTAATGACTACGCATCATGGCGTGACTAGAGCTATAGTTTGAAGAGAAGTTTGCAGCCCCTCTGGGCTGGAGAAGATTACGAACTCTGCAATAGCATTTTTTTTTAGAAAAGAGTCAATGCTAGTATGATTTCAATAAAACTAAGAATAAGCCACAACAATGAAAAAATACTGAATTAATTTTGAAGTGTTCAGATATGCCTGACTACAAACTTACCCATGCACATTAAAAGTACTTGCAACATTTCCAAATGTCTTTAAAATGTTAGAACTTATGGAATATCTCTTATGGAGCAACTGATCCACAGATTACTTATAACTATGTATTTAATATAAGTCATTGCAATTACAGGCATTTCAAAACTTAAGTCAGGTTAGCTTTTCTGGTTAAATAATAGGTAAATAGAAGGACAATGCATGATAATACTTATTTATTATGGCAACCTACTATCCTCTACAATTGCTCTGAGAACTTTAGCAAAAATAAATTCAAACTAAAAATTCTAGTTTTAAAATTTCCTGAAGTTCTTTTGGAATAGTTTATATCCATATTAAAATAACACCAAGTAGTACATCATGACCCCCAAAGTTAAATGTACTAGCCAACATATTATACATATTGGCCCATGGAATGACTTTTATTGCCCAGATAATGGAATTTTAAACGACTATACAATTACAGCAGTCTATAAAAAGGCCTAACTACCCACACTCAGTTTCTAATCCCAGTCATTATAGAAATAAACAAAAGACCAAAGTTAAACAGGGAAAAACACCAAAATATACCGAAGACCAAACTAAACAGAAAACCAAATTTCACCAAAACCCAAATTTCACCAAGACCAAATTTCAACTAGACCAAATTTCAACTAGACCAAATTTCAACTAGACCAAATTTCAACTAGAGACCAAATTTCAACTAGACCAAATTTCAACTAGACCAAATTTCAACTAGACCAAATTTCAACTAGACCAAATTTCAACTAGACCAAATTTCAACTAGACCAAATTTCAACTAGACCAAATTTCAACTAGACCAAATTTCAACTAGACCCAAATTTCACACAGAAATTTAAAATTTCAACTAGACCAAATTTCAACTACTGACCAAATTTCAAAACCAAATTTCAACTAGACCAAATTTCAACTAGACTATAATCCAACACTGAACAAGACTATTTCAACTAGACCAAGACTATTCCAACACGGAACAAGACCAAATGCAACACGGAACAAAATTTAAAATTCAACAGAAACCATACTGCAACAGAAGACCAAAATGCAACACGGAAGACCATAATCCAACATGAAGACCATAATGCAACAGAAGACCATAATGCAACACGGAACAAGACCATAATGCAACAGACCATAATGCAACAGAAGACCATAATGCAACAGAAGACCAAAATTACACCGAAAAAGACCAAAATTACACTGAACAAAAACTAAAAACAAAATTAAACTCAATGTACCCCTAAACATGCAATTGGTAAAGTAAATAAATTTCAGCATAAAGCGTACAAACCCCCTACACAGAAACTAAAGATTTCCAAGTATGGCTTTCACAGTAGTTTACAATTTTATGATAATCCAAAAATAACCAAAATTCCTAAAGATCTTCACACCGAAGTCTCCAGGGGCGGATGAATATTCCCAAGGGGGAGCAAGTGATGTCACAGACGGGGGGGGGGGGGGGGGAGAAGAGGGGAAGAGTCCCTCGGGGGCAGGGATAGTCCCTCGGGGGCAGGGATAGTCCCTCGGGGGCAGGGATAGTCCCTCGGGGGCAGGGATAGTCCCTCGGGGGCAGGGATAGTCCCTCGGGGGCCCCTCTTTGGGGGCAGGGATAGTCCCTCGTCGTGGGCAGGGATAGTCCCTCGGGGGCAGGGGATAGCCCCGGGGGGGCAGGGATAGTCCCGCGGGGGCAGGGATAGTCCCTCGGGGGCAGGGATAGTCCCTCGGGGGCAGGGATAGTCCCTCGGGGGCAGGGATAGTCCCTCGGTGGCAGGGATAGTCCCTCGGGGGCAGGGATAGTCCCTCGGGGGCAGGGATAGTCCCTCGGGGGCAGGGATAGGTCCTCGGGGGCAGAGATAGTCCCTCGGGGGCAGGGATACCCTCGGGGGCAGGGATAGTCCCTCGGGGGCAGGGATAGTCCCTCGGGTGCAGGGATAGTCCCTCGGGGGCAGGGATAGTCCCTCGGGGGCAGGGATAGTACCTCGGGGGCCAGGGATAGTCCCTCGGGGGCAGGGATAGTCCCTCGGGGGCAGGGATAGTCCCTCGGGGGCAGGGATAGTCCCCTCGGGGCAGGGATAGTCCCCTCGGGCAGGGATAGTCCCTCGGGGCAGGGATAGTCCCTCGGGGCAGGGATAGTCCCTCGGGGGCAGGGATAGTCCCTCAGTCCCTCGGGGGCAGGGATAGTCCCTCGGGGGCATGGATAGTCCCTCGGGGGCAGGGATAGTCCCTCGGGGGCAGGGATAGTCCCTCGTGGGCAGGGATAGTCCCTCGTGGGCAGGGATAGTCCCTCGGGGCAGGGATAGTCCCTGGGGGCTGGGATAGCCCCTGGGGGCAGGGATAGTTCCTGGGGGCAGGGATAGTTCCTGGGGGCCAGGTGAAGAGTCCCTTTGGGGGACGCAGCAAGTGAGTCCCAGGTGGGATGGCAAGGTGAAGAGTACCCAGGTGCAGGTGATCCACAGCCAGTCTCAAGATCTAAGATAGAATATATGCAGATTATATATTTGCTAAAGATATGTTGCAAGGAAACTTCAGTATAATCTTTTATCTTCATCAATCAGACACCCCGCTTCCACAGGAAGTGCCCCAAAAGGGATGGCCATGGCAGAAACTGCCTCAAGGCTCCCAGACATGACCCCACTGACTTACTCAAGTGCCATTTTTACAAAGTGGATTATGACCCTTAGCTCAGAAGCAGACCCTGAGCAGTCACTCACCCGGATGGCAGTTTCACCACCGTTTTGCTATTCATTTTTCCCCAGTGGGGCCCTGGCTGGAAGCATACCAAACTCAGGAATGTTCTGAAGATAAGATCCAGTGGTCACTTGCTACAGAAGCTGATTGCACTATGGCGGGGTCGCTGCATCCCTACTCCAAAATATGTTTTTAAAGTTAAGTTACTGTAGGGTGTGCAGCACTAGTGGTTTCAAGAGTATAAAATATAAGCTAGAATTACTGTAACTGAAGCATAGCAAAGGAGACATGGTAGGGAAACAAGGTCTAGTAATCCTTAAACTCCATCTACAGGTCTCCTCAGTACTTCTCTGTAAGACTGGTGCCTACAACCTGCTCCCTCTCAAAATTGTCTTACAATAAACTAGACTCAGATTCATTGCAAATTCACAAAACTTAAAAACTAAAACAAAATAAAGCCTACATAGTGGAAAAATGTGCACGCATTTCGGCTCAAAACTCTACCTCCTAGCAGTACCAATATTTTCTAACTAGATACTAATGCACACACATGGTATTTGGCTGGTATTATTCACCAGATTATCAGGTAAAATATCTAGCTTTTTCAACTAAGCTTTCTTAAAGCAGGTTAAAGACAAAAATAGAATAAACAATCTCACCAACATAAATGAAGGACTGTCGCCATGACGACCAGCACATCTGCAGCATTACACCAGTTCAGCTTCCCATCCACCGTTACATCTCCAACCACTGCCTGCAGAGTATCAGTGCATTAGTATTCTAGTTATTACCCAGTTCATATTTTAAAGCAAACTTCCCATTGCCAATAGTTATTATTGAATTAATTGCCCTTTTATAAAAGACTTTAGAACTTAATTTGTGGAAAAGGGCGGTGCATACCCATGTGCAGTGTGTGGAAAGTGTGTGGGCGCTAACTCTATTCGATGTAGCATCTGTCTATGCTGGGTGACCATGGGAGTAAATGCTGTAGTAGAATAAAGGTACCCCTGCCGAAGGATAAATCGGAAATAGAGAAACTTGAGTGCATAATGTCAAAGGCGAGCTTGTGTTAAATGATCCTGTGGCTGTGAATTTTGGAAAAGTCATTTGAGCTGGTGGACAAGTTTTGTTACCTAGGTGATACCATCTCTGCCGGTGGCGGGGCTGAGGCTGCCACTGTCGCTAGAATTGGATGTGGCTGGGGGAAGTTCAGAGAACTCATGCCAATTCTGACCATGAAAAGAATGCCTCTCCCCGAGAAGGGAAAGGTGTATGCCTCATGTGTTAGAAGTGCAATGACATCTATATGCCTCGGAAACATGGGCCGTTAAAGTAGAGTATGTCAACAGAATGAAACTTAAAGAGATTAGAATGGAGAGATGGATGTGTGGGGCCAGGCTGCAGGATAGAATAACAAATGATGAGCGGAGGAGACGCTTAGGTATATATAGGTATATATAGGCGATGCGAACAAGTAGACTGGGATGGTATAGACATGTGGAATGGATGAACAGAATAGAGGGAAAAAATGCAGGTCTATGATTGTGGAGGGAGCTGGACCGAGGAAGACTTGGGAGAGGACTACACGTGCCGATCTTCAATCCCAAAACTTGACAAGTGCAGCAGCCCTTATCAGGGTTGCCTTGAACGCCGCCATTAGGACAAGACAAACTACACGTATGTATGGAGCACTAGTCTTAAAATTGTATGCATGTATAATAGGATATTGATTTATATACTAAATTATGTAATTAAAGTAATTATAGAACTAAATAGTCGAAGACAAATATTTATTCACAAGGTTAACCGAACCAAACTGCAAAGCAATATCGGGATTTTATCATTTCTAGCAAAATTAATTTTCATACAATATTTGGTTTACAATAACTCAGAAAGTCCAACCTAAGATGCATTTAAATTATATTCTTTAGCCAATAGTTTCATTAGGGTCTTGTGAGAAGTTCCAGGTCTCAAATCCTCTCCAACATGCTTACGTTTCAGCATCACTACCACTACCCAATTTATCAACACAAACTCTTTATTTATCCACACCTACACCTAAATAATCCACACACCAGTGTATCCACGACACTACCCAACTCTTCAATACCAAATTTACCTTATCCTTTCATTATTCTCAATCTCCACCACCAACACTACATTATCTCCACCATACTCCCTTTCCTTCATGTTTGCTCTTCACCACCACCACCATATTCACCCTCAATTACCACAATATTCGCTTACCACCACCACCATCCCGTATCCCCTCTCCACCACCACCAAATTCACTCCTACTCCTTCACTACCACCCCCACCAAATTAATTCTAGCATCTCTCCCACCCCCACCAAATTCACTCTACCATGCCCACCAAAATCACTACCACCCCACCAAAATAACTTTCTAGCACCTCCCCCACCAAGTTAACTGCCCTACATTATTTTGCCAAGACAAATTTCCAGTATGCTCTCAACCACCATTAGATTTCCACCCCACTATATGCTCAATACCATCCCCATTACACCTCTCCAAATTATACTATCTACAACTACCACCGCCATCAATCCACCATTCTCACCACCGCCATTCTATCTCTCCATCCACCATCATCTCTTCTTCACCACCACCACCATCTCTATCTCTATACCACCACCACCATCTCTATATCTATACCACCACCACCACCATCTCTATACCACCACCACCATCTCTATCTCTATACCACCACCACCACCACCTCTATCTCTATACCACCACCATCTCTATCTCTATACCACCATCTCTATCTCTATACCACCATCTCTATCTCTATACCACCATCTCTATCTCTATACCACCATCACTATCTCTATACCACCATCACTATCTCTATACCACCATCACTATACCACCATCTCTATACCACCATCACTATCTCTATACCACCACCATCTCTATACCACCACCACCATCTCTATACCACCACCACCATCTCTATACCACCACCACCATCTCTATACCACCACCACCATCTCTATACCACCATCTCTATACCACCACCATATCTATACCCACCATCACCATCTCTATACCACCATCTCTATCTATACCACCATCACTATCTCTATACCACCATCTCTATACCACCACCACCATCTCTATACCACCACCACCATCTCTATACCACCACCACCATCTCTATACCACCACCACCATCTCTATACCACCACCACCATCTCTATACCACCACCACCATCTCTATACCACCACCACCATCTCTATACCACCACCACCATCTCTATACCACCACCACCACCATCTCTATACCACCACCATCTCTATACCACCACCACCATCTCTATACCACCACCACCATCTCTATACCACCACCACCATCTCTATACCACCACCACCATCTCTATACCACCACCACCATCTCACCACCACCCCCACCATCCCTATACCACCACCTCCATCCCTCTACCACCACCACCATCCCTCTACCACCACCTCCATCCCAATACCACCATCACCACTCTCTATACCACCCCACCACCATCGTCGTATACCACCACCCCGACCATCGCTATACCACCCACCACCATCTCTAATACCACTCACCACCATCGTCGATACCACCACCCACCATCCTCTAGACCACCACCACCATCGCCTATACCACCACCACCATCTCTATACCACCACCACCATACTCTATACGCACCACCACCAATCGCTATTACCACCACCAACCATCTCTCTACCACCACCAACCATCTCTATACTATAATATACACACCACCCCATCGTCTATACCACCCACACACACCATCTCTAGTACGCACCACCACGCATCGCTATGCCAGCCAACCACCATTGCCTCGATACCACCCCACCATCCATCTCTATACCACCACCACCATCTCTATACCACCACCACCCTCTCTATACCACCACGCACCATCTCTAACTAACCACCACCATCTCTATACCACCACCCACATCCGCTATACCACCACACACATCTCTATACCAACCACCACCAGCGCGATACAACCCACCACCACCATTTCTCTATCACCACCCACCCACCACCATATTCTTATACCAATCCCAAACCACCACCATTCTCTATACCACCACCACCACCTATCTCTATACACCACCACCACTACCATCTCTAATACCACACCACACCATCTCTATACCACCACCATCTCAGAAGATACCACCACCAGCGCGAGCCCACCGACCACCATCTCTATACCACCACCACCACCATCTATAAACCACCACCACTCACCATCTATACCACCACCAGCCAGCTCTATAACTACACCACCAGCTTCTATAACCACCCACCATCTCTATTACCACCACCATCGCTATACCACCCACCATCTCTATACCACCACCATCTCGGATAACGCACCACCATCTCTCTATAACCACAACCACCACCATCTCTATACCACCACCACCACCCATCTCTATTACCACCACCACCACCATCTCTATACCACCACCACCATCCATCTCTATTACCACCACCACCACCTCTCTATACCAACCCACCACCACCAGCTGCTATACCACCACCACCCACCATCTCTATAACCCACCAACACCAGCTCTAGACCACCCACCACCACCAGCGCGCGACCACCCCCCACCACCATCTCGATACCACCACCAGCGCCATATCGAGACCACCACCACCCCATCGCTCCGATCCTACCACCCATCTCGACTCAACAGCGCACCCGCGATAACCACCACCCAGCTCGAGCGCGATACCACCACCACCACCAAGTCTATATTCTCTATAAACCACCAGCGCCGATCTCTATCTCACCACCAGCGCCAGCCGCGAGACCACCATCTCGAGCGAGACCCCATCACCCCCACCATCTATATCATCTCTAGACCACCACCACGCGCGAGACACCACCACCAGCTCGAGACCACCACCACCAGCTCGAGAGAGCCCACCACCAGCGCGATACCACACCACCGCGCGAGCCACCACCCCACCAGCGCGAGACCACCACCATACCAGCGGCCACCACCACCATCGCGATATACCACCACACCGCGCCAGCTCCTATAACACCACCGACCATCTTCGAGACCCCACCACCACCAACCTTATTCCACCACCAGCGCATCACCACCACCCATCCACCACCAGCGAGACCACCACCACCACCCTAGACCACCACCACCAATCTCGAAGACACCACCACCAGCGCGAGACCACCACCACCAAGCGCGAGACCACCACCACAGCCGCGGACCATCACCACACTCGAGACCACCACCACCGCGCGAAGAACCACCACCAGCCACCGCAGCTCGAGACCACCACCACCAATCTCGAGACCACCACCACCAGCGCGAGAAACCAACCACCACCAGCGCGAGACCAACCACCAACATCAGCGCGAGACGCACCACCACCAGCGCCTAGACACCACCACCATCTCGAGTACCAGAACCACCCACCCCAGCCACCACCACCATCTCTCATACCCCAACCCCACCAGCGCGAGAACACCATGCCCACCAGCGCGTAACCACCACCACCAGCCGCGAGACACACCACCACCAGCCGAGATCCACCACCACCACCATCTCTATACCACCACCAACCAGCTCTTATACCACCACCACCAGCGCAACCTAGACACCACAAGCCATCTCTATACCACCACCACCAGCCGCGAGACCACCACCACCAGCCGAGAACCACCACAACCACCGCGAACCAACCACCACCGCGCGAGAACCACCAACCACCAGCGGAGACCACCCACCACCCAAAAGCGCCTCTATACCACCACCACCACGCGCGAAAACCACCACCACCAGCGCGAATCACCACCACCACCTAGCGCGTACCACCACCACCAGCCGCAACTACTATACCACAGCACATTCTATACCACCACCATTCCATCTCTATACTCAACACCCACCACCAGCGCGAAAGACCACCACCAACCAGCGGGCGAGACCACCACCACCATCGCTAGATACCCCCACCCACCACCAGCGCGAGCCACCACCACCCAGCGCGATACCACCACCACCAGCGCGAGAAGACACCACCAAGCCACCATCTCTATCCACCACCACCATCCTCTATACCACCCACCATCTCTATACCCCACCAGCGCCATCTCGAGGACCACCACCCACCACCAGCGCTAGACACCACCCACCACCAGCTCTATACCACCACCACCACCAGCGCGACCACCACCACCGACCAGCGCCACAATTCACCCCAGCGCGAGACCCCCACCAGCTCTATACCACCACCAGCGCGAGACCACCATCTCATATACCACCACCAGCGCGAGACCACCACCACCACCATCTCTATCCCACCACCACACCATTCTCTAGACCACCACCACCAGCTGCAGACCACCACCAGCCATCTCTAGACCACCACCATCTCATATACACCACCACCAGCGCGAGACCACCACCAGCGCGAGACCACCACCACACGCACCGCTCGATACACCACCCACCCACCAGCTCGAGACCACCACCATCGCGAGACCACAAATTCTCTATCACCACCACCAGCGCGACCATCTTATACCACCACCATCCCACCCAGCTCTCTATACCAACCACCCCCACCAGCGCGAGCCCACCACCAGCGCGAGAGACCACCACCACCACCAGCCGCGAACCACCACCATATCGCGAGACCACCACACACCACCCAGCCGCGACCACCACCACCACCAGCTCTATACCAACACCACCAGCGCGAGAACCACCCCCACACCAGCGCGAGACCACCACCACCCACCATCTCTATACCACCACCAACACCAGCGCGAGACAACACCACCACCAGCCCCCACCAGCGCGATACCACCACCAACCACCCATCGCGAGACTCCACACCACCTACCATCCAGCCGAGAACCACCACCACCACCCAGCGCGATGACCAACCACCACCACCAGCGCGAGACCACCAACCAACCTATCTCTATAGCGCGAGCCAACCCACCACCAATCTCTATCTATCGAGACCACACCAACCACCAGCGCGAGCGCGAGACCACCACCATCTCTAAATCGCGAGCGCGATACCAACCACCACCGCGAGCCGCGAGACCACCACCAGCGCGATCTCTCTACCACCATTCTATCTCCGACCACATCAGCGCGAGCGCGAGAAGACCACCATCTCGAGCCAGCCACCACCATCTCTAATCTCTATACAAACCTTCTCTAGCTCTATACCACCTTCCTATCTTCTATACCACCAGCGCGAGCGCGAGACCACACCCGCGCGACTCGAGAACCACCAAGCACGACGGCGAGACCACCACTACGAGCGCTATACCACCAGACACGAGCGCGAGCCACCAGCACGAGCGCGAGAACCACCTCTAGCCACGAGACCACCAGCCGGAGATCTACAGCACGATCTCTAGACCACCATCACGAGCGCGATTCTTACACCAGCGCGAGACCACCAACCACCAGCGCGGACACCACCACCACCATCTCATACCACCACCACCATTCTCTAATAGCACCACCACCATCTTCTATACCACACCCACCATCTTCTCTACCACCACCACCCTCTCTATACCACCCACCACCATCTCTATCCCACCACCACCAGCTTCTTCTACCAACCACCACCATCTCTATACACCACCACAATCTCTTATTACCACCACCACCACCATCTCTATACCACCACCACCACCATCCTCTATACCACACCCCCACCATCTCTATACCACCACCACCCACCCTCAACACTATACCACCACAACACCATATCTATACCACCACCACCACCAATTCTCTATACCACCACCATCTCTATCCCACCCTCCACCACCATCTTATACCACCAACCCACCACCTCTCGATAACACCCCCCACCACCCCATCTCTATACCACCCCCCCCCCCTCTCTATACCATCCCCCACCACCATCCTCCTATACCACCAACCAACAACCATCTCTTTATACCACCATCACCCACCATCTCTTATACCACCACCACCACCCATCTTCATACCCCCACCCCCATCTCTATCCCCCCACACCCACATCTCTATCTCTTATAACCACCACCACCACCATCTCTATCTCTATCACCAACCAGCCTTTATACACCACCACCTATATCTCTATACCCACCACCACCATCTATCTCTATACCACCATCTCATCTCTATACCACCTTCTTATCTCTATACACCATCTCTATCTCTAGACCACATCTCTATCTCTATACCAACATCTCTATCTCTATACCACCAGCGCGTATTCTCTATACCACCAATCTCTATCTCTTATACACATCACTATCTCTATACCACCATCACTATCTCTATACCACCATCACTATCTCTATACCACCATCACTATCTCTATACCACCATCACTATCTCTATTTTTTAAAAAACCACCCCCCCCCCAACCATCAATCTCTATACCACCATCTCGATCCACCGGCAATCACTATCTCTATACCACCACCATCTCTATACCACCACCACCAATCTCTATACCCCCACCCACCATTTCCTATACCACCACCACCACCCTATACCACCACCACTATCATATACCACCACCACATCTCTATCCACCACCACCATCTCTATTACCACCCACCACCATCTCTTACCACCACATCTATATACCACACCGGCGAGACACCACACCATCTCATACCACCCACCACCATCTCGCTACCACCACACCACAGACACTCTCACACGAAGAATACCACCACACCATCTCATACCACCACCACACCATTCTCTATATACCACCACCAGCACTATAACCACCACCACCCTATACCACCCCCACCATCTCTATACCACCACCACATCTCTATTCCCACGCACCACCACCATCTCATTACCACCACCACCACAATCTTATACACCACCACCACCATCTCTTATAACCACCAACACCATATCTATACCACCACTCACCATCTCTATACCACCACCATCTATATACAAACAGCATCTCTATACCACCACCAAGCATCTCTATACCACCCCAGAACTCTCTACACCCACCACCATGCTCTCTATTGTTTTCCACCACCGCATCTCTCTACACACCACCAGCATCTCTCTTACCACCACCAGGCAATCTTATACCACCACCACCATCTCTCTACACCACCACCATCTCTCTCCCACCACAACCATTCTCTACCACCCACCACCATCTCTCTACCACCAAACCATTCTCTTCTACCAGGCGGACACCACCAATCTCTCTACCGATCACCACCACCATCTCTCTACCACCACACCAGCCCATCTCTATAGCGCGCCAACCACCACACCACGTGACCTCTCTACCACTGCCACATTCTCTCTACCACCACCACCATCTCTCTACCACCACCCGCATCTCTCTACCACCACCAGCATCTCTCTACCACCACCAGCATCTCTCTTCCACCACCACCACCATCTCTCTACCACCACCACCATCTCTCTACCACCACCACCATCTCTCTACCACCACCACCATCTCTCTACCACCACCACCATCTCTCTACCACCACCACCACTATACCACCACCACCATCTCTATCTCTATACCACCACAGACCATCTCATCTCTATACCACCACCACCGGACCACCATCTCCGGATCTCGGTATTACCAACCACACCCACATCTCGATCATCTATCCCACCACCACCACCATCTCTATCTCTATTTCCACCGCGCGCGAAACCACCACCATCTCTTCTCTATCACCACCAACCACCCCCTCTCTATCTCTATCCACCACCACTACCCTCTCTATCTCTATACACACCACCTACCAGTTTCATCTCTTACCAGCCACCACTCTCTATCTCTCATACCACCACACCACCCCATCTCGAATCTATATACCACACCACAACCATCTCCATCTCATACACCACCACCAACATCTCTATCCCTTACCCGCAACCACCACCAACCAATCTCTATACCACCAAACACCATCTCTCTACCACACACCACCCCGGTACTCTCTAAAACCACCACCGTTTCTCTACACCACCACCCAGTTCATCTCTAAGCCACACCACCGTTCTCTACCACCACCACCGTATCTCTAAAACCACCACCGTCTCTCTACCCCACCACCACACCCCGGTCTCTATAACACCACCACCGTCCTCTCGACCACCACACACCGTCTCTCTACCAACACCACGTCTCTATACCAACACCAACGTCTCTCTTACGCGACCAACGTCTCTCTACCACCACCACCAGGTCTCTCTACCACAACCAACCACCAACGGGGCGTCTCTATACCACCACCAACCACCGTTATCTATACACCGCCCGGCGCACACCAAGTCTCATACATACCACCACAACCACACGCTCAAAGTC